>CAUYUJ010022304.1:340370-392870 GCA_963575745.1 Prorocentrum cordatum | reverse complement strand
ATGCTAGCGGTCATGGTGTTGACGATGATGGTTGTGACGGTGATGATGATGCCCCTCATGGTCAGGATGATGATCACGATTATGAGGATCACGACGGTGAGTTCGATGAGGATGATGAGAAGGATGATGGCAGTATGGCAGCGCTGATGACGTTGATGAGACTAATGATGACGATGATGGTGATGATGCTGATGATGAGTATACATGTGATGCTGATGATGATTATGATACTGTTGATGTTTATGCTGGTAATGCTGGTGCTGATGATGATGCTGATGATGATGTTGATGGCGATGGTAATGATGATGGTCGTGGTGGTGATGTTGATTTGGACGACGTCGCTGATACTGATTACGCTGATATGGTTGATGATGTTGGCGATGGTCTTAGTGACGATGATGAGGACGGTGATGAGGATGATGATGACGATGGTGATGATGGCGATGGGGGTGATGATGATGATGATGCTGACGATGATGTTAATAATATTGATCATGCTACTGCTAATGATGATGATAATGATGATGATGATGATGATGATGATGATGATGATGATGATGATGATGATGATGGCGATGCTGTCCATGGTGATCATGGCGATGCTGATGCTGATGTTGAGCACCACGTCGATGAAGAAGACTGCCTTAGTGACGATGCTGAGGACATGGAGGCTGATGGGACTGGTGACGGTAACGATGGTGACGATCATCATCATGACAATGTTGATGTTTCTGACTCCTTCTCGTCATTCCGGCGGCTGCCTCGAGGCTATTGGAGAACGACCTCCCGTTTTGCCCGAGAGAGCCCCAAGAGGAGCCCCAAGAGGAGGAGCCCCAGAGGTCATCAAGACGGCTTTAAGAGACGTCAAGAGCCTGCCGAAACGATCCAAGCGATCTCGAAGAGTCCAGCCTGACGGCTTCCGAAGGCCAAAAGCGCCCTAAGACAGCCTGCGACGCCCCGACGAGACCCCACGGCAGCTCCAAGGGGCCCCAAAGAGGCCTCCAAGATGCCCCCAAATGGCTCCCAAGATTTCAACAGGACGTTTAAATCAATCAGTGACCAATGGGAAACTACAGGTTCTGAAGAACTCGCCTTTCCGCTCTCGAGGGACCAGCCTTTCAGGCCTCCAGATGCCCTCCAGACGGTCCCTAGGGGCTCCCGAAACGGCAGAAGAGAGCCCCGAGAGAACATTCAAACAAATTCCAGGAGCCCGCCCCCCCCCCACCCTTCCCGAACGCCTCCAGGAAGCTCCCCGAGGCGCGCAGTCGGCCAGATGTTCTGGGAGGCCTCTCCGGGAGCGTCGGCCGACAGCGACGACGACGACGACGACGATGTTGATACTCATGATTATGATGATGAGGGTGGGTGATGATGGGTAAGACTACGGTAAGACGATGCCAGTGACGTGCACGATTAGCATAGCGGTGTTGATGATGACGGTAATGTGAGTGACAATGAAGATATTGATTCGAATGGGGATGGGGCTAAGGATGAGCCTTATGATTTGGATGAGCATGGTGCTTATTACGATGATGCGCGAGTTGGACTTGATGGCATGGCTAGCAGCACTGGGCCAAGCATACATATCACGGCCAAGCATACATATCATGGTATTGTTGCTGCTGTTGATGATTAAGATCGTGATGATTATGCTGATGAGGATGAGTAGGATGATGCGGAGTATGTGGGTTAGGACGGGAATGATGATGATTGTGACGATGGGTACGATTATGTCACTGGCTTGTGCACGACAGCGCTGTCCAAGCTCTTTCAGCGCCCCTGCCCTGCGCCAAAAAACTGAGCGCGCGCGAAGCGCGCGTGATGGTTATGGTATGTTTTTATGAAAACGCATTGCGCTTCTCTATGTGATTGAAGGCTAGTGTGCTGGAATGGTTCGAGGCCCGGCAGTTCTCGAACGCATTGGACGTGCGCCCGTGGGGGCGTACGCGTGCTGCCCGCATTGCACATAATTATTATTTGGCCGAGTTGTTGGGTGCTTGGATCGCCGTGGTTGTTGGATGTGCTTGGCATGCGCGCGTTTGGCATGCGCGCGAATCGCTAAACACATCGCTTCTTCCGTTTTCAGCGAGCGTGCGCGCAGAATTCAGTTGACGCCTTGTTTAGAAACCACGGGTGTTTGATACTTGTTGTTTGAATCGCTATATCTAGAAAGTGTTCGATACCAAGTGGTTTGTTTGAACGAATTTGTCATGCGCGCGGCGGCGCGCGCGTGCGACCCGCAACATCTATTATGCAAGGGATTATTCGAGAAATCGCTTTTGATCAACGCATGGGCACCGCACAGCATAGTTTGACAGGGGTGAGGGGGTAGGGTGGCAATACCAGGACCGGCTTGCATGCTATACAACCTGATGGATAGAAATCCGTACATACGTTTTATAATCAGGAGGGGAAAAAGCACTCAGACACAATTAACCGTCGACCCCCAGGAAAATATAGGAAAACATGGACAGTGGGGGGGAAGACGAACACCCAGAAAATATAGGAAAATATGGGGGATCCAGGGATTTGTGTGCATTTATTTGTGTGCCCCTGGGCCCCTTCATAAAAAAGTCAACATTGAACAACTTCTCCGAGGGGGGAGGCGTCTGGGGAGTACGGCAGGGTTTTTGACGTGTCGACGCGGCGGCGACCCCAGCGCAGGCGCTCGCGCTTGGACGCCGCCCTGTGGTTTGGAGTCGGCCGATGTCGAATGGCCCTGTGCTATCGAAAAGCCGCTGACTGAGCATTTTCTCAGGGTGGACGGCTCAGGGTGAAATCCACATGGGCTCTTGCACCTCGAAAGGCCTCGAAAATCCATCGAAACGGCATTTCAGATTTCACCCTTTGCCCTCCACCCAAAGAAAATGCTCCTGTTGAGCGACCCATGCGGTGTTTGAGGCCGTCGCGCAAGTCGGCACGGCACAACCTTGCCGCAGCGGTGCGTCGTACCGGGCATCCCCAGATTTCCTCGGCGTCGTGATTTGCTCGCACCGTGAACCCCCAGAGGTCTAGACCCCTATCCCAGGACCGATGCTTATCCCGAGTCGTCTTCTGACGACCCCGTGGTTCCAGTGAGGTATGGGCCCCCAGGGGCCGACGACTTGCATCACCGCCCGCCGCGCTTGTGGTACGAGCTGGCGAGGTCTGGGACTTCTTGTTCTGTCCCCCCGACAGCGATCGGACAGCGATGACAGCGACGCGATGGCAGATGCGGGCAAGATTTCTATCTATATCCAGTGCGTCTTGGACTTTCTTGGAAGGGGTGCCCCAATGCCGAGACGCACTGGATATGGATACAAATGGAGCCTCCAGGGGGCAAGTTTATCCATATCCAGTGCGCCTCGGGTTTCTGGGGAAGGGAGCCCGGCACTCCATACTGCAGTGGAGATGGACAGAAGTATTTCCCGCGGCAGAGCCTGGACACGATGGCAAAGGCCTGCATCGGACAGCAATCTGCGGTCACGATTGGCGGATGGTTGCGTACAGCGTGCGTGCAGAGACATGCTCTCCCTCGACCGAATGAGCGGCGCCCCGACGCCCACTTCCAGCCCCGCGCAATGCCGCCCTCATGGGCGCACTGGGAGTCTCATGACGCCAAAATCGCAGAGCGGATTCCGTTCAGAGAACGATAGGGTGGGCCCGGGGTGTCCTGGAGAGTTTCGCTCCGGATTTCGAGGTGAATTTTGTGCGGATTGTTTTGGGGGGGCCAGGAACGAAAACCAAAAAGAATCCACGCGAAATTCTCTTCGTTTTTCGTTCGCCGCTTCAGGCAAAATTCCACGCAGAAAACCACGCAGAAATCCGCTGCAGCACGTCTGCGAGGCTGGTGCAATGAAGAGTCGCCTCTCGTCTCCTCGCCCGCCCTTCCATCCCAGCACGGGAGCCCCGAAAGGTTGCCGAGGCCGTGCAGGACACCCCGGCGCGCGGGCTCGTCACGGTGTTCGGGAGCCTTGAGACAGGGATCAATCCAAACGGGGGACAGCCAGGGCGCCCGATTTTGCAGGATCCTGTAGGGCCAGGGTCGCATTGACCTGGGTTTGGGTGCAGGATTCTGCAGGATCCTGCAGGACCCTTCGCATTAACCTTGGCTTGGGCGCAGGATCTTGCAGGATTCTGCAAGGCCTGACTGACCCGGGTCTGGAATGACCCAGGTCAAAAGATCCCCGAGGTGTCCGTGGAGCTGCCGCGCCTATGCGCGGCCGCCTTCCGGGACCGCCAGCGCACCGCCGGGGTCTCCGCGTTCTTGTCGAGCGCCCTCTCCGAGGCTCGAGGAAAGAAAAACAACACGCAGAAAGATACATCATGTCATCCACTGGGGGCGCGACCAGAAGGGAGAGGGTGGGAGGAGGCCGGTTACGTCACGATGCGCGCCGGTGCTATCTGCGAAGGCTTAGGAATGGCCAATTCCCAAGCGGCGCGGGCGCGAATCGTAACATGGCCAGGGTGGGGGAACTGAGGGGGGCGGGGCCAGGCGCGGGCGGTATCGTGAATAGTAAAGGCGAGTTCACATGTCAGAGTGAGGGGGGCGACCCGGCCCTCCCCCCTGCCCTTGCCCTGGACCCAGCCCCCCTCGCTCTCCCCCCCCTGGCCTCCCTGGCCCACTCGTTCGTCCGCACCCCTGGCCCTCCTGGACTTGCCCGCTGTGTTCCAGAGCTCGGACATGTTCATTCTCTTGCGCAGCTGTGTGCTAGAGCTCGGACCTCTGTAGTTTCGTTCGTCGTTCGTTCGTCGTTCGCCGTTCGCCGTTCGCCCCCCCCCGCCCACGGAAGGAAACTCTTGGAGGAAGGAGGCGAAAGCCTCCTGTCCCTCGCAGCTCCTTGGTGCAAGAGCCCGGGCACGCGTGCCACTTGTGCAGACGCCGCGCCTTCGGCACTTATGAATCACGCTCTCGTTGTGGATGTGTTTTATTTGGGAAATGGCGCTATCGCTCGAGGCGTCCTCGCGATTCATGCAGGACGCACGCGTCAGCAACACGTCTTCTCGACCTGGCCGCCTGGGCCTGCCTTCCCGACCCGCCCGTCAGGGTCTACCCGCAGGATCTGCCCGTTTGGTTCTGCCACGTGTTTTCTGCTTCTAGACCCCTCCTGTTACTCTCTCTTGTCCATCCTCCTCCATCCCCTTGTCTCTTCTTTCCATCAGTCCTCTCTTCCCCTTCCTTCGCGGGTGCACGGAGTACATGTTGCAGGTAAGAAAGATATACCCCCAAGGGGGTACGATCGATGACGAAATTGGCGGGTATCGCAGGTTTGAGGTATACGTGTTGAATGGCACGCGAACAGTTGAGAGCGAACAGTCTTACAATGAGTGTTGTTGTCGTTGCTGTTGGTCTTGTTGATTTTGTTGTTGGTGGTGTTGATGGTGATGTTGGTGTTGATGTTATTGGTGGGGCTGGTGTTGGTGCTGCTGGTGCTGCTGGTGTTGTTGCTGTTATTGTTGCTGTTGGTGGTGGTGGTGTTGATGCTGTTGCTGCTGCTGCTGTTGGTGTTGTTGCCTTTGCTGTTGCTGTTGTTGTTGCTGCTGCTGTTCTTGTTTGCGTTGTGTGTTGGTTGTTGTTTGTTGTGTGTTGTTTGGTGTTTGTTATTTGTTGTCCACGTCACACCCGCGACCCACCCGCGACTGCGGCGGGCTCCCTCCAATTGCTTTAACGAAGTTTCCTGCGACTGCGGCGGGCTCGTTGTAGAAATCATAAGCATCAGGCGCCTGCAGTCGGCTTCTTCAGAGACTCGCAGACTGCCAACGCCCCCGCCGCCTCATTACTCTAATCCACAGCGGCAGGGTGCTACGCACACGCACACACCGTTGAGTGTCCGAGCAGGGATCTCTGCTACCTCCCCATTGCGGCGCATGCAGGTCCCCCGTGGCTCGCGGAACGCGCCAGTGGCGGCGCCGGAGGCGCCGACCGTGGGTCCAGCGCAGATCCAAGAGCTCGCTCGGCCCTGCGACAGTGCGTGTGCATGTGTGTGTGTGTGTGTGTGGTGCGTGCGTGCGTGCGTGCGTGCGTGCGTGCGTGCGTGCGTGCGTGCGTGCGTGCGTGCGTGCGTGCGTGCGTGCGTGCGTGCGTGCGTGCGTGCGTGCGTGCGTGACTGCGTGCGTGCGTGCGTGCGTGCGTGTGTGTGTGTGTGTGTATACGCAGCTGTCTCTTTCCCTCCAGAAGGTGCTGGGCAGCCCCGACGTGCTGGACCCGCTGCAGCTCGACATCAGGGAGGACGAGCTCTGCTGGTGCCTCCCTTCGCTGCCCTGATGCGCCCGTTTTGAAACGCAACACGCACCGTGCTCAAAACGCCCGTGTTCGTACGCTGCGTGTTGCCTCCACGTGTTGGCTCACGTTTTGGCGAACGTGTCGCGCCAGACCTGCGTTTGCAGTCTGCGCGTTGAGCTCCGTTTCAATACGCTGCTTGCTGCGCGCTGCGCATGCGGCGGGCAGCCGAGGTGCCTCCACGTCAGCGTGGTCTGCGTCAGCTACGACGGCAACGCCTTCGACCTCTGCCTCCTCGCGGCGCTGGCGGCGCTGGAGAACACCTCGCTCCCCGCGCTCGCCCTGGCGGGCGGCCCGCAGCCCGAGGGCGTGCCGGGCCGACTGTGCGAGGCCGCCGCGGGCTCCCAGGAGCCAATGGGGCAACGACAGGGGGCGGGATAGGCTCCTGGAGGGGGGGACGCATCCTTCCCGATCGCCCGCGCATCGCCGAGGAGGGCCCGAGAGAGCCCCAGCCTGCCCAGGAGCGTGCGGAACCGCCATCTCGGGGGCCCCTCGCCGATCTGGCGGGGCTGCCTCGCCGATGTGGGCTCGCTGCTTCCCTTGCCCCCCCTCCCAAAGCTGGCCTCCCCCTTCTGTCGGAGGCGACGATAGGGGCGACCAGGTCCAGGGGCGGGCATTACGCGCATCCGCCCGGGAGCCCTGTCGCAGACATAGATCATCGGCGGCCCTGGATACATGAATTGCCCTCCCCTGGGCTATTCGCCCCTATCGTCGCCTCTGATCGCAGGCGATGTTTCTATCCCAACCCTGGGGTTTTCGACGAAAAATGGAGCGGCTAGGAGAAGGAGGGGGACCCTGGGATACACTCCCAGAGAACTATCCGGACGCACCCCAATCGAGGATGGACGTACCCCCTCGTGTATCCCAGGGTTGGGCCCCAATTTTTTTTGGTCCGTTCGAGCAAACCCACAAAGCCTGGGATAGGGGTCGACAGCTCCCCTGTTATCTGAGTACAGTGCCGTTTTTAACACACGCTCTGCGTGCGGATCATGTCTTAAACATGCGGGGATTTAGTACTAATAACAACGATGAGTTCATGCATAAACTTACTTGTAAACTGATTAGACTAATCATGTCTTAAGAATCATATAGTTTTTTCAAAACAAATGTATTAAACACTGCCCTGCCTCGAGGAGGTGGTGTCCGCCGCCAGGAGGGTGCGCCTGAAGGCGCGGCCCCTGCCCGTCACCTTCGCGCGGCTGCCCGGCGACGCCTGGGTGCTGGACCCGTCGGCGGCCGAGGAGCGCCGTGCGCGCCCCGGGTCGGCAACGACGACCTCCGCCTCCGCCTCCTCCTCCTCCCCCTCCTCCTCCTGCTCCTCCTCCTCCTACTCCTCCTCCTCCTCCTCCTACTCCCGCTCCTCCTCCTCCTCCTCCTCCTGCCCCTCCTGAATGGCATGGATCAATGGGATTGTGGACGGACAACAAAAATACCCCGAACATATTCCAAAGATGCCCAGAAATACTTGAGAAATAGTCCCCAGACTATTGTTTGACTATTTTTGAATTTCCCCCCTGGAGAGGGACAGGCACGACTCAAATTAAGGGGCCCAAGGACACACAGATAACTACACACGAATAAGAGGATGCCCCATATCTTTCAACATTTTCTTGGTGTTTGTCTTCCCCCAATTCCCATAGTTTCCCATATGTGCGGGGGAGGGCACAATTAATTGTGTCTGTGTGTGTGTGTGTGTGCTCCCCCTCCTCAATTTAATCGGGGCGGCAAAGAGGGGGGTGATGACCAGAGGGGGGTGGATATCATGGCGTGGGCCAGGATATCCCGCCAGATCTCATGGCGCCTCTTCTTGTTGCATTACGTTTCCGGCTGCGCACATGCCGCCGGCCATGATCTGCACCCCCCCTCTCGGACGCCCCCCTCTTGGCCGCCCCCGATGGAGAGAGTCGGGCGGGTTGCAATGTTGAGTCGGGCGTGACCCTCTACAGGAGGAATATGCAAAAATAATATTCAGAAAATAGCCAGGGGGCGTTTCTTTATTATTCGTAGCTATTTCCGAATAGTTGTTGGGTACTTATCAATTTTTCATCCAAAATCTGCCTGCAGGGGGACACGCCCGACCTGATTGTGAAGGGGGGAGGGAACTACATGGGGGATGAAGGAAATTGGGCCCTTCAGGACCCCTTTGGAGCCCCCGCCGGCTCCACAAGGGGCCCGAGCGGGCCCCTTTAGGGCCTCGTTCTTGCCCCCCCCTTTCAGGTCACACCCCATTACCCCCCGCCCGAGATGCGTACGGAGCGAATATGGGGACGAAGACCAGCAGCAGTCGGCGGCGAGCCCGGGGGGGGCAAGGGGAGAGGGGGCATCGACTAAACGTAAGAGTGACCCTTCGCCAGAGTGACCTTTGGTGCAGGCCCGGTGGGGTCCCCCGATCGCCGAACGCAATGCGATAGTGGCGCCTCGCGCGCTCGTGTCTGGCCCCCCCGCGGCCCCCGAAAAGCCGCGCACCAAAGGTCACTCTTGCCCAGGGGCACTTTTGGCGTGTAGTACTCGAGGGCAGGCCTTCTCAGCTCGGGTTTCTGAGAGACGGGCCGCTTGACCCCGAACGGGGGTGGCCGATACGGTGGGGGCGTTGGTTGAGGAATGTGTCCAGGGTTTTCAGACCCGCGAGGGCTCCTTACCTGATGAGGGCCGCGGTGGTATCCATGGCCGAGCGTCGATTGGAGTTCCACAGGTTTCCGGACCCTGGATTCCTTATCTGAGGGTTCCTCCCAGTCGGCGCGGAGGCGAGGTGCGAGCTGGAGATCGCCTCGCTCCTCGGCCGATCGGGGGCCTGCCGCGCGGCTCCGTTTGAGCTGTGTCGGGCGGCGGCGCCAAGAATTGATGTGCAAGCACGCGCCCGCTCAGTGGGGTGCTCGCAAAGTTTTTGATTTGAAAAACAATTATCCCGGCAAAGCAACCTAACAGGGATGTGTAGAAGCATATCTGAAAGCATTCCCCTTAAGATTCAGATGAAAATCCAGTTGTAGAATTCTGCTGTTCTCGCAGTCGTAGTCGCATTCGCGATGACAGTCGCAGCGGCAACGGCAGTCGCAGTCACAGCCTCAGCCTCAGCCTGCCTCAGCCTCAGCCTCAGCCTGCCTCAGCCTCAGCCTGCCTCAGCCTCAGCCTCAGCCTGCTTCAGCCTCAGCCTCAGTCTGCCTTCAGCCTCGGCCTCAGCCTCAGCCTGCCTCAGCCTCAGCCTGCATCAGCCTCAGCCTCAGCCTCAGCCTGCCTCAGCATCAGCCTGCTTCAGCCTCAGCCTCAGCCTGCCTCAGCCTCAGCCTCAGTCTGCTTCAGCCTCAGCCTCAGTCTGCCTTCAGCCTCGGCCTCAGCCTCAGCCTGCCTCAGCCTCAGCCTGCCTCGGCCGCAGCATCAGCCTGCCTCAGCATTCAAAATGTGGCCCAGGAATGGAGTTCTGGGAACTAGAAGAACACGAAGTGGCCTACAGTTGGCTCCGGGCATTCAAAATCATGCCCAGGAATGGAGTTCTGGGAACTTGAAGAGCACGAAGTGGCCTACAGTTGGCTCCGGGCATCCAAAATGTGGCCCGGGAATGGAGTTCTGGGAAATCGAAGAGCACGAAGTGGCCTACAGTTGGCTCCGGGCATTCAAAATGTGGCCCGGGAATGGAGTTCTGGGAACTCGAAGAGCACGAAGTGGCCTACAGTTGGCTCCGGGCATTCAAAATGTGGCCCGGGAATGGAGTTCTGGGGACTCGAAGAGCACGAAGTGGCCTACAGTTGGCTCCGGGCATTCAAAATGTGGCCCGGGAATGGAGTTCTGGGAAGTCGAAGAGCACGAAGTGGCCTACAGTTGGCTCCGGGCATTCAGAATGTGGCCCGGGAATGGAGTTCTGGGAGGTCGAAGAGCACGAAGTGTGTGACTGTTGGCTTAAAACGACTTCTGCGGCACCCTGTCCGGCACCCGCCCAGACCCCCCTGTGGGGTCATCTGCTGTTCTTTTTTGACACCACTAGAAACCTATCAGAACAAGCTGTTAGGTAACAATGCCCCCACCGTACCCTGGCGTCGACTGGCCCCGCACAGGCTGAGCTCGCGCGCGGTCGCAGATCGGCGGCGGGCCCCGGTGAGGCAGTGAGAGGGCACGGGCCCTCTCAGAAGCCCTCCTCCTCCTCCTCCTCCGCCTCCTCCCCTTATTCCTCCTCCTCCTTCGCCTCCTCCTCCTCCTCCGCCTCCTCCCCTTATTCCTCCTCCTCCTCCTCCTTCTCCTCTTCCTCTTTTTTTATTTTCCTTCGCCTCCTTTTCTTCCTCCTCCTCCTCTCAGGCCGCGGGGCTTCTCAGAAGCCCTCCGGCCGTCTGAGAAGCTGGCCTTGTCCACGCGGCAGGTTTAGAATCAAGGCGAGCGTGTCCGTTTACAGGAGGAGTATCCAAAAGTAGTTAGTTCGAATAAAGAGTTCGGGGAGGATTTGTTGATTATGTTTCGCCATGTTGGACTATGTGTTGGACAGTTGTTTTGATTTGGTCGTTCAACATCCGCCTGTAGGAGAACATGCCCGACTTAAGTTTAGAACACGTTTCAGAAGGCCAGAGGCCTTCCGAGCCTTCTGAGAAGGCCCACCCCCTCGGAGTTCTCCCCTTGGCTTGCCGCCGACAGCACGAGGTCCTGCCCAGTTTGTACCAGGGCTCGGTGGCTGTGTCGCCGCGGGCGATGTCCACTTGAGTCACAAGTTCGGCTGCCCAACTCTTGGCCACCCTGATTTGGTCCGAGCAGAGGGGGTCGGGGGATCGCGCCGCATCGTCGATGCATCGGCGAAGCGGCTCGACACGATGCGGCTATCCACGCCGGCGTCGCCGATGCATCGCCGATGCATCGCCGATGCATCGCCGATGCATCGACGATGCGGCGCGATCCTCCCACCCCATTTGCTCGGACCCATAGGAGGAGGCCTCTAGAAGACCAAGAGCAGGTCCTGCCCATTTTAGCAGAGCTCGATGTCTGTGTCACCGTGGGCGTTGCCCGTTTGAGTCAGAAGGTCGGTTGACTAAGCGGCTGCTGTTTGTCTATTCTAAGCTTAAGTCGGGCCTGTCCCTCTACAGGGGGAATATCCAGAAATAGTCAAAACATAGTATGGGGACTATTTTTGTTGCGTATTTGTGGGCATCTTTTTTGAGTATTGTTTGAATATGTTTTAGTTTTCGTCCAAAATCCCCCTGTAGGGGGACAGGCCCCCTGTAGCACCTTCGGTGCGGGCCCAATGGGGTCTTCCGGTCGCCGAATGCGATGCGATGGTCGCGTCTTGCGCGCTTGGGTTTGTCCCCCCTCCCACCGCGGTCACCCGGAAACCGCGCACCAAAGGTCAATCTGACCTAGGGTCAGTCTTGAGTATAGTCGATTCTAGCCGTTTTAAACTCTGCTTGCCTTCTTCTGCACCCAGTTTGCACTTCCCACAGAGGGGAAGGCCGAGGGGGTGGGCCGTCTCGGGAGGCTCAGGAGGCCTCGGGCCCTCTGAGAAGCGAGCCCACCGAAGGCGTGTCAGAAGGCAGAAGGGAGGAGGAGGAGGAGGAGGAGGAGGAGGAGGAGGAGGAGGAGGAGGCGGAGGAGGAGGAGGCGGAGGCGGAGGAGGAGGAGGCGGAGGAGATGGAGGAGGAGGAGGCGGCGGAGGGGGAGGCGGAGGAGGAGGATGCGGAGGCGGAGGCAAAGGAGGAGGCGGAGGAGGAGGCGGAGGAGGAGGAGGCGGAGGAGGAGGCGGAGGAGTGGCTCTGAGAGAGGCCCTGCCGTTTCCACCTGCCGCCTCGGCGCGCCGGCGAGAGGAGGAGCTCGGGGCCTCGGCGTCGCTGTGCCTGCTGGGCGAGCGGTGGAGGGTGTGCCACCAGGTCGGGTGCAACGTCGGGATTGCGTCGGGCACGTCCCTCTAGAGGAGGAGCATTCAAACACTATAAAACATCGTAGGGTTGATTATTTTTGTTGATTTGTTTTGACTATTTTGGTATGGTATGGTAGGGTGACGATTTTTTTGACTATTGTTGAATGTTTTGGAGGATATTGTCTGGTGATCCTTCATTTTTCGTCCAAAATCCGCCTGTAGGGGACACGCCCGACTGAGCGCTGGGAGGGCATTGGTTCAGGGGGGAAGGCGCCGATCGCTGGCAGGGGCACGATGGTCCCACCGCGCCCAGGAGCGTGCGGTTGCACTACCGAGGGCCGGTCGTCGATCCATCGGCGGTGCAGCGCCGATTCCAGCTCCATGCTTCCCGACACTTGAGCAAGGAGGAGCGAAGGGAGAGGGCAGATGAGGCGCTGCTTGTGTTTCTAATCAGTGCTTGCACTGATTGGGTCCTAGCGGAAGTTGAAAGATTTTGCGCAACTGTCCCGCCGATTTTGGTAGCAGGCTGGTTCCTGGCTCCGGGTTCCCAGGTTCCCGGTTATTGGTTCTGGGCCGATTTCGGTCCCGGGCTCCCGGGTTCCCGGGCGATCTCCTCAGCGAAAACCATCCACTGATTGGGGTTTTTCTGTGGGGTATAATGTGGACCCCCAGAGGTCTCGACCTGTTCTCCCGGGCCGGCTCTTCATCCCCGAGTCGCTTCATCAGCGGTCCCAGGTCGGAGGCTGAGCACACCACAAGTCCGTCCGTCGTGATCGTTCCACGACGCGGGGGGGCCCCCCCTCCCCCCCACGTCCTCTCTCACCAGGGCGGTGGCGCGGGCGCCGAGCGCTTCCTCAGCGAGCTCATGCCCGCGGCGCGGGAGGCCGCCGCGGCGCTGGAGGTGCTGCTCGATGGGAGCGGCCCGGAGGACTGCTGACCGGTCGCTGCTCTGGCCCGAGGCTGGGGCGGCCTGGCAGGCTCACAGCTTCGTAGGAGCCCGTGCGGCGAGTGCGTCTTTCGATTCGGCCGGCGCGGCAAAAGGAGACGCGCCCCTGCCCCGGCTCTTCGTCATCCCTCCTCCCCTCTCCTTCCCCGCCCCTTCCTCCGTGTCCTCAATCTTCTCCTCCTTTGCAGCTTCCTCCTCATCCTCGTGCTCCTGCTCCTCTCCCTCATCCTCCGCCGTCCCTTCGCCCGTCGCTCCTATTCCCTTTCACTTCCTCTTACATCTCACCCTTCCTCCTCGTCTGCGCCCTCCTCCTCGATCCTCGATCCCTCCGCCTTATGATGAATTCCTCCCTGTCGCATCCCCAGACGGGACGATAGGGCCGGCCGGGCGTTTCGCCTGAGACTTCCTCACCGCTCGTGATCTTGAAGCTTGAAACGTGCAAAAGCTTCACGGATGGAGGGCCGCGCCCACTCGTCGTAAAAGTCTGCAAAAGCTTCACGGACGGAGGGAGGGTGGTGTTCAATTTGTCGTTCTCGTCTTAGCGCCACGCCCATTCGTCTTAAAAGTTTGCGAGAGTTTCACGGATAGAGGGCGGTTCCTTTTCAGATTGTGGCTCTCGCCTCCGCCCCGCGCACGTGCGTCTTAACAGTTCACAGCAATTTCAGGGATACTTCCCTCTATGACCACCTTTCGGGTGACAAGGAGGGACGGGGGTGAGAGGAACCAAGGCCTCACTCAATCGATCTCGCTATCGATCCTACTATCGATCTCATGATCGATTTCAGTATCGACGCCATTATCGATCACATAACCGATCTCGTCATCAATCGCACAACCGATCTCACTATCCCTCTCACTATCGATATCGATACCTCTATCAATATCACTGTCGATCTCATTATCCTCTTCATTATCGATCTCACCATCGCCCTCACCACCTTCATCACTGTTGGTCCCACTTAAGATCTCACTATCGATCTCACTATCGATCCCAGTATCGATCTCGTTATCGATCTCACTATCGATATTACGATCGATCTCACTATCGATCTCAGTATCAATTTCATGTTCCCTCTCACTGTCGGTACCACTATCCCCCTCATGTTCCCTTTCACGTCCGATATCTGTATCGATTTCACTATCGATATCAATATCCCTCTCATTATCGATCATACTATCGATCTCACATTCGACCCCACTATCGAACACACTATCGATCTATATGTGTGTACATCTATAAATCGATATCACGATCGATTTCGCTGACGTTCCCACTATCGATATCACGGTCGATCTCACGATCGATCTCATTGTCGTTCTCAAGTTTGACCTCACTATCGTTCCCACTATCGATATCATTATCGATCTTGCTATCGATTTCGTTGTCGATGTTATTATCGATTTCACTAGCGACCTCACTATGGATCACACTACCGATCTCACCGGATACCACGGGTCACCACGGGACACCGCGGGACACCGCGGAACACCACGTGACACCACGGGACATTATCGGGACCGTACGGCGGGACATTGCGGGACACAACGGGATATCCTCTGGGCACCACGGCGGGACACTGACGGGACAGTGACTTGACACCGATGGGACACCGACGGGACACCGACGGGACACCAACGGGACACCGACGGGATACCGACGGGACACCGTCGGACAGCGACGGGACACCAACGGGACACCGACGGGTCGCCGACGGGACAGCGACGGGACAGCGACGGGAAACCCCTCGCCACCGCCCGGCCGCGGGGAGAGCGGAGGGGCTGTTAACGGCTCTTGACCCGCCCTAGCCATAGCCGAGACAGTCTTCTTGCGCGCCCACGCAGATTCGCCTCGCCCGCCCGCACGACACGAACACGAATCCGAAGCCGAGTTCCGGGTGGGGCGCTCTCCGTTTCACTTCGATCTCACCCCAAAACCTCCGATGGTTGACGTCCCAGAATTGTATGTTCGGCACGAGTTAGAGGGTTGTCAGGGCGCGACATGCACGTTGATTTGCGGTGCTGACCTCCCAGAAATCGTGCTCTAGCACGATGTTGGACCGTCAGGTCGCAACAGTAATGTTGATTCGCGGCGTTGAGGTCCAAGGAATGATCTTTGGGCACGGTTGAAGATTCGCAGACGGCTCTCTTCAAACGGGGAACTTCCCGCAGTGAAGATGCATCCTTCTAGGAGCCTGTGAAGAGGGAATTGAGAGGGAGGATGTGTTGCAACATCGTTGATGAGTTTTGCGTGTGCACTTGTCCTCCTCCTCCTCCTCCTCCTCCTCCTCCTCCTCCTCCTCCTTTGCATCTTCCCCCTTCTCTTCCCAATACTCCCCTCCTCGCCCGTGAACTTTCCGGGCACCCAGGATGGAATTTGGACAAGCCGCTCTTGCGAGGGCCCCATGAGCTCTTCGACACTCGTGGATGACGTATGCTCTCCTCTCTGCCTTGGGGGCGTCCAGGTTCTGAATGCACGATCACCGCGCACTCGATCTCACACTTTGGAATCCTCCCTCCTCCCTCCTTCCTCCTCCCTCCTCCTCCTCCTCCTCCTCCTCCTCCTCCTCCTCCTCGTACTTGTCCTCCTCCTCCTCCTCCTCCTCCTCCTCCTCCTCCTCCTCCTCCTCCTCTGGTCTGCGTCTTTCTCTGTCCGCTCGTGTCCCCCATCGGAACGCTGTCGGTCACGCAGCGCGGGCCGCACTTCGGTACCGGTGCTTGCTTCCGCCCCTCGGAACAGCTCGCCCGCGCGCTCCACGCTTCTGGATCCGAGGCCTTCCGCGTCGTTGCCTTCCCCCTCCCGCTGGTTCCCCCGATGCTCCTTGCCCCCACGCTGTACAAGAGATGAGAGGCACTCTCGCCGATGTTGATGAACAAACGATGGCTCAGGTCCTGGGACCTCCATTCGGGGGTCAAGGTCTTCCCCCGCTCGGCCGATGAAGGAGGATTCAACGCAATGAGCAAAGGGTGGGAAGGGTAGGTAGGCTGTCAGACATGGGCGATCGAACCCAGCTAGCATGGCATTACCTCCTCTCTGTTCCCTCTCTCTCTCATTCCTTCTGCCGCTTCTGTCGCTTCCACTGTTGCTGCGCCTCGTCGTGCTCCTCCTCCTCCTTCCCCTCTTCCCTCCCTCTCATCCTCCGTCCCTCCCCTCCTCCCTCGCTTCCTCCCTCCTCCCTTCCTGGCAGCGCGTGCGGGGTAAGTGAGGGAGGAGGAGGAGGAAGAGGTGGAGGAGGAGGAGGAGGAGGAGGAGGAGGTGGACGAGGAGGAGGAGGAGGAGGAGGAGGAGAAGGAGGAGGAGGGGGGGGAGGAGGAGGAGGAGGCGGGAGGAGGAGGAGGAGGAGGAGGAGGAGGAGGATGTGGGCGCACGCGGCAGCACGAGTTGGGGAGTGAAGAGGTAGGAGGCGGGAAGAGGAGTGAAGAGGAGAGTGGAAGAGGGAGGAGCGCGCTGTGGAGGAGAGGGAGGAGGAGGCGGAGGAGGAGGAGGAGGAGGAGGGGGAGGAGGCGGTGGCGCCTCAGCTCGAATTTCTGTGCCATGCCAGCATGCTGGCTCTAATTTTTCCCGGGAAATCGTATTCAGTGCCGCGCCGGCATGCCTCTACCCTGCTGAGCACCGTGTTGCGGGCCTGTGTTCCGGGTTCTCCGCAACGTTGAGGGCGTTGAAGTTCGGAATTCTGGCCGTCATTCTTGTGGCACTGATACGTGCGTGTTGGGTTAGTGACAATTTGGGCCGACATATGTCTCACTGATGCTGCCGCCCATCGCCTATACGTCAGGATGTTGTCTTTGTGGCCAGCGATCTCTCGATCAACGCTGGTGCAACAAAACGAGGTGACGACGCCTCAGGCCATCGCCTGCAGGGTCTGTATTATCCAGGGGAGGGCCTGTGCAGATGGAGCAGTACTGGCTGGACCAGCCAAGGCCAGAAGCGCCGGCCAGGTCGAACTTTGGCTTCCGGCCAAACTCGGGCCCCCAGAACAGCCCTCGCGAGCTCAGGGGCCCTTCAAAAGGAAGAGGAGGAGGTTCTGGAGGAGGAGGATGAGACGCAGGCGGAGGGGAGGAGGAGGAGGAGGAGAAGGGGGATGGGTGGGAGGGGGATGAAGAGGAGGAGGGGGAGGTGGCAGGCCCGCGCCCGAGCCGCGTCTCCCGTGGACGGCGGCACACATGTCATGGCCCGTCTGATGCAAAGCGAGCGCGTTCCCCCGTTTCCTTCAGGAGTTGAGATTGAAGTCCAGGGCCCCAGGAGGCGGTGGATACGGACATCTTCGCCTCTCCCCCCCCCCTTTGTCTGGGGCCTGGGGCAGGAGGTGCCCACGTGCGCCGCTTCCTGGGGGCCCTGGGAGGTCGGCTCCCATGGCGCTGGATACGCGCAGATCCGTGCCCAGGAAGCAGGGAGAAGCAGGAGGAGGAGGAGGAGGAGGAGGAGGAGGAGGAGGAGTGCCGCCGCCGCTCCCGCCGCCCCCCCCCGCCACTGTACCCTCACAGTCGGACCGAGGTATAAGATCGAGGTGGGTTCGGGGAGGGTGCCCTCGTGTTCTTCGTGCTTGATGGATGTTCTTGTGCATGATGGGGAGGGTACCCTTGGATGCTGTGTTCCCCACATCCACAGTAGGTTTTTGTTTTCTCCAGACACCCCGCGCAGGAGCAGGAACACCCCCTCCTTTCTCACTCACACACCCACACACACACTCACATCATCATCATCATCATCATCATCATCATCATCATCATCATCATCATCATCATCATCATCATCATCACCATCATCATCATCATCATCATCATCATCATCATCATCATCAGCATCAGCATCAGCATCAGCATCATCATCATCATCATCATCATCATTATCATCAGCATCATCATCAGCACCTGATCATCATCACTTACACACTCGCACACACTCTAACTATCCAGTTCACTCACACACTCACAGTTACTACTCATCACTCATCATCATTACCATTATCACAACACCATCGTCAACAGAGCCTCGTCTGTGAGTTGATTGTGAGGAAGTCTTACGCCGGAGCCCCCTGCCTGTGGGGCCCGCCGCTCATGTTTTTCATCCGAGTGGGTCATCGGAACCGTGTACCTGTCGTCACGTTGGGCACCTTAGGTCTGAAGATGGAGGAAGTATCAGGCTGGAGCCTCGTCTGTGAGTGACTTGCGAAAAAGTCGCAGGCGGGAGCCCCCTCCATATGGAGCCCGCCGCTCATATTTTGAACCCGAGCAGGCGGGAACCTTGTCTGTGAGTGAATTGCGAAAAGTTTCAGGCGGGAGGCCCCTGACGCTTGGATATGAAAGAAATATCAGGCGGGAGCTTTGTCGATGAGTGACTTGCGAGGAAGTCTCAGGCGGGAACCCCTTCCATATGGAGCTCGTGTTTTGAATCCGCGCGGGTCATCAGAACGCTTTTGGGCCCCTGAGGCTTGGATATGGAGGAAGCATCAGGCGGGAGCCTCGTTTCTGAGTGAATAGCTAGGAAGTCTCAGGCGGGAACCCCTTCCACAATGGGCCCGCCGTTCATATGCTGTAATCCGAGCGGGCCATCGGAGCCTTGTATGCCAGGCTCATCTATGAATGCAGCGTGAAGAAATCTCAGGCGGGAGCCCTCTCCGTATGCGGCCCGCCTCCCATGTTTTGATTTGAGCGATTCATCGGAACCTTGTATCTGCTATCATTTTGGGCCCCTGAGGCCTGCACATGGAGGAAGTATCAGGCGGGTGGCGGCCGCGCTGTGCACTGCGTTGGACCTTCGCCCACGCCACGGACACAGTGGCACGCCCGACTTGCATGAGTCCACGTACATGCGGCCGCACTACCACTCCGGGTGCGTCCCCATCGTGATTTACCTCGGCGATTCCCTGCAGCCGAAGCCCACGGGCAGCATCGACTTCCTGACGGACGTGAACGATCTCCTGGATGACGGGTCCTACAGGAACGCGGTGCCGCCGACGGTGGATGTTCAACACACCATCGATGTCTTCTCTCAGATCGATCCCTTGCGTCTTCGAGCTGCAAGGCACGAAGCGCTTCCGGAACCCTCTGGTCACGCTCTTGGGCTGCACGCGCGAGGGCAAACCATTCCCGCAAGAGGTCTGGTCCGCCTTGGAAGCGATGTTGGCCTCGGACAGCTACGGCGTCCTGGACCCTCGGCACCAGCGCGAGAACGTTCGGCTCTTACGGCATTGGCGTCCACTGGGAGACGCTGGCGAGGTGGATCGACACGCGCGCTCGTCGTGACGCGCGGCGTCTGGGCGTTCGTTTCCTTGCAGGCCGTTGACGAGTGCAACACGATTCAGGGCGATCCCGACGCGGGCTGGCGCCCCCTGAACGTCCCGAACATACACGAGACCGGGAGCACCCGCGGCGTCTTACCGGCCCACGTCGGCATGGGGGTGCGATTCACGGCAGCGCAGGAAGAGATGGAGAGGAAGTTGGGGCTCGCGCAGGAGCAACGAGCCACCATCGCAACCTTCGGGTTTCACCCCGAGGAAGAGCAGCGGCGCGAGGAGCGCTCGCCGCGCGAGCTTTTCCGCCCCCGCTACCTGCCGCAGGGAATCTGGCTGCAGGCGCGCGGCTTCAAGGAGTTTCCGATCTACCAGGAGGTCGCCGAGGTGCTGCTGCAGGGCGCCGACGACGACGGCGAGGCCGAGGCGCTGTCGAGGAGCTTGCTCATGTTCAGGCCCAGCGACCAGGAACTCAATCGGCAGAGCTCCAGGCCGCACGCCGTGCGCCGCTCGGGGTTCACCATGACGCACGCGTCGCACCACGCCTCCACGCCGTCGCAGGACCAGACGCTGCGCAAGGGCGCCATAATCAACTGCGCGAGGGACGAGGGCGCTGGTCGCACGGGCAGGGCGGACACGCAGTGGCGTCTGCACCTCTACGTCATGCTCTCCTGCGCCACGCGCGCGCGGAACGGGCTGATCCTGCGGCCGCCGCCGCGAGTGTTCCCGGATCGAGGGCCGCTGGCACCTTTGCGGAAGACGCTCCTGGAGTCCGACGTCAGAGAGGGGAGTTCCAGGGCAGAGGCGGAGCAGATCGCGGCAGGCCTGGGTTTCGTGCTGCCCCCCCACCTGAGCGCGGTGGCGCCCCGCTCGGGGCCCGCGGGGTTGCCCCGGCGGCTTGGTCTCGCGCGCCGACGCCCTGGCCTCCGGAGCTGCCCCCGACGGCCGCGCGATTTCGCCGTCGGAGAACGCGCCCCTGCTGGGCGCGGCGGCGGGGGCGCCGAGGGAAATCCACGCGCGCGCCCCTGCCAGGAGGAAGGAAAGGTGCAGGAGGAGAACGAGCGGGGCGGCGATGGGGAGGTGGAGAAGGAGGGTGGAGGAGGGCAAGGCAAAAGCCGAGGAGGAAAAGGCACGTGAGGAGGAGAGGGAGGATTTGAAGGAGGCGGAGAAAGAAGAGGAAGAGGCGGAAGAGGAAGAGGATGAGAAATGCAACGAGCAGGACGAGAAGGAACAGGAGGAGGAAAAGGAGGAAAAGGAGGAGGAGGGCGGAGTGGGCGGAAGGAAAAGGCGAGGGGCAAGTTAAATCGATTATCGTGTGGGGTCCTACCGTCGGTATAAGTTTGTTTTGGTTTGGGTCCGATTAAGCGTGGGCGATCGTGGGCCTCTCGTTGAACGCCTCCATATCCAGCTTCCGCGCCGAGGACCACAAGTGGACCACCGAGGGCCGCCGAAACCCGCCAGAATCCCGCCGAAGACCGCCCAAGGTCAGCGGGTAAGCGCAGAAAGTCTTTTTTAATCTTAATGCTGTCCCTCCCCTTCTTGAGTTTCCGGCTGGGAATATTCGTCTTCCCTCTCCTCGCCCTCCCATCCTCGCCCTCGTCGTCGGATGCGTCGCTTTCCTTGTGCCGCCCCCTGCGCCGGAGGGCGACGACGGCGAGGAGGACCGCGCCCCTTTGGTGCCCTTCTCTCTGCCGGGGCGCGGAGGGCCTGCGCGCTCCTTGGCGGGGACCCGGCCTCCGGACTGCGCCCTCCTCTTCCGTGCACTTGGAGATAGTTTTTCATCCCCTGGCGCGCAACGGTCGATACTCAGGAGCAATGGACCACCCTTGGTTCCGATGAGTTTGCATGGCGCCAACGTTCGTGCTGCGCTGCCGGTCTCGCGGACTGGGCGGCCGTGTTGATGCACGTGGTTTGTCGCGCACAGTCAACCCGCATAGCAAGGATGGGCAATCTTCCCAAGGGTACTTTTGCATCCTTGTCCCTTCGGCCCATCCTTGGCCAGTTTTGCTGGCCGCGCCCCGCTCGAAAAGCTTCGACATGGGCTTCAAGGCCCTTGCATCCTTACTATACGGGTTGACTGTACGTGGTTTGTCGCGTACGTCCTTCGTGGCCTCCCCTCCCCCTCTTTTGGTCGAGGTATACCGATGGGACGTTTTTTTTTTGGGGGGGATGGCATGCCGGCGTGCATGCAGGCGCACTGCTGGTGGTGTTCGCAGGCACTCGCAAGCTCTGCGCAGGCGCCCCACCACCGCCCAAATGTCAGAGCTCCGCGGAACTGATCCGTCGGCCAGAAAACAAGCGACACCACCCCACCTACGGCCTTCCATGCTGCGCAATGGTTAAGGCGGGTTTGTCCCTCTACAGGGGGAAAATTCAAAATCAGTAAAAAAGTAGTCGGGGGACTAGTTTTGGTGTATTGTTTTGAATATGTATAAGTTTTCGTCGAAAGCCCCCCTGTAGGGGGACACGCCCGGCTTAACGCTACAGCCCATCGGGGCCGTAGCGTATACCATGCGCAAGCCCACGCCAGACGTCCTGGTATGCACTACGGCCCGTGGGGTCATAGGGGGGGCGTTTGTTGTCTGGTCCAATCCGCCAGCGGCACTCGGCGGAAGTTCGGCGGAAGTTCGGCGGAAACAGGCAGAAAAAACAAATTGCCCTCCCAAGAAGGGACTTGTTTGTGGGATCCAGGATGGTCGGACTCTGCCATGCGAGTTGGCAGTTTTTTTGTCGGCTTCGGGCGTTTGCGTCCGTCTTCGGGCGTTCTCGTTAGTTCCCAGAGGTGCCTGGAGGTTTTCCTGCCTCAGCTGCGCCTCTCCGAGGGCGCTCGACGGGGCCCGAATCGTCCCGAGCGGCCGCCAGAGACCCGATGTTATGACCCGTCAGACAGACCACCAACGCGTAAGAGTAACCCCGCCAGAATAACCTGTGGTGCACGGCTTCCGGGTGGCTCGTGGAGGGCAAGACCAAGCACGCATGCCGCGGCTGGCTTAATTATCGCGCGCAGCCATCGGCAATTCGTGCACCAAAGGTCTTACTTCTGGCCACTCATCTGTGCATAGCCGAACCTAGACCTTTCCAGAAAGGGTCTTGCCGTCGGCAAAAGCTGGCAGGGATACCCGTCGGTCGTTGAAAGTAGGC
This sequence comes from Prorocentrum cordatum, assembly GCA_963575745.1. NCBI lineage: Eukaryota > Dinophyceae > Prorocentrales > Prorocentraceae > Prorocentrum > Prorocentrum cordatum. The sequence goes on along the minus strand of CAUYUJ010022304.1, from coordinate 370,470 downwards.
CGTTCTGGATTCCCAGATCCCAATCTACTTGAGGCGCCTTCCTACTTCAATGATTGAGTGAGTGTCCTTCTTTTCTCCTCTTCAGGCGGCGGGCAGAAGCCCAATATACTTCCAACGCATTCCTACTTCACGTTTGCCCACTTCTTCCGACCGACGGGTAAAACGGTGGTAGGCCCGCTGGCGAAAGGCGGGGGAAATAAAGGCGAGACGTCAAAATGTTTGGAAACGGCCCCCTCGGTCATGTAGGTCGTCGTCGTCGTGGGAAGAGGATGTCGCTCTGCTCGCGCCCGGCCTATTGGGGTATTCTTCTGGGCTCCCAGGAGCATCAAAGAGTGGCACCCTGCGGAAACCTGGCCCCCAAGGGGCGCGCATGGAGCAGAAAGCCTCAACATTTACACAAAATCCTTGGGGCTCCTCGCGGACCTCTGGGGTCGGCGCTGGCCCCCCCCCCCCCTGGCGGCGCCTCTGGCGCTGCCCCTGGCGCGCTCCGCGGCAGAGGAGGTCGTCGACATCGTGCGCGGGGATGATGGGATTGTTTTACACCACCACCGTAAGTTGGAGGTGGGAAGGAGGTGGAGGACGAGGAGGAGGAGGAGGAGGAGGAGGAGGAGGAGGGCGAAGAGGAGGAGGAGGTGGAGGAGGAGAGGGGGGAGGACCCCCTCCCCCTCCAACTTATGGTGGCGGTGGTGGAAAACAGGCCCACCACGGGGAGAGGGTCCCAAGCCCTCGCGGCCGCGCGCAGTGGCCCAGGGCTCCGGGCGCGGGTGCACGCGCTTTCTTCTCCCGCGGAATCTCGGGCCCCGTCGCCCCTTTTCTGCGGCGGAGGGGGCGGGCAGGGGCCCAGGGTGGAGCCGCAGCCGCAGCCAGGAGCAAGTCGGGCCTGGTCCCTCTACAGGAGGAATATCAAAAGTCCAAAAATAGTCCGGGGACGATTTTTTGGATTTGTTTTGACCATTTCGGGGTATATTCTGGTTATTCTTTATTTTTCGTCCACAATCCCCCTGTAGGAGGACAGGCCCGATATGAAGCCAGGTCCGAGGCCGGGACTGCCGGGACCGAAAACAAGGCCAGGACCAAAGCGGGGGGAGCCGGAGCCGCGGTTGGAGTTTTGGGGCTGGGGCTGGGGCCTTGGCCATGGCGCCGCCGGTTGCCACGTCAGAGAGCTCCAGCGCTCCACGTGCACCCGGGCGCTTTTGAGACCAAGAAGGAAGCGGGGTTCCTTGGCATTCTAGCCCATGTGCGGTAGCAGCCTGGCTGTGTACGTTCCGCGCGCAGGAGGCACCAAGTTCTTCAGAGACGTCGAGCATGGTGCAAATCACAAAACGCTTCAGTTCCTAGGGAACTGTGGATCTGGAGCAGTCTACTTCGGCCCTTCGAGCTGGTCGCACCTGAACACCCCCTCGATGGAGCTGATGGGTGCGTCACCTCTCATGCGAAAGGCGCTCGAGGCTGTGCCGCAGGGGCAGGGTTGGCTTCAACAGCTCCGCGGTGCCGCCGAGGGCGAAGGAGGACTGCCAGCTCTGCCGATTGCAGCCAAAGACGGATCACCCTCGTTCTGGAAGTCGCTAACGATCGCGTACAGTGCGGGCGCGGCCGCAAGAAACTCTCGCAAGAAACCCAACCCTGAGAACCCGGAGCACCCTGAACGCAGCAGCTCCTCCAGCGGCTGCGGGAGGCCACTGCGCAGCACGGGGAGCGAAGAAACCCAGGATACCCTCACGAAGAGCATGTGGCTCCTTCATGCGCGCCCCCGCTGCACCTCCTCGTGAACACCGCCGCCGCCTTCCCGGAGACCAAGATCACGAGCCCGATCGCCGCCCAAGCCTCGATCGAGCTGAGGAAGGTGCGCCGTGCCGTGGCGGCCGCAGCGAGCGAGGGAGTGCTTGCTAGCCGTGTCCGAGTGCAGCGTGCCATTGCGCGCAGGGCTGGACCTAAACGGTGTTTTCGGTGGTTTCGTGGGCCGTTTTCGTTTCGATCTCGTTTTGCGGCAAAGGCGGATTCGAGACAAAAGCGAGGGAAAACGAAAACAACACGAAAACGAAAATCACCGTTTAGGTTCAGCCCTGATTGCGCGTGCCATGCGTTCCCTCCCATCTCGAAGAGAAGCTTGCCCCAAGCCCACCAGCAGTGCAGAGCGCAGCAGTCAAGATACCGTCCGGAGCGTGGGCCGCTTCGCACAGGCTCCGGAGTCCCACGCGGCCCTGCCTCTTTGGCTGCCCGAGCAGCTGGACGATCAATGCCGCTACTGCCACCGTGGCTCGCTCTGGAAACTCATGTCGCCGCCCGGCCCAGACCCGCTGTTCGCCGCGCCCCCGACTTCTCGTCTCGAACTCCGCCCTGCCAGGCCGAATGACGACGCGGTGACGCGAGCTGTGTCGCTGGGCCACGCTTCGAAGTAACCGCCGCGGTCTCCACAGCAGGGGGCGCGGGACCATGGGCGACGCCTGCACGGACCTCGCAGCACTCAGGCCCGCGCGCAGGCAACCAGCGCTCGCCCCGCCTCGCGCCAGACTCGTACCGATGCAGACGCGTGGCCGCCGCCCCCGTGCCCAATTGGGCCCCACCGAGCAGATTGAACTGGGCCTCGGACGGCCCAGCCTGGCGCACGAGGCATCCTCCTCCTTCTCCTGCCTTCTGCTTCCCCCTCGCCCCTTCCTCCTCATCATCCTCATCCTAGGAGGGGAGGGAAGCAGGGGGGAGGTGGGAGGGAGCCAGAGAGGAAGGCGGGGTGGGTGGGCCATGGGGGGAAGGAGAAGAGCGAGGGGACGGGCGGGAGGGCGCGAGGGACTGGGGCGGAGAGGCGGGAAGGGGATGGGGGTGCGCTGGAAAGGGGGGTGAGATGAGAGGAGGAGGAAGGGATGTGGAGAGGGAGGCAAGGAGGCCCTGCCGCCTTGGCCCCCCCCCTCCTATCTCTTGCATATATACTCCTTCCTGCCTCCCCTTCTCCCCTTCAGCGGCAGTCTTGAGCGGAGTGTTACTTCTGTGACGTGGCCAGCTCGGCGAGCCGCACTCAGTGTCGCAGGTGTCGCAAGTAGGGGGAGGGAAGGGAAAGGCGGCATCGAGGGTGGGAAGGGGGGATGGAAGGGGACGGGATGGTGGAAGGGGGGACGGAGTCCGTAGAGGAGTTTAGAAGGTTAGGAGGTGGAGGGAGACGGTGAGGAGCAGTGGGTATGGTTGCTGGCGTGTTAGGAGAATGACAGGGGAGGACCGCCTCCTGACAGCCTCGAGAACCCTTCAGAGACGTCGCCCACTCCGTGGGCCCCCGGTACAGCAACCCGAGACACCGCACAAATAACCCTTCATAGCATTGCCTCGCTGCTCCACCCCTCCTGCCCTTGTCGTCCTCCTCCTAAGCCCCCACTCTCCCCCTTCCCCCTCCTCCACCCCCTCATCCTCTCCCCCCGATCCTCCTCCTCCTTCCCCCACGTTTAACGATTTCTGTCGACGATGTTCGCTTTGTCTTCGATGCAATCTTCCGAGCGAACAGCGTAGACTAATCGGCCGTGCGCCGCGCTTGGGGACCGCCCAGCTTCCTGACGCAACCCCCTCCTGGCAGCCTTCGCCTGCGACGTAGCTAACATGAGGAAAAACGCCTTCCCCCCCCGCTCGTACTCTTCCTGCCCTTTGGCCTCCTCCTGCCCCCCCCCCTTCCCCCCGCTTCGGCCAAACAACCAACGACGCCACCCCACCTGCGGCCCTCCATGTTGCGCTGCGGCCCATCGGGGGCCAATGCGCAGACCATGCAGAAACCCAGGCCGGATGTCCTGGTATACAGTCGTCACGGATTAGTAGGTGGACCCTGCCAAATCAAGGGTGCCTTCGCGTCCTTGTGTCGCGACCCACGCCTCCTGCATTCCTGTGGTAATGTGGCCCTCGGAAGGGTCTTATGTCCTCTCGCGTGTCCTCTCCAATCAAGCCCGACTGTACGCTACGGCCCGTCGGGCCGTAGGTGAGGTGGTGTCGTTTGTTTTCTGGTCCACTCCTCCATCCCATCCTCCCCCTCGTCCTCTTCCCTCGTCGCTCCTACCCTTGTCCTCCCCTCCTCCTCTCTCATCCCCTTCTCCTCTTCCCTCCCCTCGTCCTCCTCTTCCCTCCCCTCGTCCCTCTTCCTGGTCCGCTCCTCCCCTCGTCCTCTTCCCTCGTCGCCTGCGTGCGCGGGGCCCCTCGGCGCCCGAGCGCGCGCGCGGCGCGGATATCTCAGGCAGAGGGCTTCTCGGAGGGCGACTTCGGCAGCGTGGACGACGGGGATCGCGGCCTCGGGCCTCCCTTGCGCGGATGGGGGATGAAGGGGAGGATCGGGGGGGAAGGTAGGAGGAGGAGGAGGAGGAGGAGGTGGAGGAGGAGGAGGAGGAGGAGGAGGTCGAGGAGCAGGAGGAGGTCGAGGAAGAGGAGGAGGAGGAGGAGGAGGAAGAAGAGGAGGAGGAGGGAGGGGAAAAGGAAAAGGTGAGGTTGGAGGCCCCCCCCCCTCTGCGCGGCCTTTTCCTTGGGGTCTTGAGCCAGGCCCCAGCAGGGTGGCATCACGGGGCCCGTCCCCGCACGCCGCCCTGGCGCCCTGCGCGGGCCGCGCTGCACCGGCGCAGCTCCCGATCTGCAGAACGCAAAGGGTATCGACTATTCGACAACACGCGGGCCCTGGACCGGGGAAGGCGGGGACAAGAGGGATAGGGTGAAGTCGGGCGTGCCCCTCTACAGGAGGATTATTCAAAAATCGAGGAAAAATGGGACGATGTTTAAACTATTTGTTCCATTTTGGAATACTTTCTGGTATTTTTAACTTCCGTCCAACATCCCCCTGTAGGGGGACATGCCCGACTTAAGGATAGGCGGGGTCCAGAGTACGCGTCCTACCAACAAATCGTTACCACAAAACGAGTAAAAACCCGACGGGTCATGCATGACGATATCGATTCTCTCATTGACGTGAAACCCAGGGCACAACGACACTTGCACGCAGTCACTTTCGCATCACTCACACCTACGAGCACCTTGGTAACGAACTTCAGAGCCACGACATCGTAGGGAGCTGGCTGCCGATGGCGGCTGGGGGCGCCCCTGCAGCTTTGGACGTCGTTTCCCATGCTGTTCCTCTTGGGGGTGGCCTTGAGGATTGGGGGTTGGTTCGTGGTCGTACCGAGCTTATTGATCCTCTTGTTCAACGTTCTGTTGGCCTTCTTCCCGGAACGTTGGTTGCTGTTCGGCGGCTCCCAGGTTACGACGCGTGCAGGACGGACGCCAACCTGTTCCACAGGCTCTGCGGCAGTTTGTCCAAGAAGCTCGGCCGTCAAAAAAAATCGTCCCGAATCTTATGCAATGGCAAGCCGGTCTTGTTTATCAAAGAGAACTTGTCTGTGCCGATCCTGCGGGAGATGAGCGTCTCCAGAGCGCCGTAACGATCCACCCTGTCGACTTCGATGACTCGATGGCAAACGAGCTACCCTCCAGATGGCTCGTGCAAGTCACGCGGAAGCCCTCGTCGTCCGAACTATCGACCACGATCGTGAATACCTTGACTGGGCGATCGGATCCGCCCGCTGGTACAGGAGCAGCCTTTAGGAGCTCTGGGCGGGTGTCGCCCCGAGCTCTGAAAAGTTCCCCGTCCCTCCGGCGAGCAATCCAGATGGGCATGCGGCTGCGGATGTCGGTCTGCAGGCGGTTAGATACATCCGGGCGAGGCTTCTCGCCACGACTGTCACTGCCCGGCTGCATGTGCGCCTTCAGAGCGGACGCCTTGTCGAGGGCTTGTTTGTGGAGGTCGGTCAGCGTGTTCAGACGCGCCGCCTGCAAAGGACGGTTCGGGTCGAGGCGGGCGGTGTTCATAGCGATGCTCTTTGCATTACCCAGCATCTGCATTATCCAGCATCGCCGCCCTGCACGCGATATCAACTATGCGCTGGCTGGGAGGCATCCGGCTCATTCCTGACGAAGAAGGTCGTGATGAGGATTCCGTTGCGATCTTAACCAGACAAACGCGGATCGATCCATTACCGAATTTATCAACTCGGATGCCAAACAAACGAGCGACAAGGTACATGAGTTTGTTGTGGCCAAGGAGCTTGGCCTGCACACAGATATCACAACCAGCGTCGTAATCGATGTGGCCCCGTCGAACGTGATCCAAAATCGGGCCATCCAGGATGGTAGATTTTTCGGGATGGGGGTCAGACTCCGGGAACACTAGTACAGGAGTGTCGGGGCCAGAATTGCGCAAGAAATCCACGCAATAATCTAGCTTAGTGAAAGCTGGAACGCTATCTTCTCGAAAGGCGAATCCTGTACACGCGTCGACACAACTACTGGCCACTGGACCGACGCAAAGCGTCGCGGTTCCAGCCGGGCGAGGCTCCTCGCAACGATTGCCCCCGAGATCGCAGGGGAAACGGACGTACTGGACGAGGCGACAGGTCGGATCCAGCCGGACGAGGCTCTTCGCCACGACTGCCCCCTGGCCTGCCAGAAGGCGTTCCTCCTCGTCCTTCTCCTGCTCCGTCCTGTTCCTTGTCCTCCTCGGGAACGTGTCGGGGAAGCCGTGTTCGAGGAGCTGGCACAAGGATGTCCACCCAGGAAAAATAAGTTCCCCTCCCTGTCGAAATTGTCCTGCGCTCCCGCTGGGCTCGCCAGCGTCGCTCCACGCTTCCCCTGCCTGTACTCTCACCCGTTGTCTGTAAGTAGAGCTATGGGTAAGAGGGAAGAGCTAGCTACTGTGCAGAGGAGGCGAGAATTTTGGTCAGCACCACAGCAAACAATGTCTGCTTCCTCGGTGACGAGCGTCTCGCCGTTAGCGGTCTCGAGGACGATTGGTTGCCCCGAGGTCGCCGGTTTTGTGCGTACGGGAAATCGGTGCCGCATAAAATGTGCCCTTCGGCACCCGAATCGGGGATTAAAGGGAGCACGTCGCACGCGACCCCGTGCTCGCCGATGCTGATGGACTTAGACGTGAGGCGGATCATTTGGCCACTCAAGCTTTGCAGGAAATCTTGGGTGCCTTTGCGCTCCTCCTTTAAGTGTTCCATGTGCTGCCCCGCTTGTGATGTGAGTGAATGCAGTGTGACTGCGGTTGTCGGCGGGGCGGGCGGGGCCGATCCGGCGCCCGAACATTGACCTGCTTGGTTTGTTCCGATCCAATTCTGTTTTGTAACAGGTGCGAACTTGCCGGCTCCGATCCAGCTCCTTTCCCTTTCGTTGAAACTCGGCTGCGGCACGGGCGTCCCCGGTGCGCCGCCCGAGCTGCTGGTTCCTTTCCAGATGGGATTGGCGTTGCCGAATCCTTTGCCTTTGATTTTATGTTTTCCCTTGTTTTTGTTCGGGCATTCGTTTCCCCAGTGCCCCGGTTGGAAGCACAGTCTGCAGCTGTCTTGCGGTAGCCGCTGTGTTTGTTGGTCCCAGGAGACGCTTGACGCGCCAAGGGTGCGCGCGGGACTTTTGCTGTCGTGGGAGAAGCGGCACCTGTCGCCCATGGAGCACCAGCCGCTCATGTAGAACGAGCAGGGGATCCACGTGTCCTTCCTTTCCTTTGCCTTTCTTTTCGTCCTTGCCCTTGCCCTCCTTTCCTGCTGCAGCAGCGCCAGCTTAGACGCTACTCGGCGGTGGCTGGGCGTCGGTGGTCGGCGCGTCGCCTGCCTTTCGCTCAGCCATCTCGTAGATGGCGTGGACATCGTTCGGGCGCGTGTACGACACCATCTCCCATGACATGAACTTGCCGATCAGCTTCCGCAGTGAACGAAGAGCTGTTTGTTGAGAGGGTGTGGAGCCTACGGCCCGAAGTCCGTCGTAGTCAGATTTCCACACCCGAAGCGCGTGCTGCAGTTTGGTTTTGTCGGTGACCGGCTCTGGGTCGGTGAACTTGTCGTTCCGGGCGGACACGTACGTTGCAATGGACTTCAGGACGGCTCCGGCAAGAGCCGCCAGCATTGACATGCCATGGGTGCGGTCTTCTTCAAAGTAAAGGCATAGCTCCTCGTCCGCGAGCCCGCAGATCTCTAAGGCTAACGCCTTGTTGGTTCTGGTGTACGCCAGGTTGTTGTGCACCAGTGGCGTGTCCAAGTCTGGGTCGCTGAGGACCAGGTGTACCGCAGCAGCAAAGCCTGCACTCTGGAGGCCGCACCAGCTGGCAAGGTTGGTGTTTACCAACGCGCGGCACGATTTGACCGACGGAAGGGCCCCGGGACGTTTCGGCAGGGCGTGCAACGGCTGCCTGGAATTGCTGCCGCCCCCGCCGCAGTGTTCGGGACTGCAGGCTGCAGGGTGTTTTCGGGACTGGAGTGGACGGAACATCAGCCGACGATCGGTCAGGAGTTTCTTCAGCCAAATCGTCGTCATCGCCATCGGGGATCCGAAAAGATGCGAAGTCCGCCATCCGATCGATCGCGCGCGGGTGAAGGCTAAGGAATGGATGCAGGCGCTTGTAGCGAAGGGCTCATAACCTGAGGTTGGAGGACCCCCCCCGCCGCGGCCTTTCCCTCGGGGCCTTGGGCCAGGCCCAAGCAGGGTGGCAGCATGGGGCTTGTCCCCTCAAAAGGAAGAGGAGAGGGAGGATGAGCACGAGGAGGAGGAGGAGGAGGAGAAGGATGTAGGAAGAGGAGGAGGAGGAGGAAAAAGAGCAGGAGGAGAGGGGAATAGCCGGAGGAGGGCGGGGAGGAGGAGGAGGAGCAGGAGGAGGAGGAGGAGAAGGGAGGGAGAGAGGGAGGGAGGGAGGGAGGAAGGCTCGTGGAGGATTGTGGACGAGGAAGGGGACGATGATGACGAGAGGGGCGAAGAGGAAGAGGAGGGCGAGAAGAGGAGTTGTACATTGGGGAAGGAAGGGTCGGAGGGAGGGAGGAGGAGGAGGAGGAAGAGGAGGAATAAAAGGAAAAGAGGAGGAGGAGGATAATGATGATGATGATGATGGTGATGATGATGATGATGATGATGATGATGATGATGATGATGATGATGATGATGATGCTGATGCTGATGCTGATGCTGATGCTGATGCTGATGCTGATGCTGATGCTGATGATGATGCTGATGCTGATGCTGATGCTGATGCTGATGCTGATGCTGCTGATGCTGATGCTGATGCTGATGCTGATGCTGATGCTGCTGATGCTGATGCTGGTGCTGATGATGCTGATGATGATGATGATGATGATGAGGAGGAGGAGGAGGAGGAGGAGGTGCAGGAGCAGGAGCAGGAGCAGGAGCAGGAGCAGGAGCAGGAGCAGGAGCAGGGTTAAGATTTAAACGGGGAGGAGTGCCTCGGCTTCAGTATTATTGTCCTCATGCTGTGCGTCGGCCTTGTCAGTCTCGGGCTCACACGTCATCATATTTGTCATTCGCGTCCCCTTTAGTATCCTCATCCTGCCCTCCCTCCTCTTCCTCCTTCTCTTCTTCCCGCCCCCACCATCAACAGACCCGTCCTCCTGCTCATTCTCCCCTTGCTCCTTGTCCTCTTCCGCCTCCAATCCTCCCGGTCCCCTCCCCTCCCCCCTCCCCCTCGCTGTCCTCTCACATGTTCACCCCTGTTCCTGCCCTCCTCCCTCCTCCTGCCTCCTCCACCCCCCCTCTCTCCAGACGAGCTCCTGCCCTCTGCTCGCAGGCCCACGCCCCGCAGGCCAGCTGCCTCCTCCCAACTTCACTCATCCGTGCTGGCCCGAGGCGCCCCCGCGAGGACCAAGGAGGCCCCCGCGGCCTCCAGAGCACCCCTCGCGAGGCCCCAGGGGGCTCCATGGGCCCAGGCGCCGCCCGCGGCGCCTGGCAGTGCTTCCCCATCCCCGATGCACTCTCCGGTGCTCGCGAGCCCGCGCGGGCACGCCCCGAGATCCCTCCGAGAGGCGCGGGGGGCCGAGCGAGTGACCCCCGAGCCGCCCCGCCCGCCTCCAACAGCGGCCCCCCCTCCAAACCCGCCATGCCGGGCTCCCGGGGGAGGGGCCCGGGCCTGTCCCCCTGCAGGCCGATTTTGGACGAAAAATAAAACATACCCAAAAATGCAATGAAAATACTCAAAAATGGTCAACAAAATAGTCCACAGATTTTTTTTAAATTTTGCATTGTCCCCCTGTAGAGGAACAGGCACGACTTAAGTCTGGGGGGGGGCCACTGTTTCACACGCCGAGGGATCCCCAAGGTTGAGTCGGGCCTGTCCCGATACAGGAGGAAGATCCATGAATAGTTCAAAAATAGTCTGGGGACGATTTTTAAACTATTGGTTGCCATTTTGGCGTTTTTTGTGACTTGTTTTATTTTGTTTGGTCCAAAATCCCCCTGTAGGAGGACAGGCCCGACTTAACCTCAAGGCCACGATGCCGGCGGCGAGGCGAGAGCGCGAGTTTGAAGACCTCCGGCTCGCCCTCCGCAAGACCGGTTTATTTTTTTGCCTGGCGCTGCTAGCGCCAGCCGCGCGGAGTCCCGCGGAGAGACGCCCGGCCCAAAAGAGTCATCGACAGCGCCCGGACGTGAAGCGAGAAATCTCGGAAGATAGTTTACAAAATTATGCCCCCCCGGACCCCAACTTCCAGTACTTCGCAGCCGAAGAACTACACATTGTTTTAATCGCCACCAGGAATATATTTCACGATGCGATTGCCTCCTGGACCACTCTTGGAGCGCTCTGGGGCGCCCGGGGGGGGCCGTCTTGGGGCTCTCTTGGGCCTCTCATGGGGCTCTCTTGGGCCATCGTGGAGTCGAGGCCACCGGAGGCACGGCAAGGCCAGAATGTATTTGCAAAATTGATGTTGCCCTCAGCCCGTCTCGGCCCTCGAGGGCAGAGGGCAGGGGGCAGCCAGGACGCCCCTCTTCGACACTCCTCGACATTCGAGGAGCGGCACGGAAACACCTCGAGGGCAGAGGGCAGGGGGACGTCTGGACGCCCCTCCTCGGTACTCCTCGACATTCCAGGGCAGCGTTAGGTCGGGCGTGTCCCCCTACAGGGGGAATATTCCAACATTGACGAAACGTAGTATGGGAACCGCTTTGGGGCATTGCTGGACTATCTCGTTGTGTATCTGTTTTTTTAAAAGTATTACAATCCGTATGACGATTATTGTTATTATTATTCTTATTATTCTCATTCTTATTATTATTATTAAAGTTAAATTATTATTATTATTATTATTATTACTGTTACTATTTCGCTCCAAATCTGCCTGAAGGGGGACATGCCCGACCTCAGGGCGGCGCGACAAAAAACGCCCCTCGTCGACCCCGGGAGGGCAGGCCCGGGGCGGGCCCCGGGCGCCGAGTGCCAGCGGCACGCCCCCCCCCCACACCCCCAAAGAGGAAGGCGAGGACGAGGACGGGCAGGAGCAGGATAAGCAGGGGGAGGACGACGACGACGACGACGACGACGACGACGACGGCGACGGCGACGACGACGGTGACGACGACGCCGACCACGGCGGCGGCGGCGGCGGCGGCGGCGATGACGACGACGACGACGACGACGACGACGACGACGCCAGCGGCCAGCGGCCAGCGGCCGGCCCCCCGAGTACCGCGGCCGGACGCCGTCGAGCCCGGGCGGCGGCCCCAAGGGCGGCACCACGGTTTTTGCGACCCGGCCCCCCCGCAAACGTCGTCGTCGCCGTTCTCGTTGTCGCCGTCGCCGCGCGTCGCCGCCGCCGTCCGTCGTCCCCGTCCTCGCCGCCGTTGCATATCGCCGTACTCGTCGTCCGCCGTATTCCTCGCCTTCGTCGCCTCGAGCGTTGTGGTGGTCGTCGTCGTCCTCTTCCTCCTCCTACCCCTCCTCCTCCTCCTCCTCCTCCTCCTCCTCCTCTTCCTCCTCTTCTCAGGAGGAAGAGAATACACACAAATAATCTTCGATCCCCCAAAAGATATGGAAAGCATGGGAGGTGGATGGGGAAGACGAGCATCCAGGAAATACGGTACATACCATGGATCTTGGGATTTGTGCTTATTTATTTGTGTGTCCCTTGGCCCCTTCATCTTCCTCCACCTTTGGCGCTAGGCGGGCTTTAGCAACTAGGCTGTAGCGTTATGGTGGCAAGAAGACTTGGCAACAACGCCTGAATGCAGACAAAGCGGCGCACGAAGTGCACGGAGAATCGGGAAAGAGGAGAGCCCGCGAGGGCATAGAGTATTTGATCTGCAGGCGTCGGGAAGGTAGTCCCCATCCCCCCATATGCAACAGCTCCACCACCACCTCCGCCCCCTGAACTGCTACAGGCGGCGGCATGTACAACTCCGCACCGTGCGCATGCAGAGTGGGATGGCCTGTGAAACGACGCCCTGATCCTCCACCACCAACACCATCACAATCAACCTCCTCCCCCTCCTCCTTCGAGGGCTCTGGGTTCGACAGCCTCCGCAAGGCCTCCAGAGGCCTCTAGGGTATGTGGAGGCCTTCTCGTCCTCCTCCTCCTCCTCGCCCTCCTCTACCTCTCCCTCCTCGTGCAATTTCTCATTGTCTCTGGTCTCTTTGGATTCACTGCAGGCGCGATTAGGCTTGCACTCCTGAAGGGCATTTCGGTGCGGCTCCTCTCCGTCGTCCTCCTCATTCCTCCCCCTTCGCTCCCTCCTCCTCTCTGCTCTCCCTTCTCCTCCGTTCTGATCTCCCTCCTCCTTACCCCCCTCCTCCTCTCACATCCTCTCTCTCCTCTCCATCCCACCTTCCCTCCCGAAAAGGGGCCTCCTTCTCCCCCTCCTCCTCCTCCTCCTCCTCCTCCTCCTCCTCCTCCTCCTCCTCCTCCTCCTCCCCCTCACCGGGGGGGGGGGAGGGGCGCCCCCGCCCTGCCCCTCGACTCCCCCTGCTCACCACGATGCGGTGGGGGCGTTCGTCGAGGAGTGTGCCCAGGAGGCTCCAGACCCTGGAGGGTTCCTTGCCTGATATGGGTGAGGTCGGGCATGTCCCCCCACAGGCGGGTGTTGAGCGAAGAGTTAAACATCCAACAAAAAACGCATGTCCCAACAAAAACAAAAAAAAACACGAAACATCGCCCTCAGACTATTTGTTCTATTTTAAACTACTCCTCCTGTAGAGGGACAGGCCCGACTTAATGATAGGGGCGGCGGCGATATCCATGACCAAGCCTCAGTTGGTTTTCTACCGGCTTCCAGACCCTGGGTTCCTTATCAAAGGGTTCTTTATCCAATGTCCTCACCGTGCGACGCACTCCCATCAGGGGTGGACGAGGTGAGCCATGACTGCGATAGGAGAGCTCGGGAAATGTCCCGCTCCCACCAGGGGCGTCCGCGTAAGGGGAACCGTAACCGTAACCCCGGTGGTGGACGAGAAAGCAAAGGATAAGGAGGAAGAGGAGCATGATGAGGAGGAAGCGGAGTGGATGAGGGGAGGGCCAGGAGGAAGAAGACCAGCAGGAGGAAAGCAAGGAGCAGGATGAGGAGTATCAACAGGAGCAGCAGTTGCAGGATGTCTTAACATAATTGATCGCAGCCAGGCTAGAGTCGCAAGTCCTTTTTGTGTGTGTGTGTCGTTTTTGTTGTCAACTCGCACACGAAATTCGGGATAACGAGACTTCGTCAGGAAGGCTGGACGGTCCCCAGCGCGCGCTGCAGCCTGCAGAAGCAACAGCAGAAGAGGATAACGAGGAAAAGGGGAATGGAGCAGGAGGAGGAGGAGGAAGCAGGAACGAGAACGGCGAAAGGGAGAAGTAGAAGGGCGGAGAGCAGAAAGTCCGCAGAACGAAGCAGCACAGAAGCAACGCAGGGATGCGCGCACCCCGTCCCCCTCCTGCGGCCCAGGTAATCCAGCACGGCTTCCTCTCCGAGGAGACGGCGGCGCCCACCTGGCACCCCCGGGGGACGCTCCTGCTGTCCGGCGCGCCAGGCTGGGGTCGCGCGGCGCCGCCCCCCCCCCTCCTCCCTCCTCCCTCCCGCTTTCCTTCACCCCGCTACTCAACCCTTTGCTTCCTCCTCCCTCCTCCTCCTCCTCCTCCCTCATCCCTACTACTGGTTCTCCCTCGTGGCTCCTCCCTTCCCGTCCTCCTCCCTCAGGGCAGAGGCCTGGGCATAAGATTGCCCTGCCCTACCGCGTGAGCTCCTGCCACGAGGGGCCTCACACGTAGACCAGAAGAGGGCCCAGGGAACAGCTCTTTCTCTTTCCCGGCCCCCTCCATCTCCCAAGCCTTAAGTCGGGCCTTTCCCTCTACAGGAGTATTTGTTCGTCCAAAATCCCCCTGTAGGGGGACGCCCGACTTAACCCAAGCCCCTCTATTCTATAGTCCCACTCCATCCCCCGCATCGCTCTGCCGGGCCTCCGCGCGCGTGGGAGCACGCAGGGCCGGGATGCTGAGGACAGGGACAGGGAGGGACGGGGGACGAGGAATGAAGGACTGGGGGGGTGGAGGAGGAGGGGAGGAAAATCTGGGTGCGCGCGCTCCATATCTGGCATCCCTACCCTCCCACCCATCCCCTTCCCATTGCCCTGTTGGTTCCTCTCCATCCGCGGACGCGTGCCATGGGAACTCCCAGAAAGACTTCATCGTGTTTTGCGCAATCGGGAAAGAGGAGCAGCGTACATAGGAAGAGGGGTCGAAGGAGGAGGAGGAGGAGGAGGAGGAGGAGGAGGAGGGGGGGGATGAGGAGGATGCTGAGCAGGAGAAAAAGGAGGATGATAAAAGAGGAGGACGAGGACGAACAGCATCAGCGGGAGTCGGAGTTGAAGGAGTTGGAAGAGCAGGAGAAGCAGGAGGACTAGAGGAAAGAGGAGGGGAAAGGAGAGTGGCGACAATGCTGAGGAAGGACTCGGGTCCAGACGAGTGGCCCGCGCTGGGGCGAGAGTTCCATTCAGAAAGACTGGGAGTAAAGCGCCGATCCTAAAGTGAGGCCAATCCTGCAGCGGCAACAACATTTCGAGACATCTAAAACGCTCCGATCGAAACAACCACAGGAAAGAACAAATGTTGAATCCAGGTGTGTAAAAGCATACGCGGAGAGGGGTGGGCGACTCCCTGGCCATCTTCGGGGGCTAGAGTAGAGTAGCATCCATGATCGCAATTGTGGAGGAGGAGGAGGAGGAGGAGGAGGAGGAGGAGGAGCGGGAGCAGGAGCAGGAGGGAGTCGGATACGATACGCAGCAGGAGGGCTGAGCAAGAGCAGCAGTATCAGCAGGCGGAGGGAGGAGGAGGAGGAGGAGGAGGAGGAGGAGGAGGAGGAGGCGGAGGCGGAGGCGGAGGCGGAGGCGTAGGAGGAGGAGGAGGAGGAGGAGGAGGAGGAGAGGAGGAGAGGAGGAGGAGGAGGAGGGAGGGGGAGGGGGAGGGGGGGAGGAGGAGGAGGAGGAGGAGGAGCAGCAGCAGCAGCAGAAGGAGGAGGACGACGTCGACGACGAGGACGAGAAGGAGGTGCACGGAGAGGCCAGGAGCGGGAGTCGCGCTCCAGGCTCCGTCGAGGCGCGCCTGAGTGACGCGAAGGAGTTCGTGGAGCTGCGGCCCGAGCTGCAGGGCATGATGGTCAAGGAGAGCGAGAAAGGACCCCCCGCCTCGCCGCGAGGCATGGGCCAGGGGAGAGGCGCGGAGAAGGGGGTCGAGCAGGAGGAACAGGGAATACTGGAGAAGGGAGGAGGATATGCCGGAGGAGGATGAGGGGAAGAGGAGGAGGATGAAGCGGGAGGAGGAAGAGGGATGAGGAGGAGGAGGAGGAGGAAAAGAGGAGGAGGAGGAGCAGGAAGGGAGGAGGAGGAAAACGAGGACGAACAGGAGGAGAAGGAGGAGGAGGAAGAGGAGAGAGTAGCGAGGAGGAGGTTGGACAATATTGAGGAGGAGTAAGAGGACGAGGGGAGGATGAGGAGGAAGATAAGTAGGGAGTGACATTTGAGCCGGAGGAAGTTGGAGGAGGAGGAGGAGGAGAAGGAGGAGGAGGAGGAGGACGAGGATGAGGGTGGGGAAGATGTGGAGGAGGAGGAGGAGGAGAAGGAGGAGGAGGAGGAGGAGAACGCGACGACGACGACGACGGGAAGTGGGAGGAGGAAGCAGAGGTAGCTGAAGAGTGGGAAGGAAAAGGAAATGGAGGAGAGGAGGAGAGGATGATAAACAAGAAGATGACGAGGACGGGGACTCCCCTGGGAGGAGGAGGAATATGCGGAGTGGGAGGAGGGGATAGATGTGTGGGGAAACAGACAAGTTGTGTATTGCACAAGCTTCAGGTAGTTGGGGGCGGATGGAGGGTCCCACCTGGCAACTCAACCCGCCCGCAGCCATTTTGGCCCAAGGTGGCCAGAAGTTGAATTGACCCCATTGTTGTTCCTTTGCATGCTCCCTGCCCCCGTTATGGAGCCTGCGCCTCAGCAGCTGGAGTCGCTCAATAACGCCGGGGACATCTGCGAGTGGGCCGACCTTCCAGACCAGGGCCAGCTCGCGAGCAACCCGCGCCGCCCGCTCTTGGCAGCGCTGGGGGCGACCGAGATCACTTCTGTACGTCTGCTGGCGGCCATCCCCGAGGCGAAGTGGTCGGACACCCTCAACCAGTGTTGGATCAGAGGAGCCGAGCCGTCAGCGAGCCACTTGGCCTCAGCGGGGTTGGTTTGGACCGGTGTGCGTTTCGCCGCCGTGGCCGAGCCCACGCGCGCCGAGCGCGAGAAGAAGCAGGACGCGGAAACCAAGGCTAAGATGCCGAGGCCGAGGTCAGCGACCACGAGATCCCCCCACTCGGGGAAGCTGACGTGGATAAGTTCTACGAGGACTTGCGGGCCGTTATGGGGCACACCCCTGGCCAGAGGAAGGTATCACACTCGAACGGCCCACGGGTTTGCAGCAGGCGCTGCCTGAGTCGGTGGCGGCACCCTACGTAGACCTTGTCGCCGCGGCGCGGGGGTCGCACTCGGCCGACGCTCTCCTCGCTTGGGCGCCGCGCACGGGCGCTGCCCTAACGGTTGCGGGGGGCGAGCTCCGTCGTCTTGAGTACCAAGGCTATCAGGCCGATTGGGCGGCTTGCTTCGCTTCCAGCCGCGTGAAGCAGCAGAAGGCAATGATGAAGCACGTCAGCACGAAGTGCCGGAAGACTCTGCTGCAATACCTCGAAGACCTTGGTCGCGCCGATTTGCGGTCTGCGGGCGATAAGGGCGGTGCTGTCCTGCTGCGCCCACCGAGATGAGCCACCTGGTGGCGGATGAGCACTTCTTGGTGGCCTTGCGTCCGCGGCTGCAGACGTTGCACCCCGGAGCTTTGTGCACCCGCCCGCCCGCCAGCATTTGCGGGCACTGGTCGTCACAGCTAGGGCGGAAGTGCAATCGCGGCATGTGCGACCGGGGACATCATGCTCTGACCCGTGAAGTCGGCGGCGGAGTTGTGCAGAGGCATGACAGGATTCGCGATTGGTTGGCGGCGTGGATCGCCGCCGTCACGGGGGGCCCAGCGCTCACCGAGCAGTTCGTTCCGAAGTGTGACCGAAGATTGGAGGTCGACGGGGAGGAGCAGACTGAGCGCGCACGCTTGGACTTTGTTTTTAATGACCAGATCGCCCACCGTGCATACATCGACGTCTGCGCCCCCGCTGCGTTTTTCACTTGTCCTGAACTGCTCCGGGCGCGGGCGGCGCGGGATGGCGCGGCGGCCGGGCGGGCCGTGGACGGCGAGCGCTTGCGATGCCCAAGGCCAGACTCAGTCCCACCAGCCTCCGTGGGCGCAGGTAGTCTAAGGAGATTCATCTTCCCTTTTCCAAAAACCATTCTTCCCCGCGTGGTGTCAGGGCGTCCAAACGGCCTCGGCGAGGAAGCAAGAAACATTGTTGTCATCAAGGTTTTGGCCCCACGTTGGCCCCTTTTGGGGGGGGCTGACCGTTGCGCCATCTCCTCCCCAAGAGGCCTTCCAGAGCTCGCAAGGGGGCCCCAAGAGGCCTTCCAGAGCTCGCAATTGGGCCCCAAGAGGCCTTCCAGAGCTCCCAAGAGGGCCCCGAGAGAGCCCCCAGAGAGCCCCAAGAGGGCCCCAAGACTTTTAAAAGAGCCCCAAGAGAGTTCAATACCCTCCCAAAGAGCCCCAGGAGAGATCTAGGAAGCGATTTTGAGGGCTCCTGGGAAAGGGTCGACGTAGAGGACCCCCCATCTATTGATCGATGCTCTCCTAAATAGCCCCAACAGGCCTTCCACGGCACCAGCCGCAGCACCGGCAGAGGCAGCAACAACATCAGCAGCACCGCAAGCAGCAGCAGCAGCAGCAGCAGCACCAGCTGATGGCTGAGAAATTCCACCAGCCCTTTGGGCGACTGGTGGTCTGAGGGGTAATGAGGACGGCATGATGCGGAAGCACCTGGCAATATGCTGTGGATTGGAGGCGGGAATATGCGTTCACGCGCCACTGGTGATATCTCAGCGACGGGGCCTCGAATGCAGTTTTAAGCCGTCAGCTCACCCGGCCGAGGCGAGGCCCCCCGAGACTCTCTGAGCAAGGGCAGCGAGCGTTCGCTCCCCAGAACACGCCCCCGAATGAGCGCGGTCGCGAACTGCGCGCAGTCCAGTCCTCGGGGAACACAGCGCCGTGCATATGTGGAGGTAAAGTGTTTCTGCTAGGCTGTGAAGCTGCGTATTGACTTGTTATTGCCAGGCTGTATGGTATGTGCTGGATGTTCTTTCGTGCTCGTGCCATGCTGTCGTGGTGTAGGAGGGTGGTGTAGGAGGAGCAGGATGAAGCGGAGGAGGCTGAGGAGGAGGGGGAGGAAATAGAAACATAGCGAGCGAGAGATAGAGAGAAACACACATGCGAGATTTCAGAGAAAATGAGAGATACCAAAAAGAATGGCGAGAGAGAAACCAACAGAGAGAGAGAGAGATAGAAAGAGATACATTCAAAAATGGAGAAGGAGGGGGGAAAAAGGGGAGGGAGGAGGCGGAGGAGAACACGGATAGCGCGGGGGAACGGAAGGGGGGAAGAGAGGAAGGGAGGAAGGAAGGAACACGAGGGGGAGGAGGGATGGAACTGGGATGGAGTAGGGGTCGGATAGGGCTGCAGGAAGCGCGGGGGGGGGCACGGCGCCGCTGCGATATTGCAGCGTCCAGGAAGCTACTACGCCATCCGCATGTACAGGGACCAGGCGCCAGGGTCGCAGCCATCGGAGGCTTAGAGCTTGGCACCAACACCGAGCTTTGGCGTTCCCCTGCACCAGGGCAAGATGATTCATATCCCGGCGATGGTGATAGCCTTCTGGTCCAAGGTGGTGGCCGAAACATCACCACCTGCAGCATTGCACCGGACTTCAGCACCATCTTCCCCCGGTGGAGGCACACCCTGTGCCGGTGGTGGTGCCAATCCTCAGGCGTGCAAAGCCATCGTCTCGTGTGCGAGTTTCCCCTCTCATTTGCATATGAGGGGGTTGGATTGTTTTGGGTCTCTGGGCCCTGACTCCGCGGGCCCTCTCCAGGCCTCAGGACCGTCAAAAAATTATCCGGGATGCAAATCCGGCCCTGGGGAAGGAGGCTGGGCCCTTTCTATCATAGTTTCTCCTTTCCGAAAATGTCCTCCGAGTCTTTCCCCATCCACCATTATTTCCCTGCTTCCCACCACCCCTTCTCCCTCTCGTTCCCTGTCCCTCTCCCTTTCTTCCCTGTTCTCCACGGTTACTCAGTACGAGTACCACGCCCCTCTTCCTCCAGACCATGCGCGCGTGCGCTCCCGCCTCCTTCGCGCATCGTCTCTCACACGCAGGATGTCATGAGTTCGTTTATCCGATGTGGTACTACAGTCGGGGCATCATCCGATGTCTTGTTAACCGCTGCCGCCCCTGTCATTTCTGGTCCTCCGCCTTCCCCTCGTCCTGCTGTTCCTCAAACTCCTCCTGTTCCTGCTGCTGCCCCTCAGTCTCATGCTCACTCGCCGCATCCTCCTCGTCCAGCGTACAAGACCCCGTCTTCTTGCACGTCAGACGATGGGGTCATATTGGAAACGAGGGGGTCGTCTACTTCCGGCAAACAGAGTTTTTTTGCGAAACGGGAAGAGAGAGATGGGATGGCTAAGGTGTCAGATAAGGTGCAGCCCCGCCTTGGAACCAGGAGGCATAGAAGGACAAACGGGAGGAAGCGGAGGAGGCGACGGGGGAGGAGGAGGCGGAGGAGGAGCAGGAGGAGGAGTAAGAGGGGGAGGAAAAGGGGGGGTCAGGAGGAGCGGAAAAGGACAAGGGTAAGGATGAGGAGGGGGAATCGGAGAAGGGGAAGGAGGAGGGGGAGGTGGAGGAAAGGGAGAAGGAGGGGGAGGAAAAGGGCTTGATGAAGATGATGTTGATGATGATGTTGCTGATGAAGATGTTGCTGTGATGATGCTGGTGATGATGACGATGCTGATGATGATGCTGATGATAATGATGGTAATGATGATGATCTTGATGATGATGCTGATGATGCTGATTATGCTGATGATGATGATGATGATGATGATGGTGATGATGATGATGATGATGATGATGATGATGATGGTGATGGTGATGGTGATGGTGATGGTGATGGTGATGATGCTGCTGCTGCTGCTGCTGCTGATGATGATGATGATGATGATCATGATGATGATGATGATGATGATGATGATGATGATGATGATGATGATGATGATGATGATGATGATGATGATGATGATGATGATGATGATGATGATGATGATGATGATGATGATGATGATGATGATGATGATGATGATGATGATGATGATGATGATGATGATGATGATGATGATGATGATGCTGATGATGATGATGATGATGATGATGGATGATGATGATGATGATGATGATGATGTGATGATGATGATGATGATGATGGATGATGATGATGATGATGATGATGATGATGATGATGATGATGATGATGATGATGATGATGATGATGATGATGATGATGATGATGATGATGATGATGATGATGATGATGATGATGATGATGATGATGATGATGATGATGATGATGATGATGATGATGATGATGATGATGATGATGATGATGATGATGATGATGAATGATGATGATGATGATGATGATGATGATGATGATGATGATGATGATGATGATGATGATGATGCTGATGATGATGATGATGATGATGATGATGATGATGATGATGATGATGATGATGATGATGATGATGATGATGATGATGATGATGATGATGATGATGATGATGATGATGATGATGATGATGATGATGATGATGATGATGATGATGATGATGATGATGATGATGTTTCTCCCGCCCCGCGCTAGAGAGGGGCTATCGGGCGGAGGCGGCAGCAGGCGCGCGCGCGGGCGGGGCCCAAAAGGGCGGGCGCGGGCCGCGCGGCGCCGCTCAACGGGAGATGTTTCTCTGCGTGCCGACGGGCACGTTCAGCGGCGCTGACCTCGGATGAGGAAGGAGAGGCAGAGGGAGGAGAGAGGCCGGGGGCCGAAGCAGCTGCAAACGACCAGGACGCGCGCGGGCAGAGAGAATAAGAGAGAGAGCATTCTCCCGCTCCAGGTCGGTCTTCGGAGCCCCTGGCAGGCCAGGTCATCGGGCGGAGGCCGCAGCCTCTGCGCGCGGGCAGGGCCCAAAAGGGCCAGGCCCCAGCGGGCGCGCGGGGGCCGCGCGGCGCCGCTCAAAGGGAGTTGTTCCCTTGCGCGCCGACGATTCAGCCATACCCATGTTCAAAGCCCTTGCGCAGTGACAAGGCTTCGGCGGGCGGCCGGATTTTGCGTGGACCACACAGAAGGGCCCACATATAGAAGCGAGGCGAGCAGGCGGTCGCTATTTGCCGCATCGATTGCTACGCGCGCTTTGGATCAGGAAGGCAGGGCAGGAACATCCGACGAAGCGGCGGCAGCCTAGAGATAGGGCCCGGCGTTGGAGGCCTGCCGCCAGCGGCCACGCCAGAAGACGCGAGGAAAGTCTTCCGTGGCCACGTGGAAGTCGCTTGCCCCAGAACCTCGAAGGCAAGTTGGCGCAAGGTTCAGTCAAGAGGCCGCGTCGGACAACGGAGCGCCCAAAGCCGAAAGCAAATGGTTTCACCGAGTACGGAAGCCGCTTGCCCGAAGGGTGATAGCGGATCGGTGGAGCACAAATGTTGGAACGCAAGTCCCAGGAGCCTCACCGTCGCCTGCTCAGAGCAGCGAGCGTGCTGCGTTGGGCAGGTGCGACGGTCTTCGGCGCCTCTATGGCAAGGAAAGCATCCCCGCTGGCTCCGAAACGGTCGCCAGGAAGCGACAGGTCGCAACGGGGTGCGACCAGAAGTGCGCCGGGGCAGAGGAGCGAACCGCGGGGGGCTCTCGGCCAGCCTCCGCTGCTCTGCCACGGCCCAAGCTTCTGCGAGGAAGGCGCGCCAGTGGGGACGCGCGGCTCCCCGCATCGCGGGGCCGAGTGCCGAAGATGGCGAGAGAGCTCGAAAGCGGAGACACGCTGCGGTGCAACGCAACGGGAGCGATGCGCGAATGCTCCACGAGCCAGAGCTCAAACGCGTCGACCGACCGACGCCCATGGCGCGGAGAGGCGAGATGCGTGTCGCGCACACAGGGGGCGCGAGTGGCACGAGGGCGGGTAAAGCTAACCCCCGGACTCGTTCTCGCGGCAGGGCTGGCCGCAGAAGCGGCGGCGCCTGCGGCGGCAGGCGCGGCCGCTGCGGGAGCAATGCAGAAGCCGCGCGCGCGCCGCAGGATCAGCCCATTCCGCGCAGCAGCGCGGCGCCTCACCGCCGCGCTGCTGCGCGGACAACGCCCGTCCTGCCGTACCGACACATCTGAGTGTGCGAAGGGGAAGGGTTATATTCATGAGGAAGGGTGATGGGGGAGAGGCAGGAGGACGGGGGCGAGGAGGTAGAAGAGAAGGGGGGACGGAGAGGAGGGAGAAGGAAGAGGAAGAGGAGGAGGGAGGAGCAGGATGAAGAGGAGGACAAGGAGGACGAGGAGAAGGAGGGCGGCTGGGAGAAGAGGAGGGGCTTCCTCAGCGCGCTCCTCCGCATTCTGCTCACCGTCTTTCCTCTCCTGCGCCAGCTCCTCCCCCATGTTCTCCCGAGGACGGAGGGGATATAGGTGACGGGCCCCACGCTTCGAGATCGGCCCAATGCGTTCTCGAGGGGGCCTGTGGGGGCATCTTGGGCGCCTTCTTGGGCCCTCTAGGGGTACTCGGGAGCCTCAGGGCCATCTTGGTGCCGTCTTGGAGGTGGTCGATCGAAGTAGGGGATGGGTAGGCCCCCTCCCCGAAGGGGAACAATCAGGCGATGGCAAACATGGATTACGGGGGCGTGGATTGGCGACGGGCCCCGCTTCCGCGGGAAACCGCGGATTGCCGCCGAGCGAGGCGTCGCCGGCTGCATTTTGGGGATGGCACCTCCCCCGATCCGTGGATTTGGCGACCGCGCGCCAAATCCATGGATCGCTAATCCATGTTGGCGCGCCCCCGAAAGAAGGAGGAGGAAACGCTCTAAACCACACGCCCTAAAGGGCTGGTGGCATCGAAGTTTCTTTCCCGGGGCTCGCAGGTAAGGAAGCAGCACCCTCAAGGGGGGGTACGATGAAAGATGAAGGGGGCGGGTATCGAGGGGTTGGGATGTATATGTTGACTGGTGTGCGAGCAGATAAGATCGAACAGTTCTTGAAAGGATGGTTGCGGTCGCTGTCGATGTTTCATTTCTGGGGAGTTATGTTTGTTGATCCTCGACCTCTGGTGCACATGCTTGTTCTTTCCCATTGGAGTTTCCCCCCCCCCATGGCTCGCACATTGTACTTTGCTAGGGGAAGCCTTTCGCCTCAGACTGTGTTGCTTGCCTCCGAACTACATCGACAGGAGCAGCAACAACAGTAACAGCAACCACAAAAACAACAGCCACAGCAACAGCAGCAGCAGCAACAACAGCATCAACGGCTACCGCTTGATATCTTCGCACGAGTCAGTTAAGAATCGCGCTCTTGCGCGGGTCTTCCGTGCAATTTTTCAGAAAGAAATCGCAGTGCCGCTTGGGGCCTACCACGCAATGTATTCAGACGCCGTGCCCTCGACACTCGGGAATCACGCTCTCGCTTCGGATGTCCTCATGGTTTACTTTGGAACGACGGTATCGCTAGAAGCTCTTGCTTGGGCTCGCGCTCGCGGTCTGTTGCGAGCACCATGTCTCGTCGTGCCCCTGGTTTCCTGGGAGCTCCTCTCCAGGGGGGCGGGGCCTTTGGGCACGTTTCGAGCCCATCCGCTCCTCGTCCCCCATTCCTAAGTTTCTTTCCCAACTTGACCGGTCGAGGCTGAGCTCTGCAGACTAGAACACCCACGTGGAATCACATCTCAAGCGGGTCCGATGTCATTCTCAATGCAGTCCCGTGACGCTAGTCCTCAGCCTTGTTGTCCACGTAGCAAACAGTCCAGTCCTTGCCTTTCCCTACTTGCTCTGCCAGCCCGCACGTCCCTCCCTTCCTTTTAACCGCTCCAGGAGTGCGAGTCACCCCCCTGGGGCCGCAGACCGACGATGGGATATTCAAGCGCGTAGCGGCTCGGAACAAACACGGACGCACGTTCAGGCCTCAGCATTGCTCCGTCGGTAGCAGAGACGAAGGACAACTACGTGCCCATCCCACCAGCCGCCGAACAGAGCGGTGGCGGATATGCTACCACACAGGCGCATCAATATCGAAGACGCCTATGGCGATTCACCGCCGCTCTTGCCTTTCGGGATGCGCCAATGTGGCCAACCGGTTCGGCAAAGTTTGGCCAAGCTACTGGACAATGCGTTTCCCCAACCGTTGTGGAAGCTTGTCGTGGATCACGTGGAGGAGGACAAGGAGGATGAGGAGAGGGAGGAAACCTGTTGGGAGCTTCTTAGGTTATTGTTGGGGCCTCCCTTCCCTCTTCTCAAGAAGGATCTGGGCCCAGACCTCCGACGGATTGACTTGCTCAGTCCGCCGGCCCCCCAGGTGACACGAACCTTTCCCTGGGGACAGTCTGTCGCCGCGCACCCACGCTGAGATCCGACGTTGCGAAACACGTGCAACCTCGCGAACAATCACGACAGCAGCCCTAGATCCCATCCTTATATGCAGTTTTTTGCTCGAGCCCGATCGCGCGGCGTGACGAGTTGGCAATGCCCAGATCGCAGGGTAGTGCGGATGGCCCAGGGGCCAGGAAACGGTTTCCAGAGGCCAAAGCTGAGGAGAACAAGGGCTCCCACGAGGGCGCGAAGTTAGTCGCGCTTCGCGCTTCGCGGGCCTCGTTCCTCCTCCCCCTCCTCGTCCTCCTTTTCTCCGGCGCGAGAGCGCGAAGTTATTCGCGCTTCGGGGAGCGCGAAGCGCGAAGTTGGGAGCCCTTGGAGAAGCGCCGGGATGGAAAGCATCAGCCTTCCGCCCGAAGATCTCGGGGGAGGTCGTGGGCAGCAAGCACGTCTGCATCCGCGGCCCCGCGGGCGCCACCCCGCGGCCATACGGGGAGCCTCTTCGCGCCGCCCCGCGCGGCACGCGCCCGTGCGGCCGCACATGCACGGGACCGCGCCCCCCCCCGGAGTCCAGATCGCCAGGGCGCGGACGTGGATGTCACCACCCACCAGCCTTCTGTCGGGTGTGTCCCCCATATAGCGGGATTTTCGACGAAAAATGAAAAATACCGCAAACATACCCCAAGAAGGTCAAACAAAAATGTCCCCAGACTATTTTTGGACTATGTTTTGACTATTTTTGGGGTATTTTTTATTTTTCGTCGAAGATCCCACTGTAGGGGGACAGGCCCGACTTGACACCAACCCACCCCAACCCAACCCGAAGGCCCCGATCTGCCCTCCAGTTCCAGTGGGTGGGGGGGGTAGGGGAACATGGACAAAACACGCATGTGGAACCCGTACCTCCCCCAAGCCGAAATTCGGGTCTTCGGGTTGGGTTGGGGTGGTCTGGTAGTCAGGATGCGCTCATCGCTCGCGTGTCGCTCTGCCGGCTCTGGCCACCGCGCTTCGGCGCGACGCGCCACGCCTTGGCATCGCTCGGACGTGTGCCTTTTTCCTTCGGCGAGGGCCATCGAGGAGCATCCTTGATCATTTGGCGAAAAAACCACGCACGAGACCGAGAAAAACACAGGGAATGGACGTCCGAGCGATGGCGAGACGCCCGTCCCAATCTCCAGGTGTCAGCGTCCCGGGCTGCTCCCGGCCTCCCGCCCGCGGAGCGGAGCGACACGCGTGCCGCCGGGCCCGTCGCCGCGACATGTTCAGCAAAAGTTCCCGGCCGTGGATCCCCCGACCGAAGTTCGGGCCGGACGAAAGGGGGGGATTGGGAAAGGGGGGGTCACGGACTTTGCTGCATGCAGCCTCACCGAGGGGCCCATTCCTCGATCACATAGCCGCCTCCGGCGCCGGGCGGCGCCGGGAGAATCAGCTACGTGAGCTGATTCTCAAACCCCTTTTTTGCTATCCCCCCCTTTCGCCCGACCCGAGAAGTCCAGGGGGGAGGGGGGCCCGGGCCCCCCGCGCCCGGCAGAACCCCTCGCGGGTCCTCCTCGCATCCGTGCCCGCGAAGCTGCTGGCGGACCACTTCGAGGACTGGCACGACATCCTGCGGGTGAGCCGCGGGGGAGGGGGTGGCCCCGGGCCCCGCCTCCGCCGAGGACCCTACCATCTCGGAGGTTGATAGACCTCCTACTTTGACACGCCGATTAGCGAGTTGGCCGTTTTCGGTTCGCGAGAGGGCGTCGCGGCCGTCATCTTCGCGGGTCCAGGTCCGTCGGTTTCGGTCCTGTAGGCTGGTTTCTTTAGAAAGGGTGGTTTACGCAAGGGAGGTTTGTGCACCGCCGACAGTCGTCGTGCCACCACAGGTTGGGCTGCAACTCCTGGGAGGTCGAATTCTGATTTTGCACTGGTCCGAAGTCCCGCTCAATCCCGTTGAATTCCGCTTAATCCCGCTCAAACCGGCTTAATCCCGCTTGATACGAGGCCCACGCCGGCGTAATAGCTCCCAAATGGGGCTTAACCCTCCTTCATCTTTCCGACGGAAAACTCCCATAGGGGGTGGACAGACCTCCTACCCTTACACGTCGATTAGTGAATTGGCCGTTTTCGATCCATGAGAGGGCGTCGCGGCCGTCATTTTTGCGGGTCCAGGTGCGTCGAGTTCGGTCCCAGGCCGTTTTCACTAAGGGGAGGTTTGCTAAAGGGAGGTTTGTCCACCGCTGACTAGTCCTCCTTCATCTTTCCGACGGAGACCTCCCGGCAGCTGCCTCCCAGCACGGGGGCCGCCGAGTCGGCCACGAGAGAGAGGCTCTTCTGGCCTCGTGCGGGCCTGGGCCACGAGCAGGCTCCCCGCGGCCCAGAGGTCCGAGGGGCGGCCCGGGCACCGGAGCCCCTCCCGAGCCCGAGGTGGTCCTCTGCTGTCGGGGGCGGCGAAGATCGGGGGCGAGGACGGACCTACTTTGACTCGCCGATTAGCGAGTTGGCCGTTTTCGGTTCGCGAGAGGGCGTCGCGGCCGTCATTTTTTGCGGGTCCAGGTCCGTCGGTTTCGGTCCTGTAGGCCGGTTTCACTAAGGGGAGGTCTACTAAAGGGAGTTTTGTCCGCCGCCGAGAAGAGGGGGGTGAGGACTAGGGTTCAGTCGGGCCTGTCCCTCTACAGGAGGAAGATTCAAAAATAGTTTAAAAATAGTTTGGGGACTATTTTTGGGGGTATGTTTTTTGGCCACTTTCGAATAGTTCTGGAGTATTTTTAATTGTTCCTCGAAAATCCCCCTGTCGTGGGACAGGCCCGACTTAACACAGGGGGGGGGACATCATGGCGTGGGCCCTGATATTTCCCCAGATTTCACGGCGCCTCTTCTTTTTCCATTGCGTCCTTGGCCCCGCTCGGGGCCGCGCACATGCCGCTGGCCACGATTTGCGCCCCCCCCTCTCTTGGACGCCCCCCTCTTGGCCGACCCCGATGTTGAGCGACAAAAAAAAGCGGGGTCGTCTGCGCCGACAACGGCGCGGAAGCTGCTCGCGTAAGGTCGCGCGCAAGCGCGCTCGTCTCCACTGTGGCGTGTCGCGCGGGCGGCCCGTGTGAGCAGCCGCGTAAGGTCGCTACGTCATCTCGCGTAAGGCCAGTTTTGTCTCGTCGCTCATTTCAGCGTCTTGGCTGTACTCTGGCTTCTGTCAGGCGATCGCAGACATGGATTAAGGGGGCGTGGATTGGCGACGGACCCCGTTTCCACGGGAAATCGTGGATTTCCGCCGCCGAGCGAGGCGGCACGGGCCGCATTTTGGGGAGGGCCCCCCCCCCGATCCATGGATTTGGCGACCGCGCGCCAGATCCATGGATCGCCAGTTCATGTTGGCGCGCCCCCGATTCTGGGGGCTCGGTGTGTCCCAGGCTGCTCCACGGGCGCTCCCCTGGGGCTTCTCGGGCCCGTGGGCGCAGCGGGGGGGGGGGGGGGCAAAGTGGGGCTTCGCTCCCTCCCGAGAGGCTCCTCTTGCAGAGTCCTGACTGCACGGAGGGATTGCCCATCAGTCCTTGAGAGGAAGTCGCATTTTACTCCAGATTCCAGTCTACTCCAGGTGCCTCCCCTCTCTGGTCATCGAGTGGTGCTCTCTGCTCCTTCCTTTCTTTCGGGGGCCATGCCTCTTTAGGGGGACGGGCGCAAACCCAATCTACGGTCGGCCCCGATAAGGAGGTCGACCCTGCCAGCTCAAGGGTACCCTTGTTTCTTGTGCCTCGCGACACGTGCCTTCTTACACTCCCATGGCGATGTGGCCCTCGGAAGGGTCTTGTGTCCTCTCGCGTGTCTTGTCCACTCAAGTCCGACTGTACGTTCAGCGCCCTCCTGCCTCGTGTGTCTACCCGCCCTCCCCGACCGATGGGCGCAGACCCGATCCCTGTGCAGGAGGCCCTCGGATTCCTCAGCGTGAAGGAGGCGGGTCCTGGAGGAGAAGGGGCCCCGGGGGGGGGGGTCCCCCCCGCCCTCGGGCCCCCTGGGGCCCGAGGACGGGCCCCTGGACCTTCCGCGAGTCGACTCGGGAGGACCGAAGATCTGGTCCTGGTACGGCGCCCTCGTGCCTCGTGTGTCTGCCCGCCCCTCCCGACCGATGGGCAAGCTTCATGATGTTCCAACCTACTTTGGCCCCGATCGCCAGAAAGAACCTCGAGCACCCAAGAAGTGCCGAAGCCCGAGAGTCTTAACGCGTCGGGCCCTGGGAGACACTCGTCCGACACCGTTTCGACACTCTTGCGACACTCTTCCAGGTGCTCGAAATTGGACGCCCTGACCGCTCGCTCTGACCGCTCGCGGCCCCCCCCGTCCAGGTCCACGGGGAGGGGGTAGGGAGGGAGGGTCACCGAGCGCGTTCCACTACTTGCAAAGTGCCTACTCGCAAACGTCAACAAAAACACCACGTTCGCCTGTATGTGATATGTCGTAAGACCCCCACGGCGGATCCAGGCCATTTGCGAGTAGCGACTTTGCGAGTAGTGGAACGCGCTCGTCTATTCACTCACGAGACCGTTCTGTGGGGTATGATCGCCCAGGTTATCGGGCCCGCCGGACCCCCCCCTTCGTATACGAGGGGAACGTCGCCTTCTTATACGGTCCAGCTTCTGATTCAGAGACCTCCCCCCGAAAAGCTGGCCCAGCGTTTCTTGACCAACTTGCTGGAAAGCTGGCTTAGTTTCGTAAGGGGGTTGATACCCTTGGATCCTAGAAATGAATCACGTACTTTCCTGGCACCAAAAGCTGGCCCATAAGAAACTTCTGAAAAGCTGGCCCAGCTTTCTTAATTGATAAGTGTCTGAATCATATGTTTGACTGTACGAGGGGAACGTCAGCTGCGGTCCCAGCTGCTTGTCCCACCAGCCACTTGGGCAGAGAGGTGGTCCAGCGAGCGAGTTCTTTCTCTCCCCTTCGGGAGGTACACTCCCCCTGGGTCTGGGCGGGGGGGGGGGCGGATAACCTGGGCTTTGTCGGTTGCGCAGGTCCGAGTGGGGTGCGCAGAGCTGGTGCGCGCGGGCACACGTGGGGGCTGCCCGAGACGAAAGCATCAGGCTATCGGCGGGCATCCTCGCCGACTCGCCCACCCCCCCACATGATGACGTGGGCCTGCGCCGCAAAACGAAGCAACGATTTCCTCTCCCCTTCTCTCCACTCTCCCTCGTCCTGTTCTCCTCCGCCTCTCCCCTCTCTCTCTCTCCCCCTTCTGAAGACGAGGATGGAGAACAGGAGGAGTGGGGAGGAGCGAGGCATGCTAGAGCAATGGCCCGAATAGCCAACACAGCCTGCCGCCGGCGTC
>CAUYUJ010022304.1:315370-337870 GCA_963575745.1 Prorocentrum cordatum | reverse complement strand
CGTCCTCGGGTACGCGAAGCGGCGATGCGCCGAGCAGCCTTGCGTGTCCTGGCTGCGGGCCAGCACTGCGAGCATCCCAGGCGTCTGGACCGAGCCTCCCGGGCCTTGCACACCGGCCTGGCATCCTCGGGTGGAGGAGGCGCGGTCACAGCAGGAGGAGGAGGAGGAGGAGGAGGAGGAGGAGGAGGAGGAGGAGGAGGAGGACGAGGAGGAGGGGGAGGAGGAGGAGGAGGAGGAGGAGGAGGCGGAGGAGGAGGAGGATGAGGAGGAGGAGGAGGAGGGGGAGGAGGAGGAGTAGGAGGAGGAGGAGGAGGAGGAGCACAGGCCATCGGGCCCGCGACGCGCGCAGTAGCCTCGCGGGCTGGCCGCGCGGGCGCCCATCGAGGCGGGCGGCGCCCGCGCCCGCGCCGCCGCCCCGCCCGCCCTGGGGCGGCGCCGAGAGGTCTCTGTGGGGCCGCAGGGCCTGCCCGTGGCGCTGTCCTACCGCGTGCGGCACACGCTGGGCCTGTCGCTCTTCGACCACACCCAGGCCAGCCCCCCACCCCAGCCTTATGATGTTCCAACCCAATTTGGCCTTGATCGCCAGAAAGAATTGCGAGCACCCAAAAACAAGTACCGAGACTCGAGGGTGTTCACGTGCCGGGCCCTGGGAGACACTGTTTCGACACTTGTTCGACACTCTTTCGACACTCTTTCGACACTTTCCTGGAATGTGGTTTTTAAGTACGATGGGAGCAACATAACCCCAGCCCCCCAACCCCGTTGCGACAACCTCACTCAAGGGAGGAAAAACCACCCGGACCAGACAAGTGGCGTTTCCTAAACGGCCCTGGGAGTTTGCTGAACAGCCCTGCCCTGCTTGATTCCTTCTTTGGGTGCGTTTACTAGACGGCTTCGCGTGTCGGCACGTTGCGCGACCAGGAGGGCAACCCCGTCGAGAGTGATTCGAGGGCAGACGCGATGGCGAAACCTCTAGAGGAGGTTACGCGCGCGGCAAGCGCGCCGTGCCGGCCTCGTCGACGGCCTTCCTCTCGGGCCAGAGCTCCAGATCAGTTTAAATGCCATCAGCGTGGAAAGGGTCTCGGGCGCTCTGAAATCGCCCAAGAAAACCAGGGCATCTGGTCCAGATAATATTCCCTCAGATTTCTGGCAAGCCGCCGAAACGCGCGTCGCGGGATTCAACGGTTCGCCGATGTGAGCAACAGCTGCTGGGTCGCACATCATACGCCTTCAAGCTGTCAACAAGCTTCAGTTGCCTCCATACGCAAGGGGGCATGCAGGATTGTGACAACTACAAGCCCATCAGTCTTGTCTGCGCGACGCACAAGCTCTTCCCCCCCTTCTTCCGAGGCGACTGGAGCGCGGCGGTGCCGAGGAAAGACTGACAAAGACGCAGTCCGGCTTCAGGGCAGGGAGGTGCGCTGAGGACGTTGCATTCGCCGTCGGGAGACGCGCGGGCGCAGAACTGGCACGCCAAGGTGGCATGGTGGGCGCGGTCGCGCGGGGCTGGAAAAGCGCGCTCGACTCCAACGTCGAATCGCTCATTGTCGCGCTCAGGCGTTTCGGCCTGCCGCCGACGATACCAGGGGCGATTCAGCCCCTTTACCAGGGCCGCACTTTGACCGTTGCCCGCTCCGCGGGGGTGTCTACCGAGCGAACCCAGCTGTCCAGCATCTCGCATGGGTGCCCACTTTCGCCCTTCTTGTTTGTCATGCTGATGACGGTGGTCGTCGAAGATGCGACGAGATCGCTGACTGCGGAGACCCGGAAGAGCTTGGGCGAGGGCTTGATCGATCCTCTCCTCTCTGCAGATGGAATTCTTTTCGCTGGGGCCATCGACGGCCACGTGCAGGAGTTGTCGGACGCCGCGGCCAACGCGGGCGCCCAGTGCGGCATGTCTTTTTCCACTGGTCCAGGTTTCAGCTGATTTCTGTCGGCCGAAGTTGCAGCTTGAACACGCCTTCGGGAGGGCCAATCCCAGGTGCGGAGGTGGCGCAATATCTCGGCGTCGACATCAGACGCGCTGGAAGCGCCAAAGAAAACCTCCACCGCAGAATCGGGGGGGCCCGGGACGAGTTCTGCCACTTGAACCGGATCTGGAAGCGCGCACTGCTGACGCTCGCGAGGAAGATTGAGTTGTTCAAGGCCGTCATCGTCAGCCAGCTTTTCCACGGGCTTATTGCTACGTGGCCCAATGTCGCCGAGGTCCGTAAGTTGAATGATTGTCACTGCAGATGTCTGAGGACAATGCTGCGCGGTCAGCCTTCCTGCACATCGCGCGCGTCCAACGAGGCGTTTCTGGCCAGGGCTGGCAGTCAACAAATTTCAACGAAATTGTTGCGCCAGAAATTGCGCGCTCACGGCAGGGCGGGGGGAGCGCCCGAAAAGGATGATGTGTTTAGGCGTCAAATATTTTACCTTGGGACTCTTGCTCCAACCACGCGCGGGCGCGCTGGGCTGGCATGGCGCCCTAGAAACGAACGGGCTGGGCATGCGCGGGAGCGCGCTGCCGATCCGGCGGGCGTTCAGGATTGCAGCGTTTGGGCGAGAGGTGCTGCCCAGCTTCGTGCACGCAAGATTTGCCCGCGCGCTTTTCAGCGCGCGACTTGCGAGCAAGCGCTGGCGCCGCGCGTTGTCGTTTGAAACTTGCGCCAGGGCTTGACGGATGAAGGGCGGGTCGTTATCAAAAGGTGGTTTTCGTTTCAGCGTCGCGCGCGTTCGTCTCAAACATTTGCGAGGCTTCGCGGGTGGAGTGCGGCGGGATTTCGAAACTCGGTTTGTCCTAGCAGTTGATTGCAGGCTCAAGGGTGTTCACGGCTGACGCCACAGGAATCGTGTGTCCGGAAAGATTTAAGGTTGTCCGTGTGCGACAGTAACTTGGCGAAGGGTTTCTCCCGCAGCGAAGATAATGTTCACGGGAACCGTTTTGTATATAGAAGAATATCTCGGCAAAGGACCCAACCATATGCAGATGCGAGTACCGTCGCTGCGGGCATCGCCTTCGGGTGATCTCCACATGAGGCCATGAAGCACGCGAAGGGTGTGCCGATGCGGGGCGGGGGCGCCAAGTGGGCGTTGCCACTGGTGCAAGCGGAACGCACTACGGGGCCGCGAAAAGTGCGAGGGGGATGCCGCACTGGGGCGTGGCCGCCATTGGGGCCTTCGGTGGAGCTCCCTATGGGGCAACGAAACAGTGTAATGGATGTGGGAAATGCATGCGAGTACAGCCACCGGAGCATTCGGTGGAGCCCCCTTATGGGGCCACGCAACGTTGTGTTGGGTGGGGGGAACGCATACGAACCCCGCCAGTGGGGCCTTCGGCGGAGCTCCCTATGGGGTCACGAAGCGCTGAACTGGGTGGGGGAACCGCATGCGAGTGCATCCATTGGGGCCTTTGGTGGGGTTCCGTATGGGGCCACGAAAGGCTGTACTGGGTGGGTGACACATGCGGGTTCTGAAACTGGGGTTTCCGGTGGAGCTCCCTATGGGCCACGCAGCGGTGTGCTGGGTGGGGGGTGGCGCATGCAGGCGGAACCACTGGGGCCTTTCGGTGGAGTTCCCTACTACGGGGCCACGAAGCGCTGTACTGTGTGTGGCGGACGCATGCGGGCACCCTCGATGGGGCGAGCCCCCTATGGGGCCACGAAGCGCTGTATTGCGTGTGGCGGACGCATGCGGGCACCCCCGCTGGGGCCTTCGGTGGAGCTCCCTTTGGGGCCACGAATGGTGTACTGGCTGTGGCGTACACGCGCTGGCACTTCCAGTGGGGCCTTCGGTGGAGCTCCTTATGGGGCCACAAAGCGCTGTACTGGGTGTGGCGGACGCATGCGGGCACCCCCGCTGGGGCCGTCGGTGGAGCTCCCCATGGGGCCACGAAGCGCTGTACTGGGTGGGGGGGACACATGCGGGCCCCCCTCGGTGGAGCTCCCTATGGGGCCACGCAGCGTGTGAGGGGTGTGCCAAAGTCAGGAGGGTGACGGGAGGAGGGAGGAAGAGGGGAAGGAAGAGCAGAGAGGAGGAGAGAGGAACGCGGGGACCGTCCCTTCAAAACGAGGACACAACACCGCAGGATGGTTGGGAAAAAACTTGGCGGGAGGGCTTACTGCAACATCGTTAATGAATTTTGGCATTGCGCTGGTCCTCCTCCTCCTCCTCCTCCTCCTCCTAGTCCTCCTCCTCCTCCTGCCTCCTCCTCCTCCTCGTCCTCCTCCTCCTCCTCCTCCACCTCCTCCTCCTCCTCTAGTCTCCTCCTCCTCCTCCTCCTCTTCCTCCTCCTCTTCCCCCTCCTCCTGCTCTTCCTCCCCACTTCTCCTCCCTGGGGTTCCGTCTCCATCCTCTTTTCCGTTTTCCCAATCTCCTCTCGTCAAGAAGGGCCCAGTACTCGCCAGGACAACGACACGCCACGTCCCTGCCGGACAGCCTTGCTGCGGGGGGACGCCGCCCAGATTCGAGGGCCCAGCGATTCGGGCTTCCAGATGGGTGGTCCACCGGTGACTCCTGCTCCTCCCCCCCCCCTCGCCCCTCCTCCTTTCTGATCCTCCTCCCTCTTTCGTCCTTCCCCCCCTCCTTGGCCCCCTCGCGTGGAGGAGACCTCCCTCGTGCCCCACGCCCCGTCCCTCTGCCTCCTCATCCCTCTTGCTCCTCCTCTCCTCCGATCCTGTTCCTCCTTCCCTCCTCGATCCTCCGTCTCGATCCTCATCCTCGATCCCCTCTGATATCCGATGGTCGTTCCTCGACCCTCCCCCCTCCCCTCCTGCTTCTGGCGCAATCGTGGGCGGGCGGAGGGAGGGGCGGCAGGGCGTCTCCGTCGCCACACCCCCACGGCGGGATGGTGACTTCGTGATGCGCAACGCGCGTCCGCTGGCACGCCCCGAGAACCCTGAGAGCCCCCGCCAGGTCCACCTCTCGGAGTCGACCGTCGCCGAGGGGCCGCGGGCGTGGCCCTCAGAGACGGGAGTGAGCGAGAGAGCAGGGCTGGACCTAAACGGTGTTTTGGCGATTCCGTGGGCCGTTTCCGTTTCGACTTCGTTCTGCAGTAGGGGTGGATTGGAGACCAAACGAGGAGAAACGAAAGCAAAACGAAAACGAAAACACACCGTTTGGGTTCAGCCCTGCGAGAGAGGGAGGTGGGCAAGCGGAGGGAGGCGGAGAGGGGAGGGGGGCTGGGGCAGGACGCTGCAGGTCCCGAGAGAACGAGGCGGCGCAGAGGACGACATCAGCGGAGTGAGACTACACAGTGTGCATGTCTAATGTTTTGTGTAGGGGATCTTTGAGATCAGTGCAGTGGGCGCCTACGCGCAGCGCAGCGGCAGCGGCAGCGGCAGCAGGAGGGGCAGCGGCTGCGGCAGTGGCAGCGGCAGCGGCAGCGGCGCAGAGGACAACAGCGGAGGGCTTTGTGTAGATCTACACAGCGTGCATGTCTAATGCTTCCAGAGATCTCGGATTTTTTTGGGGCCAAGATCCTTCCACTTCTAATTGTTCATGTCTGATTCGTCCAGCAGGCCGAGCGAACCAGCAGGCCGAGCGAAAGGGTTGTGGAAATGGTTGTGTATGTCTACGCAGTGTGCATGTCTAATGCTTCCAAAAATTTTGGGTTGTTGGTGGGGGCCGAGATCCTTTCGTTTCTAAGGGTTCTATCCTGGGCCTCTTCCTGGCCCCTGGGGGCAGGAACACTTGGCAACGAGCACACTTAGAAATGCGCACTATTAGAAACGAGCGACGTGTGTATATTTACATACATACATACATACATACATACATACATACATACATACATACATACATACATACATACATACATACATACATACATACACATGTGAGCTAGCGTGGGCACCACACTGTGTTTCTGGCAATCGACGTGGTTCGATATACGTGGTACACTGCGTGGTGCAACCTGGGTTGTGCAACCTATGTGGGGCAATGTGCCTGGTGCAATATGTGTGGTATGTGGTGCGATCTATGGTGTGCGCCTGTGCTGTGCCACAGGCGAATGTTTGCGGCATGCGGCGCAACATTCCCGCTTGATAGAAATTGATACACATGCTGTAAGGGAAAACAACTGTGGCTCTCTTGACAACTCGTAAGATCGTGTGCGTATCGTGTGTCCGACTTTGATTTCGAAAACCATGTGTTGCATGTGGTTTCGCGGCTTTAGCCTGAAACCCCTACGTGTGCACGATGGCGCAAGCCTGGCTGGTGGCAGCGCCTGCATAGCTCTACCTCTCACCTCGCTGTGTGCTGCCCTTGAATGCGCACGCGTTTCTATGGGGCATCCCGACTCCTAGTGCGGGCGTTGTCCCCCAGGGGGTGGGCACATGCGGATAGGCTCAGTGATACGATCATCCTTCTCCCATTACTAAACCCACGGCTTTTGTGCCAGGGTTACGGCATGCGCGTGCGACGACGCCCGCGTGCGCATTTAGTCCAATGTTTTGCTGTTTTTGCGACAGCGCCCGGAAGTGCACTCGAAGGGTTTTGAAATGCGCGCGAAAGACGCGCTCGAAGCACGTGGTGCACACGTTGAATACATATGGATGTCTAGAGGAATCGCGTGGTCACGAGCGCAGACATGTTTGCAATCTCCGCTTACAAGACCGCGTATTGCTTATATGTTGTCGGGCGCTCGTTTTTTAATGTTAAACCGCTTTGGATCTTTTAGCGGATTCGGCATTCGCGCGCGACGACGCGCGCGCTTGCATGTCGGTTAGCTGTTTTGCAATAGTTCGTTTGAAGCAGATGGTTCTTGATCAACGAATGCGCGTGCGTAGAAATTCTGCGGTGGAGAAAATAAGAGGTTAATATGGCACTGCGTCGGTCTGGACGAGCTCATATTTAGGATGGGCAGGGGGCGGGGTCATGTGGAAGTTGCAATACGGAAAAGTGATGCGTCAAATCCGGGGGGGAATCATTATATGCTTGTCGTTTCGCGTATCCCCACCAGCCCATCCAGACACGATGCCAATGAGAGCTGACGGGGGAAGAAAAGAAAAGGCACGCATAGTCAAACAGCGGGGGGGCTTGGAAGGCTCCGTGGCAATTTCGAGCCGTCTTGGAGCGGCTTGGGGCCGGTTGGAACATTTTGGGGGGCATCTCGAGCCAGCTTGGACTATCTGGGCAATATTGGAGGTCGCTTTGGGTTTTCTGAGGCCGTGCGGGAGGCACTTGGGGGTTTTTCGGGTGCCTCTTGGAGGCCTTTTGGAGCTTCTTCGGGCGTTCCTTGGGCCCTCTTGGGGGCCTCTTGGGAGCTTCTTGGGAACCCTGGAGGGCCTCTTAGGGCCATGTCGGAGGCGGTCGATCAAACGAGGGGGGCCCTTATCTCCGTCCCCCCCCCCCCCGTGGCCACGATCTTCGTGGTGTCAAAAATTTGGCACTGCCAGGGGCCGAAAAAAAACGCTCTAACTCGTCGCGGCCCCTTCCCCCCCCAAAAAAAGAAAACAGGAGGGGACGGGGAGCGTTCCCCTCCCCGAAGGGAAGAGGGGTTATGGAAGAGGATCGAGACCCTCCTTAGCCCACCTGTCGCCCAAAGGGCAGCTGGGATTCTATATGCGGTGCCACGTCTGAGGTGCAGTCCGTGTTGCGACGACGAGGCGGCGACGGGGGGGGCGACGGCGGCAACAAAGCGGCGGACCCGACGAACGAGCTCGGACGACGGGCGGCGACGAGGAAGTGACGGGGCGGCGACGGCGGCAACAGGGCGGTGGACCCGACAAACGAGCCAACATTATGGGCGGCGACGGGGCGGCGACGGGGCGGCGACGGCGGCAACAAGGCGGCGACAACCGACAAACGAGCTCGAACGACGGGCGGCGACAAGGAAGTGACGGGGCGGCGACGGCGGCAACAGGGCGGTGGACCCGACAGACGAGCACAGCCGACGGGCGGCGACGAGAAAGCGACGGGGCGGCGACGGCGGTCACAATGCGGCTGACCCCCAAGCGCAAGCGCTGTTCGTGGAATGCCCCAGCGTGCGCATATGTCTTCTACAAACGGGATGGTTGCGTTGTTGATCTTGCATGTGACGCAGATTTCAACTCACGTGTGGGCAGATCGGAACATCATGATGGATCTTCACAACTATTTGGATTGCCCGTCTGCCAATACATCCAAGTACGCATGCACGTACAATGTGTCATCTGTCACCAGGCGTGTGCGTGTGTGTGTGTGTGTTTTGTGTGTGTGATTGTTTGTGTGTTTGTATGTGTGTGTGTTTGGGTGTGCATACGCGTCCTTCGTGCTAGCCATGTATTCCTCAGATTGTTAGCCTCATCTGTTGTAGACACACTTGCATTTAATGCGTGCATCGTTTTGTTACGCATGTGTTGTGTACATACACGCTTCCGTCTCTCCAGACTTGATTCGGTGATGTATCTATATAAGGTGTCAGTTCAGATCTGCCAGCAAGCTAAGCATACCACACGAACGCTCAGGTATGCCAAACGATGAATGTATGTATGTATGCATGCGTGTATGCATGTATCGATGCATGTTTACGTTCACATATATGTATGTATGTATGTATGTATGTATGTATGTATGTATGTATGTATGTATGTATGTATGTATGTTTGTATGTGTGTGTATGTATGTATGTATGTATGTATGTATGTATGTATGTATGTATGCATGCATGTATGTATGTATGTATGTATGTATGTATGTATGTATGTATGTATGTATGTATATACACATATATGCGTATAGGTGTAAGCGTGTTTGTGTATATATATATATACACACAAATATGTATACGTATATCGGAGTAGGCCAGGGGAGGGCCAGGAACTGGTACCATTGGTTTGCATTTGGGTCCGGGGGGCTTTGAGGGCTCCCAGAGGGCCCAGAAGGGGCCCCAGAACCCCCCAGAGGCCCCCAAGTTGGCCCAAGAGTTAGATCGAGTCTACCTAGACATGTCCTTTCAGGGTCCTCGCCAAAATCTTGCGAAAATCTTCCCTGGAATCTCCGGCACTCCGGCAGCAGTGCTGGGGCCCCCTCAGATCTCCTGCAGCGGACCCCCCTGGCGAAATCTCCAGAGGCATCTTTCTTACAAATTCCGCGCAAATCTCCGGAGGTTAAAACCCAGCCAAATCTGCACCGAAATCTCGAGGAATCTTCCTTCAGGTAGAAATCTCAGGCGAAGTCTCCGGGAATCCCCCTTCAGGTAGAAATCTCGGGTGAAATCTCCAGGAATCCCCTTACAGGTAGAAATCGTTTGCGAAATCTCCAGGCCATTTCGCCCGCGCGATAATCTCCACTGACGGAATCCTAGTGTAATCTTCCACACCAGGATTTTTCACGCTTCCCGTATCCCCACCAGACTTGGACGGCGCGCGGCCCTTCCGCCTGCGCTCTCAAACAAAAAAGGATCCCCACCAGCCCATTCAGAAACCTTGCCGTTCAGAGCTGACGGGAAAAGGGACGAAAACACACATCTAGGGAAACAGGGCGAGCAAAAGAGCATGTTTTTTGTCTCCTGCCTCTGGCGGGTAACGCCTGCTCCCCGGGCCCAACCCCCCCCCACTCCCCAATCGGGTAACGCAAACGATCGTACGTTTCTGTTGGGGGGTGGGGGCGGACCCCCCTCTTCTCAGCAAGTCTGGCGCTGTGCTCAAAGGCATGGCGTGGTGCTCAAAGGCACGCGTGGTACTCAAAAACGTGTTGTGGCGTTCGCAGGTTCCCCACCAGATGCGGCGCCGAATTCACGGGCACGGCGTGGTGCTAAAAGGCATGTTCCGGTGCTCGCCTGCCTATTGTGGCGCCTGCAGGCTGTTGCAGTGCGCAGTCTAGTGCGGTTTACGTCCACATCCCTATGTTCCCTTCCCCTGCTCTTCCTACTGGTGGAACTACGGAAGCAATGCTGCCAAGGGATTTCGCAGCCATGTCTGGGTGGAGCAACGGTTATCCCGCGTCTGTTACACTTGGCGCTGACAAAGGCGAGGCGACGTCGAACGATGCCATGAGTGCAGTTGCTGTGTAGCATAACATAACCCTATCTCCTCCCGCCTGCTCCACCGCCTACTAATATCCTCCCCCTTCTTCGTCGTCCCCTGCCCGTCCTCATCCTCCTCTCCTCCTCTTCCCCTCTGGATTGCGCTGTGCGTTATTGGGATTGCATAAGTGGCCGTTTGGGCCAAATGGGGTTATCCGCAGAGCGCCAGGGCCCCTTCGCCTCGTCCTCCCCCTCGCTATTCTTCGTCCTCCCCGTAGGCTTTCGCTTGCATTTGCGAGCCGAGTTTCGTTTCATGTTCGTTGCGTGCTGGCGCGCCGAGGTACGATGTGGTTGTTCGCTCCTATCTCCCCCCACCTCGCGCTCGAGTTTTCTCCTTCCCCCCCATATATGTCCATCTCCTCCTGGCCGTTTCGTTCGAAGCAAGCTACGGGTGGCCTTGCCAAAATTTCACAGAGTGCCAGCCCAGCTGCTTGCGTGCCATCGATACTATTATCCAGGTGCTGAGATGTGCACGGGCGACGTGGTGAGGGCTTCCGCGTTTTGTGGCGGGCCCCGCAAAGAAAAGGCTTCGCAAGCTACTGATGTGCCCCTTGGCACGTTTTGCTGTAGACAGACGTTGTGGTGCACGGAAGCATTGTGGCAAGCGCAGGCGCTGTGGTGCACATGGTTGCTGAGGTGCACGCAGGCGCTGCGGTGTACATAAGCGCTCTGGTACACGCAGGGAAGGTGGTGTACACAAACGCTGTTGCGCACACGGTTGCGGCAATATGCACAGATTTTGCGGCGTACATGGGCGACGTGCGTTTTGCACGCAGCTGTTGTAGTGTGCCGAAGCATTGTGGTGCACTCAGCGGCGTTGTCTTGCACGGGTGCATTTGGCATTGTCGCGCGCGCAGGGATTGCAACGCGCGCAGGCAATTGATGTGCCGATGGCGCGGACGCACCCTGGCGGGCGCACGCCGCGGCCGCCGTTACCGCTACCCGCCAGTCCAAGCCCCTCCCCCCACGAGTAACAGCTGTTACCCCCCCCTCCCAAAAAAAAACAGTCTCCAAAATAACAGTCTCCCAGGGATGGCCCTCGTCGGGCCATCCCTGGGTGCCGCGTGGGGGCGAAAGGAAAAGGAGGAGAAGGGGAGGAGGATGAGGACGAGAAGAACGAGGAGGACGAGGCCGCGGATGAGGACGAGGAGGAGGACGAGGACTATGATGAGCACGACGTGGACGAGGACCCATGGGGAGGTATTATTGCGGTTGCTGCTGCTGGTGCTCTCTGAAAGTGTGGGGGGCCCTCCTGAAACCCTCTTGTTAAGCCTGGAAGGTTTTTTGGGATCATTTTGGAGGCCATCGATTGCAGGATGGGGGGTCCCCAACTCAGATCCCCCGCGAGGAGCTGGCAAACCGTTTTTTGGAGCTCTCTTGGAGCGTTTTTGGGTGCTTTCGGAGCGCTCTTGGGGCCGTTTGGAGCATTTTGGGAGCCATTTTGAGCCATCTTGGGCTATCTGAGCCATCTTCGAGGTCATCTTTGGCTCTGATCGCGGCCCTGCAGTCCAGGTCCAGGGGAGGGGAGAGGGGGAGGATCAAGACTCCGTCCCCGCCCGCAAGGCGTCTCGCTCACTCCCACCCGCCCTCCCAACACATACGTAGCACCCGAGCCTGGCCCGAGCCGCAGCATCTTCAGCAGTCGTCTTTGGATGGGCAGCTACTGGGGGCGAATCCGCCGCCGCCGCCGCCGCCGCCTCCGCCGCCGCCCCCGCCGCCCGCCGCCGCCGCCGCGCCAATCCTTCGAGCAGCACAGGAGAGCTCCAAAACGGCCCAAGACAGTCCCCATGGGGGCCCGAGGAGTCCACCGGAGGATCCCTGCATGGTCGGAGAGAGCCCCACGACGGGCCCCAAGACGGGCTCAGCTCCCCACGACGGGCCGAGACCGAAACGGGCCCCCAGACGGGCCAGAAAAGAGCCCAAAAGGACTCCAAAGGAAGGCCCGGAGAGGCCCCAGAGACCCGCACAATGCTTCCAACAAGATCCCGGGAGGCGTTCCAGCAGACCCCTTTATGAGCGTGTGGGAGGTCTCGTGTCTACGTCCTGTAAGATGCGGTTCGGGGCTTCCCGAGGCTCCACAGAAACATGCTGCGGGGCGCCGGGAAGTAACCCAAACACCCCGAACTCACGGTCGAGGTCAGAGGTGTACCGCCATGGGCGGGAGGGCGGCCTACGCACGTTGGCTTTCGGTTTGTTGGTGGAGCTCCTACTGAAACCCTTTCCGCGTGAGAAACTCTGTCGCCCTCTGCGGGCGTGATGGTACGCGAATCCTCCCACAAAGGGGCGCGTCCAACCGCGTCCTTCTGGCGCACAATCCGTGTGATGGGTGCGTTGTAATGGGCGGAGGAGGAGGAGGAGGAGGAGGAGGAGGAGGAGGAGAAGGAGGAGGATCAGGAAGACGAGGAGGAGGATCAGGAGGACGAGGAGGAGGATCAGGAGGACGAGGAGGAGGAGGATGAGGAGGGGTGTCAGAAAAGTTGCCCCAAGGATACCCGGTTTGTGTCAGCCACGCGTTCGTAACGACGTGGCTTTCTGATCCTTCGATATCGGGTCCTGCCATCACTGAGTCGCAGAAACACCAAAGTGTGAGTTCCAAGGTGGCCCAAGAGAGTCCCCAGGGGGCCCGAGGGGGCCACTGGAGGATCCCTACATGGTCGGAGAGGGCCCCAAGAGAGCCCTAAGACGGGCTCAGCTCTCTATGACGGGCCAAAACCGAGCCGGGACGGCCGAAACCGGCCCACTGACGGGCCAAAAAAGCTTCCAAAGGACTCCCAGAGAAGGCCCAGAGGGGTCCCAGAGACTCCCAAAATGCTTCCAAAAGGCTCCCGGGAGAAGTCCCAGTAGGCCGCCATGAGCGTGTGGGATGTCTCGTCTCTACGTGCAAGATCCATCCATTTCAGGGCTTCCCGAGGCTCCACAGAAACATGCTGCGGGGCGCCGGGAAGTAACCCAAACACCCCGAACTCACGGTGGAGGTCAGAGGTGTACCGCCATGGGCGGGAGGGCGGCCTACGCACGTTGATTTTCGGACTGCGCTGGAGTTTCCGCTGGGACACGATGCGCGTGAGAAACTCAGTCGCCCTGGGGGGGCGTGATGTTGCGCAAATCCTCCCACAGTGGGGCACGTGCAACCGCGTCCTTCTGGCGCAGAATCCGCGTCATGGCTGCGTTGAGATTGGCGGAGGGTCGCCGCCGTGGCCGGGCTCCTTGCTTCCCTGGGGGTTTCCCGGGGGTCTTCTCTCTGTCCTCTCCTCGTCGTCGTGGTAGTCGTGACAGGAGGAGGAGGAGGAGGAGGAGGAGGCGGAGGAGGAGGAGGAGGAGGAGGAGGAGCAGGAGCAGGAGCAGGAGCAGGAGCAGGAGCAGGAGCAGGAGCAGGAGCAGGAGCAGGAGCAGGAGCAGGAGCAGGAGGAGCACCGGAGGATCCCTACATGGTCGGAGAGGGCCCCAAGAGGGCCCCAAGACGGCCTCAGCCCCCCAAGACGGGCCAAGAGGGACTCGGGACGGCCGAAATGGGCCCCCGGACGGTCTGAAAAGGGCCTCAAAGGACTCCCAAGAGAGGCCCGAAGAGGTCCCAGAGACTTCCACAATGCTTCCAACAGGCTCCCAGGAGGCGTCCAAGAAGGCCCCAGAAGCGTACGGGAGGTCTCGCGTCTACGTCCTGCAAGATTACTGTCAGTGCTTTCAGAGGCCCCGCAGAAACATGCTGCGGGGCGCCGGGAAGCAACCAAGAGAGAAACAGAGAGAAAGGGATCTACATATACATATCTACACACACACATACATACATACATACATACATACATACATACATACATACATACATACATACATACATACATACATACATACATACATACATACATACATACATACACACATATAAATACATACATACATACATACATACATACATACATACATACATACATACATACATACATACATACATACACACACATACATACATACATGCATGCATGCATACATATATACATACATACATACACACATACACACATACACACATACACATAGTCACATACATACATGCACACATACATGCATGCATGCATACGTGCATACATGCATACATGCATACATGCATACATGCATACATGCATACATACATACATGCATGCATGCATGTATGCATGCATGCATGCAGACCGACCTACCGACCTACCTCCTACCTACCTACCTACCTACCTACCTACCTACCTACCTACCTACCTACCTACCTACCTACCTACCTTCCTACATGTATTCAGACATACATGCACACATACACACATACACACATGCATACATACAGTCATACCTACCTACCTACCTATCGACCTACCTACCTACCTACCTACCTATCTACATACATACACACAAACATACATACATACATACCTACATACATGTATGCATGCATGGACACAAGCATGATTATACATGGATGCATACATGTATGTATGTGTATGTATGTATGCATGTATGTATGTATGTATGTATGTATGTATGTATGTATGTATGTATGGATGGATGGATGGATGGATGGATGGATGGATGGATGGATGGATGGATGGATGGATGGATGGATGTATGTATGTATGTATGTATGTATGTGTGTGTATATATATATGTATATATATACACATATACATATATATATATATATATATGCCTGGGCACGAAGCGGGGGAGGTTGGGACGGGGCCCTCGACAGCTCAAGGCAGGACGTGGGGGCCCAAGGGCCCTGTCGGGGCGCTGGGTGCTCCTTGAGATCGTCCGAAGACGGCCCCTGATCGCAAGAAATGGCGCTTCCCTTCCACGGAAACGACGAATGACGGCCCGAGATTCCCAGAATTCGCCCCTGATTGTCCAAGAGGCCTCCAAGATGCCCCAAGATGCATCG
Organism: Prorocentrum cordatum; assembly: GCA_963575745.1. Taxonomy (NCBI): domain Eukaryota; class Dinophyceae; order Prorocentrales; family Prorocentraceae; genus Prorocentrum; species Prorocentrum cordatum. The sequence goes on along the minus strand of CAUYUJ010022304.1, from coordinate 322,979 downwards.
AAGATGCCTCCCAAAGAACGCCAGGAGGCAAACATCGGTGATCTTCCTTTGGTTTTCGAAAGATGATCGGGTTCTCGCTTTTTCAGTTTCCCGACGCTCCACGACGGCCCAAGGGGCTCCAATATCCACTTCAAAACAGCCCAAGGGGACCCCAAGACGGTGCCAGAGGCGCCCAAGGCGGCCCGACAAGGCCCTAAGACGGCCCCGAGAGGGGGCCAAGAGGTGTAACACGAACCGAGAATCCGAGCTTTCCACCCCGAGAAGTTCTTAGAAAGCCTCCAGAGATCCCCAGTATAATCCAACACGCCCCCAAGAAGTTTCCAAGAGGGCCGAAGAGGTTCCAAGAGGCCTCCCAAGAAGTCCCCAATAGGTACAACTCATGGTTTTCCGATGGGATCATGACGGATTTCATACATGCTCAGCTTGTTGGCATCCCGACGCTCCAAGATGGCCCAAGAGGCCTCCAAACTCGTTCCAAGATAGCCGAAGAGACCTCTAAGAGGGCCCCAAATGCGGCCCACGAGGGCACCAAGACGGTGCTTGAGACGCCCAAGACGGCCCGAGAGGGCCCCAAGGCGGCCCCAAGAGGGGGCCAAAAAGGGGAACACGAACCGAAAGTCCGAGCCTTCCACCCCGAGAGGTTCTCGGGCAGCCCCAAAAGGCCCCCAACAGGATCCAAGCGGCCCCAAGAAGCTCCCAAGAGGGCCGAAGAGGTTCCAAGAGGCCTCCCAAGAAGTCCCCAAATTGTTTTCCGATGGGATCATGACGGATTTCATACATGCTCAGCCTTTTGGCATCCCGATGCTCCAAGATGGCCCAAGAGGCTTCCAATACCGCTCCAAGATAGAGGACGAAGCCTTCAAGAGGGCGGCTCCAAGATGGCGCACGAAGGTCCCAAGACGGTGCTTGAGGCGCCCAAGAGGGCCCGAGAGGGCCCCAAGGCAGCCCCAAGATAGGCCCAAGAAGGAAAGCGCGAACCCAACAGCAGAGCCTCCCCCCAAAAGGCCCACAGGAGGCTGCAAGAGGCCCCGAAGTGGTCCGGCGAGGACCCCAAAAGCTTCCCGAGGCCCCAAGAGGCCCCTAGGAGACGTCTAAGGTGCCCTAAGATAGCCCGACAGTGCCCTCGATGCGTCAAAACTGCCTCGAGGAGGCACCCGGGAAGCTTCCAGACTGCCTCACAATGTGGCCCCAGGTGGCCTCAAGTCGGGCCTCCACGCAGCCAGGACGGCCAATGACGGCTTCAGATTGCAGAACCAATTCGCCCAAGGGACCCCAAGAAGGCCCCCCAAGAAGCACCCAAGAGGTGCCTCCAACAGCCAATTGAGTAAGCATGCGGGACCCTCCCGAAGCTCCTCAGATGCTGTCGCGCGCCTGTGCTTGATAGCGCTGTCCAAGATCGTCCAGCGCCCCCCCTGGCCTGGGCTAGAATCTGAGCGCGCGCGAAGAGCGCGCGATGGTTCTAGTATGTATATATGTATACACACCTGTCGACAAGTGTACTCACATCCGTGTGCGCATGCACCTAGACCACACAACCTACCCGTCACGGAGTCCTGTTATCATCTGTCTATCGGCTTCAGTATCGGTCTACCGATATCATCATCCATCTGTTTGCCTGTATCACTACCAATGTTCCGGGACAACACTTATCTATCAGTCTCTCACTCTATCAAGATATATAGCTCGCGGTGCAGGGGCTCGCGGTGCACCGCCGACCGAGGTGCCCCCGCGAGTGCAGTCCAAGGACGGCCTCGGTGGCGGCGAGGCCCCAGCCATCCCGCCCGCCGCCGCCGAGCGCCGCGCGCCGCGGCCGCGCGCCGCGGCCGCCGATCCGAGCCGGCACGCGGATCGCCACGTTCAGACAGCGGCTGGCCTCCGTCGCGCGTGTTTCGCTCTCTGAGGGTCCTCTTGGGAGCATTTGGTCTGCACTGTTGGAACCGCCCCGGAAAACGAGGCAGGACGGACCCCGGGAGGGGTTTGGGGCTTGGTTTTGAGCGGATCTGGGCCGTGCGGGAGGGCTGCCTTTGTCTCCGTTGGCCCTCCTCCGAGATCGGCGCGCTGGCGATCAACGGCGGCCTCGAGGGTGCGGCCTTGTGCCTAATGTAGTGCTGTTGATTCATGGTTGCATGTGTTACACTCGCACCTGCGTTCGCATTCACATTTTCAAGCATCCACATACACACCTTTATTTCCGTACGGCAGGTTCGCGTCATGTCGATCGGCGGATACTCCGCAGCTGGCGTTCAACGTTGAACGCCGCCCGCGACCCAGAATCGGTCGGTGTTGAACGATCGGACGCTTCGGAAACGGACGATCGTTCGAGGTTGAACGATCCACGCGGTGTCAAAAACCAACGCCGAAGTCGGCACGACATGAATCCGCGGTACTTGCTTTACCTCCACGTAGTGCTCACACGATTCTCACTCATATCGATTTGCCCGCGGTACAGGTGACTTCTTATTATGTTCTTGAAGACGTGATCGATGTTGGTCCCGGTATGTGAGCGTACCCACATACGTTTGATGAACACAGCCCATATACATTGTATAGCATATCATCACATGTTCCAGGAACGTGTGTTGCATGTTATGTTGGCACAGTGCATCTCCCATGATCGTATCCGATGCTATCATGGTAGCACGTTACCAAGCGAGCGGAGGCGTTTCAGCAGGGAGGGGGGACGGGGGAGGTGGGGGTCGGCCGCCCTGATCTTCCCAGCGTAACCCGGACGGCGTATCCATGTCTTCGGCGCTCCCTCCAGCGCTCCCTCCCGCGAAGGGTGGCAAGGCCCCGCTTGAGACAATGCCCTTGACACAGTGCTAAGCATGCGCTGCGCCCCACGCGCCTGCGCCTTCAAAGAACATGCCCCAAGATGCACGGAAAATGTTTGTTACCATTATTTGAAGTGTCTGCCGTGCCATGCGCAGGGCCTGCGCTGGCAAAAACCAGTACCTGCGGTGCCTGCGCTAATGCCGCCATGCACAGGTGACGCATGCACCCCCGCGCAGGGCTGCGCCGACAAAAGCCAAGGACCGCGGTGACTGCGCCAAAGGCAACATGCAAAGGCGACGCATGCGCGCCATGAGTGGAGGCGCCTGCCGTGCATGCGCCCTGCCAGGCGCACTGCAATACGCCAGTCAAGAATGGGCCTGCGCGGCTTCCGATGGACAGCTGTGGACGCGACGATGACGGCGATGGCGATGACGGAATTCTCGCGACCCTGCTGCGCAGTCCTCTACGCTGCGCACCGTCGCTCGGGTCTCTCCCCAGAACGCGTGGCTTACCCATCTACCCACTGACCGTTGCTCAATCTCGGGCTCTGCTGCTGGCCTTTCTCGGGGCGCTTTACGCGGCTTCCCTCCCTCCCTGCTCCCCCGGCGGCCACGACGACGTCGAACTCCCTGCTCGGTGGCCTGCCGCCGCCAGCGCCCGAGCAGGCCGCGGGCCGAGGGGGATCGAAGATCGAGGCCTCCAAGAGGCGACGGGCGGCGGCGGCGGCGACGACGACGACGATGGCGGCGACCCATACCTCCGACGATGTGTTTTTTTCACTGCGCGGCCCCGGCCCATCCCCTGGGGCGAGCATCTTGCCCCGGAGCCGCTTTGGAGGGTCCCGGGGCCCGGTGATTGACGCGAGAGGCCGAGACCGGGGAGCAAGTCCCGGGAGTGAAGAGTGCATGCCGCCGGAGGTCTGGGAAGAAGCGTTGGTCGAGCGTGCGGCAATGGGCGGTCGCCCAAGATGGGGGGTGAAGAAGAGGCCCCACAGGAGCAGGGGTGAGCCTGAAAGGTGCTTCGGCGATTTCGTGGGCCGTTTTCGTTTCGATGTCGTTTTGCAGCAAAGGCGAATTCAAGACAAAACGAGGAAGAACGAAAGCAAAACGAAAAGGAAAAACACCGTTGAGGTGCAGCCCTGCAGAGGAGCCCTTTAGGGCCCCTTTGGGAGCCAGTGGGTGCTGCAGGAGGCGCCCTAAAGGGCCCCCTTTGGGGCCCTTCGCTTCACCCCCCATTTTGCGTCACCCCCCATTGCCGTTAAGTCCTGCCTGTCCCTCTACAGGGGGGAGATTCCAAAATAGTCAAAAATTAGTCTGGGGATTGTTTTGTTGAGTGTTTATGTTGACCATGTTCTGAGTATTTTGGGAGTATTTGTTTATTTCTCGTCCAAAATCCCCCTGTAGGGGGACACGCCCGAGGTAACATTACCGCCCGCCCGAGCCGGGGGGCGGCGGCGAAGACGGGGGCGGCGAGAGCTTCCCGCCACGGCCGCGCCGCACCCCTGCCCGCGGCCCTCCTCTGCTCAGGCGATCGCAGGCATGGATCAAGGGGGCGTGGAGTAGCGAGGGGTCCCGCTTCCACGGGAAATCGCGGATTGCCGCCGCCGAGCGAGGCGGCGCCGGCCGCATTCTGGGGAGGGCACCTCCCCCGATCCATGGATTTGGCGAACGCGCGCCAAATTCATGGATCGCTAATCCATGCTTGCGCGCCTCCGAGAAAGTGCATACAGCCAGAGTTCCGGGGGGGAAGCGCCGGGGAGCGGCGGCGAAGACGGCGGCGGCGAGCTCCCCGCCGCGGCCGCGCCGCACCCCTGCCCGCGGCCCTCCTCTGCGCCAGGGCGCCGAGCCGCAGAACCAGCCCGCGCCCCAGCAGGAACCAGATTCGTGCTGTTCCCATCGTACTTCAGGACCGCATCCCAGAAATAACTTCGAGCACCCAGAAGAGTGTCGAAACGATGTCGATAACGAGCATCGCCTCGCAGGGCCCGACAAGTGAAAACGTTCCAGTTTCGGTACTTTCCGGGTGCTCGAAGTTCTTTCTGGTGTTCAAGGCTAAAGTAGGTTGGACGAGAAATAAAACATATTCAAGAATAATCAGAAATACCAGAAAACTAATGCCACTATTTTTTACTATTTTTGAATCTTCCTCCTGTAGAGAGACATGCCCGACTCAACGCTTCCGCCTGTCGCCGCGGGCCGCGCCGGCGGCCCTCGCCAGCGGCCTCTGCGGGCCCCGGGGCCCAGTTTCAGAGGCAGGAGTCGTCGAATCCGGCTTGTGCAGGGGCTCCTGCGAGCGGGGCAGATGGCTTCGCGGGCTCATTGTTCGGGGTGGAGGGCAAGCAGCACGGGCAGCAGCGGGAGCAGGAATGAGCAGCTGGAGCCGCAGCCAATCTGACCCCGCTGACGGGAGCCTCCAAAACGACAATTGATTTAGGGGGGGTGCATCGACCCGAAATCGTCCCCTCATCGCCGACAGGGGCCCGATAGCCCACTCCGCCCAGGAACGTGCGGATTCGCCATCGGTGGCAGATCGCCAACCTATCGGCGACGTATCGCCGATTCCAGGGCGACGCTTCCCCCCCTGATGTTGTCATGGCGTCTCTCAAATTTTGATCCGATCGATCTGACCCGATATGGATTCCTGCCAGCCCGGCCCGACTCGGTCCCGATGCTCCGATGATCTGTTGGGGCCCGGTGGTTGCGTGGCGCTGGAGTGCACTCGAGTTGATGCGGTCCGCTGGCTGCGTGGCGCTGTTGTGTATCCTGGCGCAGCCAGTCTGGTTCGATGTTGATTCCAGACGCTTCGCGTATCCCCCCCGGTCCATCCAGATACGATGCCCAAGCGAATGGAAGACGACGACGACGACGACGACGACGACAACGACGAATCGACAATAAAGCCTTCGCGGAGGTCTCACTCCGCGAGCCTTTGGGGAGCCTCTTGGAGGCCCATTTGAAGGCCTTTTGGCGCCATCTTGGCGCCATTTCGGAAGACTTGTCGGCCCGCTTGGGGTCCTCTCGGAGCGATCTTGGGCCCCATCGCTCCGAAAAGGCGGGAGGGCGTCCGTTCGGGTCGCCCGTCGGAGTTTGAACCATGGCCTCTCGGGGCCCTCCTGAAACGCTCTTGGGCGCCTCCGGCGGCCATCTTGCAACTCCTCGCGGGCTCCTCTCGGGACCCAGACATCGGGCGTCTCGAAAAAATCGAGACGATGAATTTTCGTCGTTTTCGGCCTTTCGGGGCCCTCGCTGGGCCTCGGGACCGTCAACAAACGACTCGGGATGAAAAACCGGTCCCGGGGACGTGGTCGGGAGATCGGGGGCACACGTCTCGAAAAAATCTAGACGTCGGATGTATGGGGACTCCCTTGGGCCACCTGATGCCTCAGAAGCCCATCGAAAGCGAAACAGCGATAAGGCACAAACCATGATCTTCGTCTTAGGCATTTGAAGGATTTGCGCCTTTGGGGAGGTGCCTCGGACGACTCGAAGGGCACTCGGAGCCGTCTCGGGCCTGTATCGGGACGTCTTGGATTTCTGTTGGAGACTGGATCGGACCATGTTGAAGTACCTTGCGCCACCTCAGGGCGTCGGGGGCCCTGTTGGAGCCATCTTGGGCCATCTTGAGTGCTATAATGGGTCCACCCTCCACCCCCCCGTCCAGACCCAGGGGCAGGGGGAACCGCTCCTCCAATAAGGCAATGCGGGACGAGGGAAGTCGGACGAGGCAGCGCTCTGGACCACCTGCGCCCAGAGGGCGTGTTATCCCCAACGTGTGTTTGCCCATCGAGGCCCTGCGATACGACGCAGGCGATCTGATGATCTGCTGACTGGGCTGAAGGGGGCAAACGCACACATGGGGCGAAATTGGCACAGGGGCACACTTAGGGGAGCAGGCAATGGCATAGGCATCACAACTCGGAGGTCCGCGCGGATTTCTCGGATCCGCGCTCTGGGGCTGCGTGCCGATGCAGCCCGATCCCACGCGCACTTCTGTCGGCCCAGCTCTCCCGATTCGATGCCGACCGATCCCGCTTCCTGGCGGCCGTCGGCGGCCTCCGGCGCACCTCGGCGAACTCCGGGGGCCCGTGGCGGCCCTCGCCGCCGGCGCAGGCGCGGCCAGATCGGCCCGGGCACGCGGCGACGCTGCGGCAGAGCTGGGAGCCCTGATCCGTCGTGGCGCTCTTTCGGTCCTCGGCGCTCCTTCCTTTAGCCAGAGAGCGGGGGACGTCCAAGCCCCTCCCCCCTCTTTAGCGAACAAGGGGTGGAGGGGAGGGGGAGGGGGGCTTCTGGCAGGGGAAGTTCAAGGGGGGGTAGCTACTAAGCCCACCCCTCTTGGAAAGGAGGGGAGGGGGGGGGGGTAGCTTACGGAGCGGAGGGGGGTGAGGGGTAGCTTCTGAAGGTCCCTGTGCTGATGCCTCCGGGGCTTGCTCGGGAGCGGGGGGAAGGAGGGGGGGGGCACCTCTGGCGCTTATGTCTCCAGCCGGCTCCGACTCGGGGCCCGCCGCTCCCAACTCCAGCATCGCAGTCAGGCCCGACTTCGGCCCCCAGTCGGCTGTTGCCAGAAGTGTGCCTGGCCCAAGGTTCCCCACGTGTTTTGCCAAGGAGGCCCCCGCGGCCTCCGGAGCACCCCTCGCGAGGCCCAGCGAGCCCCAGCTGCTCCAAAATGGTGCGAGAAGCTCACCACCCACCAAACCACCCCAACCCAACCCGAAGGCCTCAATTTGCCCTCCATTTCCAGTTGGGTGGGGTGGGGGAACCTTGAAAAAACACGTATGGAACCCGTATCCCCCCCCAAACCCGAAATTGGGGTCTTCGGGTTGGGTGGGGGTGGTCTGGTA
>CAUYUJ010022304.1:242870-312870 GCA_963575745.1 Prorocentrum cordatum | reverse complement strand
GTCTCTATTTCACCGCCCCCCTCGCGGTCTGGACTCCCGGGCGCGATCCCGTGGACACGCGGTCGCACGGATGCGCTCCGTGCGTGGCGCCTGCGTGAGGCACGCCCCGCGTCCACGGGGCCGCGGCCCAGGGTCCTGGCCCGCGAGGCCGTGGCTCTGGATGCGCTCCCCGCCCAGCGAGGCGGCAGCGGCGGCGGCAGCGGTGCCGCCCCTCGCCGGCCCGCGGCCCGCAGCTGAGCGGAGGGCGGCCGCGGTGTCCGGGGCAGCGATATAGGGGGGGATGGGCACAGAGGGGGGACGCATCGACCCCCAATCGCCCATTGATCGCCGATGGGGGCCCAATGGCCCCACCCCGCCCAGGAAGGTGCGGATTCACCATCGGGGGCCCATCGCCGATCTGTCGACGACGTATCGCCGATTGCGGGTCGATGCATCCCCCCCCTTGTGCCTGTCCCCCCCTATCCTTGCCCCTTCCCGGTGGCGGCGCGTGCGCACTCGTCTGGCGGCCGAGCGGCGCCCGGCCGCGCGGCCGAGCCGCGGCGCGCCGTGCGGCCGGCCACGGCGGCGGCGGCTCGGCCGTGCGCCACGCCTCGCGAGCGCCGGGCGGGCCGCGGCCGGCGGCTTCTCGCGATCGGCAGAGGGGCTGCCAGAGGCGGCGATATAGGGGCGAGCAGCCCAGGGGAGGGCAATGCACGTTGTGCACGTCTAGGTGTTCGAGGGTTCTTTGATTTTTCAGGGGGGCAAGATGCAAGCAGTGGCGAAGCGTCCTGGCTCGCCCAATGTTCTAAGAACCTTTTGTGGTCTGCACGAAATGTTCCTAGAACATTTCTGGCGGAGTCTGTCTTGTTTTAGCACATCGGGTTTATGTTCTAAGAACCGTGTTTTTATTATTCGAACATTTTTGGGTTCTAAGAGCACTTCGTGGTTGGACTATAGAAATGCCGGGACGGTCGGTCCCTGCTCAAAATACACGTTGTTCATTTCTGAGGACTCGAGAGTTCTTTGATTTTTCGGGGGCCTAGATCCTGTCATTGCTACTTCTGCCATCCTTGGCCTCTTCCTGGCCACCAGGGGGCCAGGAGCCAGTAGAAGCGAGCAGAATCAGGAATGAGCACGATTAGCAATGAGCGACGTGCATCCAGGCGCGCCGATGATCTATGTCTTCGAAGAGGTTCTCGGGCGAATACGTGTAATGCTCGCCCCCGGGCTATTCGCCCCTATCGTCGCCGCCGAGACTGGTCAGCAGTCGGGTCGGTCGAGTCCCCGGACGCGTGGGCTCAGAGGAGGAGAAGATGCCGCCACCGCTGCGCGTCCTGGGGAGCCCTCGTTGCCACGGAGGGGTCCGCCTCAGAAGTCTGGTCAGGACGCACCCTGGGAGGAGACGCATTCCACCTCGTAGACCCCGGAAGAGGTTTGGGGGTTTACAGTCAAGACGCTGAAATAAGGAACAGTCTGGGTTCGGAAGGGGCTCGATGTTCCTTAGGTTCCTCCAGTGCTGTTTCTCTTGCCCTCCTGGGGCACGGAGGCGCTTACAGGGCGAAGAAGGGGCTTCGTTCCTCATTTAGCGTTCCTTCTTTCAGCAGCCCGACTGTATGTTGAACGGACTTGCCCTAATCCCCCATTTGACGGATGATCTCGGGGCCCATCCGTTCCAAACCCCCTGTTGCCTCCAAACGGGAGGAAGGCGAGGGGGGCGATCGGCTTTCGGGACACAAGCAAGACGCTGAAACAAGGACCGTTTTAGGATCATGAGGGGGTCCAGCATTCGGGTCGCGCGCGTCGTGGGCCCTGTTCGTGGTTGAGGCTCGCCGCGGCTGGGAAAAGAAACTTTCCGCTGCCTCAGCGTTCCTCGTGGCAGCACGACGACTGTGGCGCGACATCCGCTCGACGAGCGAGGCCAACAGGCTTAGAGCCATGCGTTACTGGCACACGTCAGGACGGCGGAAGCTTGGGAATCAGGACGGGGCCGAGTTGAGAAGGGGGCCGGGCTCTGGGGTGTGTCTGGACACCGCGCAGATGAAAGTGGGGGGCGGCTGCTTCGAGGGCTACGGTCACCGCCCAAGGAGCAAGAATGAGGTGGTTATCCAAGGAGTGCCTTGCATATTTCCCTTGCCAGCCCATGCTTAGCTATTCGTCGGCCAATCTCCGGAGTTTGTTGCAATGTGGAGTCTCAAGGGTCTTGCATCTTTTCCTTGCGTCCTGATGATGTGCGGCGACTGTGGTAAGTCGCGCATGCTGCGCTACAGCAGCACACCCTGCGTGCTCTCGGGATAGGACGGATCGTACGCCTCTTGTGGCGAATCGCGGCACCGAAACAGCTCCGTGCACCCCGTCTTCCACATTTCCTGGCTCATCTTCCGCTCTCCCACCGGGTGTTGCCAGACGTGTCTCTGGCCCAAGGTGCCCTCAATATTTCCTGGGGACCCTCGACGGCCTCCAGGACACCCCTCACGAGGTCCAGAGGGACCTAAGACTCCAAGAAGGCTCGAGAAGCTGGGGACACTCCAGGCTGGGACCACTTTTGGCAACACTCGACCCTAGGTCCATCCTCGTTCCCGTATCTCGAGGGACAAAACTTGGCGGTCCGCGGTGTTGTGGCAAGTGCCAGGTTGATGTATTGCATTCGTCTTCGTACGATCAAATCGCGCAACATATCAGGGTGCCTTCCTCCGACAACATGCTAGCTTCGCCTGACTTGCTTCCTCGGGGGCCTCCTGCGCGGTCGAACCCAGCTATCGGGAGACCCTTGGCAGGGCTGCTCATTTTTGTACGACTGGCGTCGATTCCGTCAAGCTGGTAAAGTGGATCTCTTGTGGTCCAGGAGTTTTCACTGGTGTGACAGGCGCCTTATTGTGCAGGGTCGTGAAGGGCGATTTGGCGTTGGAAGCGCATCTCGATGGCTATCGTGCTCGACGTGGGATGCAAAATCCGCGTGCATCACCAAACCGACCCGCAGCGGGCTCCAGAGTTGCCCTAACACGAGAGGATCTTCCCAGAGCCGTCGACCGAGAAGGCCATGATTGGCTACGCGGGGCTCCAGGCCCGAGCAAGGTTAGGGCTCACGCAAGCAAAAGGCTCAATCAGGCACGGCTCGCCGATTGCAGCCGTTCATCTCTCGTTCCGGATGGCGCCCAATGACATTCCCGGAACGAAAACGGCGGATTCAAGCATTTGTTCCACTCCAAAAGACAAGAAACGGAAGGCGGAAGAATGAGAGAAGGAGGAAGTAGTGGATGATGGCATGGGGGAACTAGCTGAGGACATGGGCGAGAAGGAGACGATGAAGACGATGATGAACAGGATGAAGGATATGAACAACGACGTGAAAAACACGAAGAAGGACGTGAAAGAGGCGAAAGACATAGCACAGCAAGCCCACTACGCCGCGAGCATGGCAGAGGAAGCGGTGAATAAAGTCAAGGGGGAGATGAACATCATCAGGGACAGCATCATAAAAAAGGTAGAGTTGCCGACTCTGGGGAAAGATATTGTGAAGGGGCATGGTTCGGGTAAGGATACAGGACATCTCAATTTCACAGAGCATGAGGAGGAGCGTACAAGACAGGACGTTGCCTTGGGCTTCGCACGAGTGCCGGTCAAGTGGAGGCGTCGAATATCATCGCAGGCATCGAGGGCAGGTAGGCAAATATACCAGCGCTGACGTAACAGCACCGAAAGACCCAACCATATTGGCAGCGATTACCTTCAACTCCGTGACGGGGAAGATCGGTTTCTACAAAAAGCTCCGGGACGTAGACAGCAAGGACATATTCGGGAAGGTATTCTTCAAATGGTCAGGAACGAGCACGTGAGAAAAGGCTGGGGCACATGAAGCTCCACCTTTCCGAGCATGACAGTCGCGAAGACACAACATTCAAAATCATTTGGCCGAAACGCACGGTCGCCACGAGGGGTGGGCAGGGCGAGGAGAGAAAAGCAGCTCGGCACGATGAGGAGGGGGAGTGGCACACAACAGCATCACCCCCCTCAACGGAGCCTCCAGTGGGTAACCCCCCGAGGTCGGGCGTCGCTGTTTCCCGTTTTCTCGGGGAGCGCACTAAGTCTTCGCAGGATATTTCGACTCCGTTTTTTCCGGGGTTCCTCGGCGTTCTTTGGGGCGCGTGATGCGGACCGCGGCTTGCTCGCGGGCCTCCTTGGGGCGCGTGGCCTCATGGGCAGCGCCGCCGAAGGCCCCAGTGTCAGGGTTCACAGATGCCCCCTGGCAAATCTGGGCACGCGCACACGCACACAGTTCGTGGCCTCAGAGGGAGCTCCACCGAAGCCTCAATAGCAGGGCTCACGTGCTTCCCAAGTCCAGTTTTGGCACGCCCCTCACACGGTGAATGGCTTCATAGGGAGATTCAGGGAGTTTCACCGAAGGCCCTCGCGGCAGGGTTCGCATGCGTCCCGGTAAGTGTTCTGGCGCGTCGTCATCGCTGTTTTGTTCGAAGTGGTTAACTGGAGGTTTGCGTTTTGCTCGCCTTTTTTGTTGGGGTGGGTTTGTGTGGGGCGAGTCGCGTCGCCGCTTCTTGGTGACTGGTGACACTCGGTGAGTGCACAGGAATTGAATTACTGTATCTTCGCTGGTTTTTTCTGAGCGGATGGGTTGGATCAGAATAAAGGGGGAGTGATACAACAGCAACAGCGACAGGCAAGGCAATGGAGAAGGTGGTGGAGGATTCGATGAAGATGTGGTTGACGAAGGCGAACCCGGACCCATCCACGGAGAGCGAGAACAGCGGGTGACCACATGTTGGAGCGCAGTTCAGGGGCATGCGCGCAAAGGGAAACAGGCTCAGTTTAGGGATGGTTTCATTCAAGGTGGGAGGGCGTGGAGCATTCTAACACGTAGATGGCGATTTTCTGATAGCAGCGCTGAAACACTCTATGTTGGAGGGCCCGGGGGCGCTGCGCTGCCGATGGGGGGCTTCCCTAAGTCTGGGCATGACGAATTACGCATTTTACATGTCAATGTTCGAAGTGTGTTTTCTGATGATCCGATAGCTGAGCTCCTGGAAGATCTTGACAGGGCGACGTGAGATTTGATGAGTGCCAACGAAACGTGGAGAACCGAAGCGACGGAGATATTCAGAGTAGACGGTGGCACGCGTTTCTTGGATGCGGTTGGGCCGAGGAGTCGCAATTCTGAAGGAAAATAGATTGGCTAAGTGCATTCGTAGTTTCACACGGCTTTCGGAGAGAGCGTGATTCGCAGATATAGCATGGGATTATTTTCGCGTTCGTTCTGCGTCTGCTTATTTTTCGCTTTCTGGCTTCGCAGACTCCCGCGCGCAGCGCCCGTGCGACATGCTGTCCGACGCGCGCGAGGCGGCCAGAACAAAACGATTCCGGTTTGTCTTTGCTGGGGGCCCCAACAAATAAGGGGACAGCAGAGAAGAAGGCGATGCACGACGCACCCTCGGACCTCATAGGCCGCGCAAAGCAAATGCAAGAGGGCGGCGGTTGAAGGCGCGGGCGCGCGCGGAGCGACTGAGAATTGCGAGCGCGCTCTTATCGCAAAGGCCCCTTTCCAACGTCGCACGCCGCGGAGAGACTGGGAACCAGCGACAGATGGATTATATCTTGATCGTTTCGAAGTGTTTGGGACGGTTGACAGATTCAGGACAGGCCCAGCGTCTCAACGTGGGAAGTGACCACAAACCGCCCCACCTGCCGACGCGCGCGGGCACGCGGGCAGGTTTGGGCAAGAAGCCGCATAATCAAGCAATTGGTTCGTCATGCATTGATGTTCTTACGCGCGCTTACAAAGTGAGAGAAGCAGCTCGCGGCGGCAAGAGTGCGCAAGAGACCGCGGACGCAATGGCCGAGAAGATCGAGAGCCCGATGGTTGACGCCGCCGGCGGGGCTCAAGGGCCACGCGGAGACGCCCGGCTGCGAGGCCCTAGAGATGCTCATCTGCAGCGTCTTCTGGGGCAGAGAACGGCAGTGAGTCATTCTCGCGACGAGAGCAACAAGTGGAGCAAACAAATGTCGAGGAGATGCGCGCCTTGCGACAAGCCACTGCGACGCGACGACATCTTGGAGTCGTTTCGAGGCGCGCGCCAAATCCCGAAGGCGGAGGGCGAGATTGATTCCCCGAATGGTTGACGACGGCGGGAACGCGATCACTGAAGGGAAATCGATTGCAGATGCGTTCGCCCATTGTCACGCGCAGCTCTATCGCGAAGACGATGATCAAGAGCCGGCTCGCCAGGAGGACAGCGATAGGACCCCAATCCCAGAGTTTATTTTGCCCGAGCTCAGAATGCAGGCGCAGAGGACGAAGCGCAGAAAATGCAAGGACCACAAGAGGGCGATTGCCGAAATAATCATGCATGGCGGCGAGCATCTGAAATTCTTTATTGAAGCTGTTCGGCGACGTCATCTCTGCAACAGGCATTCCACGAAGCAGCTGAAAGAATTGCATTTGTCTCGCGCAAGTCTGGGGGCGCAGCGCTTGCTCGCAGTGCTGGGCCCATCGTAGTCATGCCAGTATTGCATAAGTTTTTGCCAAACTATTGCGCGCTCGATTGCGTTCCAACTCCGGGCGCGCGCCAGGGAGTTGATCGAGCAGGCTTTCGCCCGGCGCCCGACGCATCGCTTGTTCGCGGTCGCAACGTTGCAAGAGAGGCACCATGAATGGCGACGGTGCGTTTAGACATCGACAATCGACCTGGAGAAAGCATTCGCTTCGGTCAAGCCGAAGTGCAGATGAGGGGCTCCGTGGCGACATGGCGCAATAGACGGATGCGCTCATTCGCTGAAGGGCTTGAATTCTGGACAGTCGGGCGGAGTTCGCACTGACTGCGCGAGTGAGGAGTTCGACATTTTGCGCGGCACCAAGCAGGGCGACTCGCTCAGCCGCTTGCTAGTCAACGCAGTCACGGGGGATATCCCCGCCGAGGTCAAGCCGGCCTGGGAGCAGAAGTCCCGGGGGTTACGAATGGGTTTCAGCGCGCGCAGACAGGCCGCCCACTTGCGCTTCGCAGCCGACGTTTTGCCCATTGGGGCTTCTTTGCGACAGTTGAAGGCCGCGTTGGCCGATCTACGAAGGGCAGGCGAAAACCGTGGATTGATTCTCCACTCGGGGGAACGAGGATCTTGATTAAGACAACCAAAGGCACCAGGCGCCCAAGAAAATCGCACTGGCCGGTCGGCGACATGAATATCGAGATTCTGCCGCACTGGGAGAAACCAAAGTATTTGGGAAGGAATGTATGCTTTGATCGACGACATGACGTTGAAGTTGATCACCGGATAAGCGCGGCATGCGAGAGTGTCTTGGCGCAGAAGGCAGAATTGGTGAATCATACGCACTATTTGGATGTTCGTTTGCGGCGTCCAACGTTCTCCTGCATGGCATTTCCACGCGGGCGTCGGCGCAGGACTTGGCTGGCAAGCTGCGCCGGGCGCAGCGGAATGTTGCTGCGCATGATGTACGGTAGTCGTCGCTGGCCAGCGGCCGCATGCGCCCCCATCGCCCGCGCGCCATCAACTGCGTCATTCGATGACTCGGCTTCAGATCGTGATCCCGCATTGGAGCCGCGGCCAGATTGGCGTTGGAGAGTCGCTCGCGAGGTCGAGGAAGGACGCCGTCGATTATGTGTCCGTGACTGGGTTGAGAGCCACATGCGCGTGGCAGTTCAATTGTATAGAGAGGTGCTAGAGGCGAAGGACAGCTGGGCTCACCGCGCGCCCACGCGGGAACCTGTTGGGCTGACGCGACGAGCGCAGAGACTTATGAAGAGGTGGATCGACGCCGTGCTGACGTGCATCTGAGGGGCCGGAGCAGAGGCTCCGCCGCGCCCCCCGCGCAGGGGCGGCATCTGGGCCGGAAGGCGCGCGCGCGCGTGCGTGCGCGCGGGGGGGGATTCATTCGCCAACGGGAGAGCAGCGCGGCGGGTGCTCACCCCAGTCGGGGACGTCGACCCGGCGGAGCTGGCGGAGCCGCCGCTGGAGGGCATCAGCTAATTACTACGGCGACGCGGGGGCGCCGCATCTTTAGCATTAGGCGCGGCCGTTTCTTCTACGAGCGGCCCGGGGCGCCTATTGCGATATTCGAGTGGCACGCCCAGTTTGACCGCCGATTCCTTTCGTGGTGCTGAAGGCCATCGATGATGCGATGACGGATCAGCATGCTTTGGGCGCCGAGACCAGGGCGGCGCGTCTCGGCACTCCATCAGCCCATCTTGCCGGCAAGGTCCCGCGGGCGATCGATTCCACGAAGGACGGCGACCCGAGAGTTGAGGAGGAATACGCGTCGGAGGCGTTACCGTCGGCATTGGCACGTCTTGAGTGGTTAAGAGGCGGGCCGGCCCCACGATTGCGCGAGGGATGGCTCGCGCGGACACGCGGCTCATCAAGCTTGGGACTATCGCACCGACGCCAGGGTTGCCCTGGCGAAGCGGCGGCCAGCTCAGCTGCGAGGCCGCGCTTTTCGCGAGGCCGTCTCGCTCCGGGAGCGCCACGACTTCGGAGACTCCCCGCTCGTTGGCGAGGTCAGATCCCCGTGGCCACTGGGTGAGGTCGCCCAGTCCTCCGAGGGGCCGGTGGCTCGACGTCGTAACTCGCCTGCTTCGGGCTCAGTTCTTTCGGGCGAGCGCAGCATTCACTGGCGCTCTGCCCCCCCCCCCCCCCGAGGAGGAGGGCGGGGTGGGGGGAGGCCGTGTTCGGAAGTTGCATGGGGCCCGACGGCAAGGGCGGAGGAAAGAGGGCGAAGGGCGACACAAATCGGCGGCGCCGGCGCCGGGAATTCACTGCCTTGCATTTCTGAGCGGGCCCCCGCTGCTGATGCGCAGCATATCCACGAGCCGCCTGAAGGGCGGCGCGGCTCGCGCGCCCCCCCCCCCCCCCCGACCTTGCCCGCGTTGGATGTCGAGCAGCTTCTGAGTTGCAGCGCGCGCCGCGCCGTCCAGCTGCGAGTTCCCATGGGAGCAGCAGTGGATGACGGGGCCAACCGTGCGATCCAGGCCCAATTCTCTCGAAGGCCAGTTTTCAGCTTCGGCTGCTCCTGCATCGCTGGTGCGCTTGTATATTATCCGCGTGATGCGGTCCGCGCATGACGCAGCCGTGGCACGGAGAGGCGATTTCACTTCCGAGGGAGCCGCCCGCGCGCATTTCGAAACAGACCCCGCCTGCGGCGGCGCTCCGAAGGCCATCGAGCCCCACGGCCAGATACTCGCGAGCATACCCCATGTGGACGCGAAGCCCGTTCACGGAGACGCCGCCGTCGAAGGCCCAGGGCTTTCTCAAGGCCGCCTCAAGTTCTATACGGGCCCGGGATTGCGAAATACTAGGCAGGCCAATGATTGGTTGATTTGTTACGAGCGCCATGCCATTGCGCTGCCGTCTTGTGCCCCGCTCGGCAGGGGGCGGGCGGCAGTTTTCTGCTGGCGTCTGGGGCGCAAAGGCTCGCGGTGGACTCCCGCGCCACCGATCGGAGGTTCAAGAAGTGCCGCTACCTGCCCATGGGCTGGGGCGAGATCTTTTTCGGGGACGACATGGGGTCTCTTGGTCGGGTCCCCCCCGACGTCAATGATGATTTGCACGCGCGTGGCATCGGTGGGGGCCGCGCTCCCGCCTGGGCGACGTGCCGGGTCGAGGGGTCCGGGCGCGGCGTCGACCGCCTGATCCGTCGTGATGCAGCGGTTCCCGCCTTCCGCCCCTGGCCCACGGGCCTGCGCTGGAGATTTCTGCTCGCCCAGATCGCCCGCGCTTCCGCGACCTACGGGGTCGCCGCCTGACATCGCAGGCCTCGCCCCGCGAGAAATATGGAGCCAGGGCCAGCGACCGGGCCCCGCGGGCCAGCGTCGCCCCCCTGCAGCGACATAACGCGCCGCCGCCGCGGGCTCTCCCGAGTCAGTTGCTGGCGCTCGCATCGCGGTGGCCACGCCGTCGGAGTCGGAGGGCATCGCTGCGCGCGCGGGGGGGGGTGGGGGGGCGACTGCGCGCGCGCCGAGGGCCTCGGCTTTGCAATCGACGGACGTGCGGGGGAGGTCGGACAGACCGCCGAACGAGCCCTTCGACTCGCCGCCGCCGGGCGCTGGCTGGCCGCCGCCCTGGGTCGAGCGGTTATTCGGCGGCTGCGCCTCCCAGCTCGAGGGGGCGCGCCCCCCTGGGCATCTTCGGCGCGCGCTGCCGCTTCGCGCGCGCCCGTCGCAAGCTGGAGACGCAGGTCCGGCGTTCGGCAGGCGAGGGGCGCGAGTGGCAGGCCGCCCTTGCGCGGTTTGCACGAGCGAATGTCCGTCGGCCCTGGTGCCCGACGGCGCGCGCGCGATTCCCCCAAGCCTGGCCACGGCATTCTGCCAAAACCCAGAACATATGGGAAAGTAGTGAGAATATTGATATATGTGCCCATGTATTTGCGCGCCCCAGGGCCCCTGCATCCGACCCAGACCTTGGAAAAGGCAGAGGTTCCCCGAAGTGTTCGCGGAGCTCACCTGCGGGATCCTCGGCGCGCTATCCCGGTTGCGCAGTTGGCCACGGGCGCGCGGTTCGCCCTCTGGGAGGCGCGTTCTGGGCGAAAGGCAAGTAATCAGTCCATTGGCGGATTGGTCTCTCGTTGGCACATGAAGCACCTGGTCATCGGGGGCCCCGCTGGCCCCATCCAGGCATTCCGCCAGGGCCGCAGTGGAGATGATCGGGCGCTGGGATGTTGTAGGGGCGCGGCAGCCGAATCACGCCGTCATTCTGCACGGCGCATTCGGGCGGCGCTGGGTAGTCTCCGTCAGACCAGCTTTCCAGAATCATCGAGTCTTATGCCCAGCGCTGGGCGCGCCGCGGCGCTGCCTTTCCAACTGCCCAACCTTTGCCGCAATCGCACTGCTCAGGGCTGCAAGTCCCCGGCGGCCGGCGCTCCGGGCACCGGCTCGGGGTCGGGCGTCGGGGGCGGCGCGGCCGACCCATGCGCCCCGAGCTCCCCGCGGGCTGTCGTCGCCGCATCATCAACGAGCTAGTCCAGATCGGCACTGGCGCCCGTCGCGAACGTCCTGCACGCGCCCCAGAGGCGAGTCGTGCGGCCCGTTACCCAAGAAGGATACAGAGGACATGGGCGCCCGCGAGCGCGCGCCCACGAAGTTCCAGATTGCCGCCAACAAGCGCCCGCGCTCAGGGGGCCTCGCGAAGCGAGCGAAGCTCGAGGAGATCGGTTGGAGACGGACGAGCAGATCGACATGGCCGCCGCCGACTTTCTCGACGCTGTGCATTTCCAGGGCAACGAGGCGAGCGCTGGCGATCGTCGACTGAACGCCGCCAAGGCCGCGAGGATAGGCGGCCTCAGACCGCCGGCGTCCCCGCGGCCTCGGAGGCGCCGCGCTCCGAAGTGCGTCCGCGAGGCGGTCGCGGGCGCGCCTCGCTCTGGACAGCGGGCCGCTGCCATGGCGGGGGCGCTGCCGGCGACCAAAAGGCGCGGCGTGGCGCCGCGTCTCTCGACGCGCCCCGACGCGCGCGCCCGCCCCGGGGAGGCGCCGGAAGTCCCTGGGGGCTCAGGGCTGCCGCCCGCCCGCCCCCGGGGCCGCCGCCGGCCGCTGGCGGCCCGCCCGGGCGAGACGGGGGCGGCCCGAAAGACGGGCAGCTTCGAGGGCGCGTTCGCCCTCGAGGATTTCGGCATCGAGCCCCCCCCCTTCGCCCCGCGCAGCTCGCCGAGGGGTGGCCCCCCGCCGCGGCCGCGCCCCGCCCGCCCCCCCATCGGCGCCGAGAGGCCTTCGAAGGCGACGCGGCGCAGGGGGGGGGCACGTGCCAGAGATCAGCTCGGCACGTGCCAGGCGCGCCGCGGGTGGGGGCGTCGTGGGGCGCGGTGCAGCCTTCAAGAGGTTCAGGAGCGAGGAGACTGGGCGACGTCGGGCCCTGTTCGCAGGTGCGAAAGGTGTGGGGAGGCACTGCGGGCGATCGGCGCGACTCCAGCCGACGCTTTTGGCTGCGCGACGATGGCCACCGAACGCCCCGATGGTTGGCTCCGCGGACAGTCGTTGCACCTCAACGCGCTGCCCTGGAGAAAGCGGGCCTCGCGACAGCGGCCGTGGCCTTCGCGGGCCCAGGGCGTTTAGCTGCAGTTCTGGTACGCCGCGGCATCCGCATGAGTGGTGGGGGACCAATGATGGCAAGTCTGCGGATCTGACTGTCCGGAAAATGAACATCGCCGTCTGAGAGGTACTCGCCCTAGGCAGTAGTGTCATGTGCATTTTGTTTTGTCTTGTCAGACCCTCCCTGGGGTTCGCCGCTAGGCTCGAGAATGCCTGAACCGCCGCCGCCGCGGTCCAACCAGTTGTCCTGGGGTGTCCCGATCTCCACGGCGTAGGGCTGCAGAGTTGCTGCGACAAATGCGCTCATCAGTTGTGTCGTGCTCGCCCGACGCAAGGGCATGATAGTCGCGATCGAGCCCGACGCAGGGGACTCTTTTGAGCAGGGACGGTCTGTCCCTGCTCAAGAGCAACATGAGGTGCAGGAGCTCCGGGAGGATGAGATAATGCTGCCGTTGCTGACTTGGAGAGCCCCCGCGGCCACCGCCGACTTCGCTTCGAAATCCTGGTCAAAGCGCGCCCTGGGAGAGGTCCCCCCCGTGCAGGAGCAGGGAGCAGGGAGCAGGAGCAGGGAGGGAGAGGAGGGGGCAGCGGCAGCAGGAACAGCAGGATGAAGGCTAGGATTAAGTCGGGCCTGTTCCTCTACAGGGGGAATATTCAAAAATAGTCAAAAAAAAACCGGGGGATTAGATTGTGATCATGTTTGAGCATGTTTAGGGCATTGGTGGGGTATGTTGCATTTTTCGTTCAAAGTCGGCCCATAGGGGGACAGGCCCGACTTAAGGCTAGGACGGGGGAATGGGTGGGCACAGGCTGCTGGCGGTCATCCGCATACAGGGGCAAGCTCTCGCCGAACACAGTGGGCCTTCGCCTTGGTGCTTTTTGTCCGCCAGCGCGCTGCAAGACAGAGGGGGGATCGAACTGCCACGGGCAGCCTCAATCCCAGCGGCGCCGCACACCCACTCGAAACGCACGGGGGGGGGAGGAGGTAGGGGTCGGTGCACGGGCGAGGGAAGCGGGAGGAGGAGCAGCAGAATGAGGGATGGGGAAGAGCAGCAGGACGGGCGTCGACGTCGTCGCCGTTGGCGACGACGACGAGGCGGCGCCGCGGTGCCGTCGCCTACGGCCCCGTCGTTCACGCTCTCGTCGTTCTCCGCGTCTTCGTTCCCATCATTTTGTCCTCCTTGCCCTCGTGGTGCTCACGTCCTCCTGGCGCGCCTCTGCACCCTTGTCGCGCAACTCTCTGTCCGTATTGCCCAGCGGCTCGCGGCAACCAACTGAACAGGTTTTGGCCCATCGCCCGAAGAGCCTTTTGACGATCCCGGCTTCCGAGGCTGACGACGTTGCAAAGTTGGCCGCCACGATTGCGGCGTCTGGATCTGAGTGCCCATCCTCCCACCCCGCCGCCGGGGGGGAGCTGCGACTGGGGCACACGATCCAGCCATACTCACCAGCGCGGAACCATACCTTCGCGTCTGACGCCCGCGCCCCAGATGCTCCTCGCGCTGAATTACATCCACACCCAGGGAGTGGTGCATCGAGACATCCTTCCGGCTGGCGCCGCCCGCCAGCCAGAGCCTCTTCGTCATCGTCATCATCATCATCATCATCATCATCATCATCATCATCATCATCATCATCATCATCATCATTATCAACATCATCATCTTCATCATCATCATCATCATCATCATCATCATCATCATCATCATTTTCATCATCATCGTCATCATCATCATCATCATCATCATCATCATCATCATCATCATCATCATCATCATCTCTACATGCGAGGCGGGGACTTGTGCATATCCACCGCCGGTTGTTCACGCTTGGGTGATCGATCTATGGGGACCTCGGCATGCGGCAGGCGGTGGATATGGTTTGAGTCAAACCCCTGAGGCCAACACATATTCAGATTTACCGCCCCCTGAGGTCCTTGGACGTCGGCCCACACGCGGTGGACATGTATATGTGTGTCCAGTACACACACATATATATAGTTATGTACATATGTCTGTGTACATATACATATATACATATATACACACATACTGGCCTTCGGCCCATCCCGCCATCGTGCCTGGGTTGTGGGTATGAAGCGTATTGGATGTTCGTTGGGATGTCGTGGGAGGCTTCTCTACGACCTTTTGTAGGCATTTCGGACGCCTCTTTCAATCAGACTGAAGGCACTTCTGAAAAACTCTTGCATTGTAGCCCAAAAGAGTTTGAAACCGTTCTACGCAGGCCTGGCGACTCTGCGAGGTAACGGGAACGATCCGGGGTCTGACTCATCGAGATCCAACGAGAGAGATCAATGGTAATAAGAGTCATATTTTTTCTTCCCTTAGTCGGGCTGACTGCCGCAAGTCCAGCCGTTTCAATATCTTCACTCAAGATCCTCTGACCTTGAGCCAAAAAGGCAGCGGCCGTCGTCGACCTTTGTACGATGACAGCCGCATCAACCATGCCACTTCTGGAGAGGAGTGCTGGGGGACGGAGCGGTTAGCCCCTGCTCCTGACAACAGTTTCAGCCGCCCCCACCGCTCCACCCCACCGCTCCATGATAGAAATGATGGTAACAGCACCGCGCCAGCCTCAATGGCACGACTGCTCCTCGCTGGCCGCGGGGGGCTAGGGCCGGCCGCTGGTACTGGCAGGGCAGATCCTCTGGTCCAGTACGGCAGACCCCAGGACGCACGCCATGTTCAGACAGCGTGCGACGTCGCTCCGACCTCCAAGAGGGGGACGCCGGACACGCAACGCAAACGGCTGACGGCCCCTGTCAATGCACTTCCTTCTCTTCCTGTTTCTTGTCATCGTCACGGCTTCTCGGACGGTTGCTGCCTCTCCCTGGGGGTCTCTTCGTTTCACCTTCTCGGCCTCTGGGAGGGTCAATGCCTCTCCCTGCGCCCATATCGCTTGAAACACGCCATTCGCCGTCTCCGCGCTCCCGGGACTCACCGTGAGCAGGCAGGAAAGCTCCTGATGTCCACGGCTCGCGACCGTCCAGTTCGCCGAGCCGACCGCCAAGTAGGGAGGAACGACAAACATGTTCGCATGGGCGGCTCCTCTCTTGTCGGTGCCCAATTTCTTCCCTGCCTCTGCATACGCAGCCGACAAAGGGGAAGCCCGAATTCGGCCAGACGCGGATCCTGCCATCATCGCCCGAGGTTCCGTTTCCGCCGAGCTCCGAATTCACGACAAGTTCGCGGATCGTCCCGGCATCGTCGCTCGGAACTGAGCTCCTTCGCAATCAGCACCACGTCGACCTTCGCGCCTGCTCGCGCGGATGCCACCATGGCCTCCTTGAACGGCTGCGGGTCAACACTTCAACCGAGCAGTACCACTCAGCCCCATACTTCTGTGCAGCGGATAGGGGGACAGTCTCCACCACATCGCTGCTTTGTTTCCCGCTCAAAAGGGCCAATGCCTCCGCATTTCTCCCAACCAGCCAGACTGCCTGCAGTGTCCTAAGCGATCGGAGACGGCAGCGGCGGGCCGTCCGGCTCTGCTCGGTCGCGGACCTCCTTCGGTCGGCGGTCAGCGCCTCCGCGCCTCCCTCGAGCGAGTCCGACGGGCGGGCGCGGGTCCCGGCGCGGCTCGCGCCTCGAGCGGGCCCCATCGACTCGGCCATGGGCGCGCGCTGCCTAGCCGAACAGGAGCTTCGAGCCGCTTGCAGCGTCGGTTCCTCCAGTCGAGGAAGGCGGCGCGGAGCTCAGTGCGCGGCCGTTTTTGTCCCCGCTCTTGCTCGTCATCCCAGGTTCCCCAGCCTGACGAGCTGCAGTCACGCAGCTCGCTCTCCCGCCCGTCGGCCAGAACATCGTCTTGCCCGCCGTCGCCTTCCAGCTGCTGCGCTTGCGCCGTTTGCCTGGCGCGCGTCCGGGTCGGCCTGGATCGGTCCGGCCTTGGTCCCCCGAGCGTTCCCAGCTCTGTCTGCGTGCCCCGTGGGGTTTTCTTTTACGCGTCCGCCATTCCGACTGGATGCAGCGGCCCGCCCCCGTTTCGCGCGGGCACCCTTCATCGGCGCGCTCCGATGCGCGACTCTCCGCGCGCGGAACGCGCGGGCGAGGCCCCGCGCAATCTGGCCGCCGCCCACCAAGAGCCCGCGGAAGAAAACGTACTTTGACTCGGTCAACGTGTCCTCGCTGCGTTTGTCGCCGTCTTTCCATTCCGCTTCCTCCAGATGATAGAGCAGTCTCGCCCCACCCCGCGCCATCTTTGCCAAGCGCTTCCACCGCAAGGCGAAGGGCTCCCTTTCGCCAAATGCTCTCCGGCACGCAGGGTCGTCGGTCTGAGAAGAAGTCGATGGTCCCCTGGCCGATCGTCTGACCAAGACCCATCGCCACCTTTCTCCTGCCTCGGACATGACCGGGTCGCTCGATCTCTCTCGGCCCCCCTTCGACGGGGGCGCGCGGCATGAGCGCCCGTGTGCAAGCGCGCAGCCTCCGTGTCTCCGCCGCCAGGAACGGTCGGTCAGTCGGTCGGTCGGATTCGCGGGCCGCGGGCAGCTTGTGGACGCGCGCGGCGGCGCGCGCATCGGCGCGCCCGCGCGCCCGGCGACAAATGCCGAAGCAAAGATCGAGCGCAAGTTGCCAAGGTGTTCGGGAGGAAAAGCAGAGACAGAGGAAAGGCATTGCAAGAGGACTGAATGCGGCGGAGGGAAGTGGCATCTCAGTAGCAGAGTTCTCTACGGCTGGACTGCGTGGGCTCAATCATTTGTTGCGCACGAGCTGCTTCCACGTGTGTCGGATAGCTGCCGTCTGTAGAGCTGGTCTGAGGCGGACTGCGCGCCAGCCCTCTGCAGGACCGTTGCGTTCGAGATCCGCGAGACATAGTGCGGCGGGGGAATTCTCAGGCGCTCGGCTTGGAGGCTGCCAAGCCCCCGCTAGTCAGCTTTCAAACAGCAACCGGCTGACAATCCATAAAGTTGTATGGATTCAGCGAGCGCGGTGAATACATGCAGCCCCCATTTACGAAATATGAAGGAATGCCGCCACACTGCTTCGCCGCGCGGATCTCCGCGCTCGCCAGGCGATTCCCCGCCAGTATTCGGCCGCCATTTTTCCGTCGGCGGTCGGAGTCGACCCCAAGTGCGCGAGCGATTCCTCGCGCGGCGGGCAGCGGTCTCCGATCTGCACTTCATCTTGGCGACCGGTCTGCAGCAGCAGAAATTCTAGACGCTTCGCACAACACCACCAGCCATTCCTGGGACGATGCCCAGAGGATTTGCCTCGATCAGGGAAGTGGGCAGCAAGCAGATGAAGGGCCCCTCTTGGAGCGCTCACGGGACACTCTTGGGCGCTCTTGGGGCCGTCCTGGGGCTCTTGGATTTCTCTTGCGTCTTGGGGACCTCTTGGCGGTTTCGGGAGGCCCCTTGCGGGGCTCGGGGGGGCCCTTGCGGGGCTCTTGCGGGGGGGGCCCCTTGCGGGGCTCTTGGGAGCCTCGTGGAGGCTTCCTGGGCGCCTGCTGGGGCATCCTGGGCGCCTCTCGGGACCCTCTCGAGGCGCCCCCGGGAGCCTAGGGGGCGCTTTGGGGGCCATCTTGGAGGACACTTCGATCAAACGAGAGGGGTGCATGAATTTGCGTTGCCCCTCGAGGGCCCCAAAAGTCGCCTCCTGGAGCGCTCCTGGAGCGCCCTTGGGCGCTCTTGGGACAGTCCCGAGGCTCTCTCGAGCCCACCCGGGCCCATCTCGGAGCCGCCTCGAGGCGCCAGGCGACCAGCGAACGCGAAACGGCGATAATCGAACAAAAACATTGATCCCCAAAGGTTTTGGAAGGATTTTGCCCCCTTCGGGGCCTACTCTGCGGGGGCACTTTGGCCACTCGGGGCCGTCTTGGGACTTGGGGCCTCTTGGAGCATCCTGGGGGCCATCTTGAGGCGCCTTGGACTATCTTGAGCGATCTGGGAGGTCATCTCGGGCTCTCCCCGGCGCTCTAGGAGCCATCTCAGTCAGCGCCCCCCCCCCCCCCCCCCTGCAGAGGCCAACGCGTTGCAATGATTTGGGCATTATCGCGAGGCCTCGTGGGGCGTCTTGGGTGCTTCTGGGGAGCTTCTCGGGGCCTCTCGGGCGTCTCTTGGGAGCCTTTTGGGGGCGTCATGGGGGCCTCCTGGGGGCCTCTTAGGGCCGCCTGGGCACTTCTCGGGGCTCTCTCGGAGCGCCCCCGGGAGCCCCGGGGCCCGCATTTGGGCCATCTTGGAGGACGTCGATTGAACGAGAGGGGCGCTTCAATGAGTGGCGCCCCCCCGGGGGGTCAAAATGGGGCCCAAACCAGAGTGGGGCCAACGGTTCTGGCTTCCTCGCCGAGGCCGTTTTGCGGGCGCTCTGATACCTCGCGACCCGCCCCGCCCAGGCCCATGGGGAAGGGGCCGAGGGAGGGGCAAATCCCTCCCCGAAGGGAAGAGGGGCAGATGGAAGACTAAGCACCCTCGACCACCAACTCCCTAAAGGGAACGGAGGCCTTGTTTTGTTGATGTTGGATTTGGCAAAGGCTTTTGACAGTCTGAAGCCATCGAGCGCGCGCGCGACGCTCTACAAAGTTGTGGGCTTCCATCGGACATGGCAGTTATGGTAGACATGCACGCCGAACGCTACTTCGCGATCGTTGACCGCGCCAGAAAATCCAAAGACAAACAACAGGTGCCCTGCACAGCGCAGGGATGCCATCTTTCCCCTTACTTGTTCAGCGCAGTGCAATCGGCCATGTTGCACGATGCCTTCTAGACGACCAATTTCGAGGCTGACCCCGCTTGGGCGGTGACGCGGGACATGTTGCATGCAGGCGACGTGGTCTTGGTCTCGCAGAGCAAGACTAATGTCCAGAGCATGCCGCCTGCTATTGCGGTGGATGGGCATTAATATAGTCTCAAGCGTAACGAGAACAACACACTCCAAATTCATGTTGCTACCAATCGATCGGTTGTCAGGCCTGATGGCGGTCCCATCAAAGCCGTCCGCCAAGCGGTACATTTGGAATGATCGATTGCGACGGTAAAGCGACTCCAGAAATCACCCGCCGCCTGGGGGAAGCACATGGCCTCTTCAACAAGTTGGCAAAGATATGGTCGCACACCGCGGTTGGATGTAAACGACAATGCGAATCGTCCGAAAGCGCTGTTAAAAGCAAACTGCTGGATTCACTTGATAATGTGTGCCTGTTGATGGTATACGAATGTCGGCTCGACGCATTTCATTACCGCTACTTGCGGCGCAACTTGGGCATATCGCGCTCGTATATGTCGCGCGTGAGTAACGCGGATGTCATGGACAGAGTTGGTGTCGAACTCTTTCCCATATTCTGCTTGGTAGGCAAGAAAGGCTGTATTTCAAAATCGCAGCCAGCTTTTCTTCATCCTTAGTGCGCACATGTTTATGCAATCTCGATTGTTTTCCTAAGAATTGGGTGGTGCACTGGAGGCGAGGCAGACCCAGGCAACAGTGGGCTACCGAAGTGTACAAGGCAGCGCAGCACATCTAAGGTATGTTGGTTTTGCCCTCCACTTCCTCTCAATCCACTGCCTCGCTTTTCGTATTTCCCGAAGAATTGCCAATCGCGCGCTCTTCTGCCCACGCGTCCCTCTGGACGCTCGTCTTGATGGTGGTGGATTTCGGGCGTTCAAGCGGGGGATCGGCTCAGGGCGGGACGCATCGACCCCCAATCGCCAACTGATTGCTGATAGTGGCCTGATGGCCCGCCCCGCCCAGGAACGTGCGGATTTGCCATCGGGGGCGGGGCCTGTCGCCGATGTTTCGGCGACGCATCGCCGATTCCAGCTCGATGCTCCCCTCTCTGAGCCTGTCCCCCCTATATCGCTGCCCCACGGCCCCACGCCGGAAAGACACAATCAAGCATGAACGGGCTCGGGGCGTGCGCAAGTGGGAGAGAGAAGGGAAACCCATCGCCATCCTCCTCATCGTCACCATCGGCAGCAATATCGCCTTATCCTGCCGCTTCTGATCTTTCTAGTCATCAATATCTTAGTCATCATCCGCGTCGTGTTTTTTCCTATTCCTTCTCCTCTTCCGTCCCCGGATGACTGCGGGCATAGGACCGCCGAGGACCCGGATGGGAGGGGAAAGTGAGAAGGACGAGCTTCAGGAGGAGGAGCAGGAGGAGGAGGAGGAGGAAGAGGAGGGAAACGAGGAGGAGGAAGAGGAGGAGGAGGAGGAGGGCGAGGAGGAAGACGAGGATGAGGACGAAAACGACGAGGAGGACGAGGCCAAGGAGGGGGACGAATACGAGGACGAGGGAAAGGACGAGGACGAGGACGGGAACGAGGAGGAGGATGAGCGGGCGAGGTGGAGCGAGTCGGAACGAGGAGGAACGATGGGGAGGAGAAGGAGCGAGGATCGCAGAGCGATGAGTATGAGGGCGACGACGAGCAGGCACGAGGATCGAGGATCGAGGACGACAGGAATCCCACAACGATAGTGCTTCCGAGGCGGAAGGGGAGAGGAGGGGACGGGGAATATGTGGAGGAGGAGACAAGCAGAGACGCAGGTGGAGGACGAGGAGGAGGAGAGACGAGCGGGGACGAGGGGAAGAGGAAGGAGGAGTGGCTAGCAGTGGCGATGCGGGGCTAGCTGGCAGGAGCAGGAAGGGAGAGGTGAAGGAGGGCGCCACACGTGCGCAGGGTGCAGACACACGGTGGATTGGGAGGGAAGACGAAGGGGAGGATGTGGCTTGACAGTGGAGGAGGGATGGGGAGGATGGGGAGGAGGAACGCGAGGAGGAAGAGGAGGTCGAGGGGGCCAATGCAAGGAGGACGAGGTGGAGGACGAGGGGGACGAGGAGGAGGAGGAGGAGGAGGAGGAGGAGGAGCAGCAAGTCCTCCCCGTTCCCCTCCGCGTCGTGCCCCGCCCCCCTGCGCGACTCGCCCTCCGCTCGGCCTCCCCTCTGCTCTCCCTCCCTTCGCCCTCGGAGGCCTCCGCGGGCCGAACCCCCTCCCCCCCACCGCCCATTGGCGGGCCCGGCGGCTGGGGCGCGCCCAAGGACGCGGCCGGCGGGGCCCTCAGACGAACTTTTTTGTGTTGGTGTTGTGTTTGTGTGTGGGGGGGGGGGGCGAAGCACAGGGGAGGACGGGGAGGAGGAGGAGGACGAGGAGGACGGGGAGGACGAGCAGCACGAGGAGGGGGCGCGGAGAGTGGGGGGGAGACAAACACAAGCAGGCCTCGACCCTCTCCTCCCTTCTTTTTTCGGATGCAGCTCCTGGGAGGTCAAGTTCTGATTTTGCCCTGGTCCAAAATCCGGCTTAATCCGGCTTGATCCGAGGCCCACTCCGGCGTAACAGCCCCCAAAATGGGGCTCAATCCTTTTTAACCCTTCCGACGAAAACCTTTGAGTAGTTGCCTCCTAACCCCTTCTCCACACGGAGGCCTGTGGGGGCATGCACGACCCCCTCCAGGGCAGGGAACGCCCGCGAGCGGCGAGACCCCGCCCGCGCCCACGCTGTTTGCCCTCCTCGGGGAGGGGGGCCGCCGGATCAAGCTGGAGAACTTCCTGTGCCCTGCCCGGGCAGACCAGGGGAAGCTCATCGTGGGCGAAGGAGGAGGAGGAGGAGGAGGAGGAGGAGGAGGAGGTGTAGGAGGAGGAGGAGGAGGAGGCGTAGGAGGAGGAGGAGGAGGAGGAGGTGTAGGAGGAGGAGGAGGAGGAGGAGGAGGAGGAGGAGGAGGAGGACGGGGAGGAGGAACCGCGGCCCCGCCCGCTCGCGGCTGCTCCGCGCAGGACGTACCGTGTGCGACTGCGTGTGCGCGGGAGCGCGCCCCGGAATCCAGACCGCGAGGGTGCGGACACGTGCACACGGCTCATTTCTAAGGATTCGACAGTTCTTTGATTGTTTGGGGGGGCCAGGATCCTTTCATCTCTGATTGTTCTGTCTTGGGCCTCTTCCTGGCCACTAGGAGGCCAGGAACAATGGGAAACGAGCACGATTAGAAGTGAGCACGACTAGAAAGGAGCGACGTGTGCAGATAGATTCGCCGCTCGTGGACCCAGACCTCTGTCGGACTGTTCTCGTCATGCCCTGTGCATTCCGCAGCCTCGGCCTCCAGGGGCGGCGGTCCTGGTCCTGGAGGCGCGCGGCACGGATTGCAGCCAAGACGCCCCCAGGAAAGGGGTTGTTCTTTTGTGTTTGCGGGCCGTGGGTTGATAAAGGTACGCCCGTCTGAGATTCGGCGTGGACGAGGGCGAGGATGATGAGGATGAGGATGAGGACGCTGATGATGATGTTGACGGTAATGATGATGATGGTGATCATGATGTTGATGGCGATGATGATGGTGATGATGCGGCTGGTGATGGTGAGGATGATGACAGTATGTGTAGTGACGACGCTGATTAGGATGATGAGGATGATGATGATGATGATGGTGATGGTGAAGGTGATGATAGTACCAATGAAGAAGATGCTGATGATAATGATGATCATGGTGATCATGATGCTGATTGTGATGATGGTGGTGCTGATGAGGCTGATGATGATGTCGACAATCATTGCAATGATGATGGTGATGCAGATAATGGTGAAGGTGATGATGGTACCAATGAAGAAAATGCTGATGATGCTGATGATGCTGATGATGCTGATAGTGATGCTGATGCTGATGATGGTGGCGATGATGATGGTGCTGATGATGCTGATTGTGATGGTGATGATGATGCTGATGATGATGTTGATGGTGGTGATGATGATGATGACAGCGGCGACGACGTCGATATCCATGATGGTGGCGTTGTCGATCACGATGGTGATGACGATGCTGATGCCGAGAATGGTGTTGATGATGATGGTGGTGATGATCATCATCATGTTGCAAAAGAAGTACGATGATCAAGTATAGTATGCGAATGAGGACATGTACGCCAATTGCGAGGAGAATTGACGGGGATCATGCGTGCGATGGTGACACGGATTTCGAGGAGTAGTACGCATTCATGTTTGAAGCGTTCGCAGAGGAACGCGGGGCTTCAGATTCTCGCACGTTTGCGCACCGAGCAGAGGGGTGCGGAACGAGATGCAAAGGCAAGCGTCTGCGAGTACAACATTCCGCATTGTTTTTGAAGGCAAGGACAATGTTGTGTCCAATTATCTCGCATGCAAAGCCTTGCCAGTGTGGACCCCAAAGAGTGAATCATTGCAATCTGCACGTGGACGCGCAAGCTATGTGGTCCAATACTTGTGGCCCTATACACATTTATATACATACACATATGTAATGCGGTATGCGTGGTGCAATTTTTGCTCACCGCAACCACGCCTGACTACCTTCCAATGATCGTGTCAGCATGCCACCGACCACCCGCAACGTGTTGACAAACTTCAGCAATGACGATGATGTTGTGTCTTGACGGCGGTGGGGACGATGTCGACAACGACGATGGTGATAATGATGCAATTGCTCCCCCTCCCCCTCCTCCACTTATCGTCCTTTCATCCTCCTCGTTCTCCTCCTCGCACCGCCGCGGTCTCCTCAGGCTTCCCCGGCTTCTTCAATGAATGGTTTGGTCTTCCCTGCTGCGCTGTCCTTCTGTACTCACCCGTTCAGGTTTACTCAAAAGATAGTCCAGCGACAAGGGGTGGTGCAATAGATTTGGTGCAATAGATTTCTGGGGTTGCTATACATCTGGGGCGTGCAATACATTCCGGGGCGCAAATGTATTGCTGGATTTTCGCGCGTAATGCAGTGCATGCAATACAATGCAATACAGTTCTCCGGCGCAATACATTGGCAATACAACTGCCCGAAATCTATTGCACCACCCCTTTTCAGCTAGACCCCCTTCTGGGTCACCCAAACCCATGCTTCTCAATGATCTTGCATCCAGTATTCACGTCGGATAAGAACCGACCGGCCAGCAGGAGTCCCACGGAAGCACTTTCTCCCCCGTACCCTGGGGGGCTCACAGAGGCTCTGGGGCACCTCGGGACCCCCAAAGATCGATGATGAATCTGCCGCACATGTTCTGATCTGCCGTACATTTCATACACGCCAGAACGAGGTGGCAACTTGCTTTTGAGTTTCGGGGCCCCGTTCTCAGTTCTCATCGGGGCGACTGCGTACTACCCAATCGTGGACTCACGCTCTGTGGCGTGACAGTGGCGCGCTCGTGTGATTCGTAGTGGAGGGTTCATGAAGCGGTCCTGAACGCTGCCTAATAAAATAATGATAATATGTCATGGTATGTGTGCGTGCTCGATTCCATGATGCTGGTTTGGCAAATGCTCATGGTAAGGCTTCGGGTTGCGCGCAGACAGCCTTCCCAGGTTGTCCCGGTTGGCCTCAACAGGCCCCTGGGTAGCCCAGGGCGGTCTCAACATCTCAACCCTGTCAGGTACTGCTAGAAGTGCCCCCGGCCCAAGGTGCCCCCATGACTTCCCAGGAGGCCCTCACGGCCTCCAGAGGACACCCGACGAGACCCAGAGGGCCCCAGGGGCTCAAACATTCAACGACCAGCTGGGGGCACCTGGGGCCAGGGGCACCTTTGGCGACCCCCGACCCTGGGGCGCGCCTGGGGCCAGGGGCGCCTGGGGCCAGAGGCGACGCCAGGGTGTCGAGACCGCCCAGGACCACCTTGGGGGCCACGTGAGGCTAACCAGAACTGCACGGGACGCTGCCTGCACGTTGCCTCAAGTCGGGCCCGTACCTCTACAGGAGGAATATTCAAAAATAGTCAAATAAGATAGTGTGGGGACTATTTTGTGAGTATTTTTGTTGACCATTTTGGAGCATGTTTTGATTATTTTTTGAATCTTTTTAAATTTTTCTTCATCGGAAATCCCCCTCTGGGGGGACACGCCCGACTAAAACGTTGCCCGCAGCCTCACCCGCGAGGCCGCCGCACGGCCGGCACCCGCGACCGCCCCCACACCCGCGCCGGGGTCAGGTACGAGAGCGAGGGCGCGCGGCACCTGAAGCTCATCGACTTCGGCTTCTCGAAGCTCTGGGTGCCGCCCCCGCCCAGGGGCCCCCGCCGCCCCCTCTCCCTGCACTCCTGGGGGAGGGGGAGGAGGAGGAGGAGGAGGAGGAGGAGGAGGAGGAGGAGGAGGAGGAGGAGGCGGAGGCGGAGGAGGCGGAGGAGGAGGCGGAGGCGGAGGAGGAGGAGAGATGGAGAAGGTCGAGGAGGAGGAGGAGGAGGAAAAGCATCTAAAAGCAAAACATTGCACAAGTGTCAGTTTTCGGAGGTCCGCGCGGATTTTTCAAATCGGCGCTGGGCCCAGCCTGTCAGCGCCTCCGGCACCGCCCCTGGCGCGCCCCGCGCGCCAGGGAGGGGGGCCCAGCACCGATCCAAGAAATCCGATGAGACCTCCGACATATTATTTTCATGGCGTTGGTTTGTTCTAGAAGGAGGGGGAGGAGGAGGAGGAGGAGGAGGAGGAGGAGGAGCAGACGGTGGAGGAGGAGGAGAGGAGGAGGAGGAGGAGGAGGAGAAGGAGAGGAGGAGGAGGAGGAGGAGGAGGAGGAGAAGGAGAGGAGGAGGAGGAGGAGGAGGAGGAGGAGGAGGAGGAAGATGAGGATGATGATGAGGAGCAGCAGGAGGAGGGGGTGGTGGAGGAGGAGGTGGCGCAGGAGAACGCGGGGGCGGTCCGCAGCAAATTCGGGCTCCAGCCACGTCTGTCAAGTGCAAATCGCGATCCCTGGCGGCGTGAGCCTGAACGCAGCCGAAAGGCCGGCCCAGCCTCCTTCCGGGCCTGCAGGAGGCCGCTCTTCTTCCTACGCCCCACCCACCTCGAGTCGAAAGGACGTCCAGCCGTCCAGGAGGGTGTCCCCCAGGGCTGGGCCTCAGCGGTGTTTGGGGCGATTCCGTGGGCCGGTTTCGTTTCGACCTCGTTCTGCGGGAAAGGCGGATGCGAGACGGGGGCGAGGGAAAACGAAAACATAACGAAAACGAGAAACACCGTTTAGGTTCAGCCCTGGTGTCCCCTTGGCCACAGTTATTCCTTTTCTGGACTTGGTTTGCGCAGGGGTGCCTGTGCAGAGCCAGCGGCTCTGCGAGAGAAGGCGCGGTGTCGGGGAATGCGGTTTCTTCTTGGTGTTTCGAGCGGCCATGTCGCCAATGTTAAGGCGGGCCTGTCCCTCTACAGGAGGAAAATTCCCAAATAATCTAAACATAGCCTGGGGACGATGTTTGACTGCTTCTGAGTATGTTTGGAGTTTTGTTTGGGTATTTTTTCTTCTTTGTCCAAAATCCGCCTGTAGGGGGACACGCCCGACGTAACGCTAGTGGTCATCCTGCTGTTCCTCCTTCAAGATCCCACGCGCCAAATGACAATCCGTGTCCTGCGAGGGGAGCAATGGCGACTTCATCGAGCCCTCCACCTTCCCTAGAGGGCGAGCAGCAGGCTTACGAGTTTCGTAGCTACGCGGACGACACCAATAACTCGGTCATGGAGACCATCAGCGCGATCGTGACCCAGGTCGGCAATCTCTCCAGCTTAGTGCAGTCATCTTGTTCTAATCTCGGTAAGCAGATTGCACGTCGGACGGGTGCGGGTGAGTGCCAGCAGGCGTGATTGAGACGCTTGTTCAGGCGGTCGGGTGTGGCATCTCCTGGTTCGGGCATGCCGCCAGAGAAGCCCAAGATCCAGCTCGACACGGGCTTCTTCAGGGAACCCAGCCCTTGCATCATCACTGCGAGGTGCAAGTTTGGCTCAGAAGGAGCAAGTTGGTTTGGCGATTTTGGACCGGATGGCAGCAGCGCGCCTTCCACACAGTTTTTCACGCTTCGCATATCCCCACCAGCCTTCGACTCCCCGGCTTGTTCTTGTCCTCTTTCGCCCTTCGCTAATTTAGGCCGTTGCTCGTTCGCAGTGTCAGCCACAGCGCCGGATCTTGCAGGATCCTGCAGGGCCAGGGTCGCACTGACCCGGGCTTGGGTGCAGGATCCTGCAGAATCTTGCAGGATCCTTCGCATTGGCCCAGGCTTGGGTGCAGGATCTTGCAGGGTTCTGCAAGGCCTGACTGACCCGGGTCTGGATTGACCCGGGTCAGACAAGCCCCGAGTTCGAACAATTTGTTACCCACTGGGCAGCCTGAGTGCACTTGTGGGGCATCAGCTTTTGGCCGCTTGCTGGCGAAGCGCATCAGAATGTAGAATGTCCGAGCGGGGCGCCGCCGCGCGCGACGTTCGTGGTGCAACGCTGTGGCCACGGCAGGAGTTCGCCGCAAGCACGGGAGAGCCGTCGCGTGAGATGGAGCGTTGAAATCTAGCGGCATACCGTGCGTCAGAAGGGCCCTCGCCTCCAAACGCCTCGCCTGGGAACCGCACGCCCCCCCTCCCCCGCGCCCCCCCCATGTGCGCCCCGCCCTCCGTCAACGCGCGCGCGGCCACATGTCTCCGGAACGCGGATGCCAAGATCACCACCAACGTTACTGTCAGCAGCCGCACCTTGGCTGCCCCAGTCGAGGCGGGCCCGAAATTTCGCCCTCATCATTCTCAAGATCGACGCTGCCACAGGAGCCATGGGATTGAACGAAAAAGGTCTGAGCCGTTTCCCTGTCCTTGCGTCTTTTGACCACGCCCGAGCGTTTTTTGTTGCCGTAGATCATGAATGGCTCAGGAAGGTTATCAAGGCCGTTAAGATGATTGTTTCTCTCTTGCCCCCCCCATTCATTTTCGCGCATGTTGCCATGGTTCTGCCGGCCCCGACGTTCAGGTTTTTTTCTAGCTGGGATAATCGACGGTTGCCCCGCCTCATGCGCTATTCATAGTTTGGCCGCGCACCCAGTTATGGCGCATGTGAGGGAACTCGATATGGACGTCAAGAAGGGCGTTCTGTGCGGGTCTGCACTGACGACGTGGGTGCTGCGGCTCATGCGATTTAATCCCTGGCGCGGCCATGAGTGTTTTTTGCATATGACTGGGCGGCCGGCTTGCGCCCCATGCTTCCCAAGTGCTACGCTGCACCGTTCGATGTGCTAAACCTTAGTCTGGGGACAGCGGCTGAAGACGATTCAAGGCAAGCCCCAGTTAGGAAATACCAGATTCGTTCCATGATCCTGACTGCTCGCGCCCCTCCCCTTGTCGCTGCTCTCTCGCGCGACCGCCGCGCCCTCTCCGTCTATGGCGATGCTTGATGGCGCCCCGCACTGCGTCTTGAATCGCGCAAGCTTTCTTGCGCGGTGGGGGGTTCCAAGTTCCGCGGGACAGCCGTCAGTAATCTCGCGGCTTCGATTCGGTGCCCGTTGTCGACGTATGTTCGGCGGGCTGACGTCCACGGAGACGTCGGGGAGCAGGATCTCGAGCACTTGCCGCTGGCACCGGCGCGCGGAGGACAGCTCAGGTCAGGCACGTGCACGAAGTGGAGGAGAGCCCGCGACCCCAGGGTTGTCGCCGGGACGGGAGCTCGCGAGGCCGGCGACAGTCGGGGGCCCTCAGACGGGGTGGTGACCACACCGTGTGGCGAGTCGGTGGGGATTCGGGTCGTTCTCCGAGGACGTCTCGGGCGACTGGGGCATCCGAGGTCCCAGAACCGTGCGTGGACGGACCGTGCGGTGAGGTCTTGGGGGATGTCGAGGTCACCGCACGGTCTATCACCGCACCGCTTCGGGACGCCAAAGACAGGAAGATCCAGAGAAGGGCTGCCCTCGCTATGTTCGTCCCCTCCTTATGCCGACCATTCGAGGCACTTTTTGTTGATGGCTCGACTGTTGAACTATCACCCCGAGGCGCCCCTCATGGCAGCATGTGGCGACAGAGAGGTCCAGAGAGGAGCTGCTCTCGCCGTGTTCGTCCCCTCCTCATGCCGACCACTCCAGGAACGTTTTGTTGATGGCTCGACTGTTGATCTATCACCACGAGGCGCCCCCCATGGCAGCATGTGCAGACCGAATTGATGAGGCCCCCTGGATCTCGGGACAGCGTTATTCTTTGAACGTTGCGCGGAGGGTGGGCTGCAGTAGCTGTGCTCCACTAGCCCGACAATGGAACCCCTGGCTTGAATGTATGTTGTTTAGGGCGCCAGGCGCCTGATTCCATGCACCATAACTTACAGTGTAGTAAGTTTCAGCGTCTCTTATCCCTTGTTCTTTGTCGTCCGCTTCCAACTTGTCCTGGTGACATTATTGGCCGTTTGCCCCCGTATCATTATCTTGCCATGCCCGTCGCGGTCTTTCATTTGTGCAGACACGTCGGTATTCTTCCCTAGGATGCTTCAGGAATTCCGTTTAAACGCGCCTCTCAGGTAGTCTTTCGGGTGAAGGCCGGTTCGCGGCGCGTTTCATCTCCAAGTTGATGACAACCCCTTGCGGCCCTGGGGTACGTCCCAGGAGGAGACGGATGCGAAAGAGGCGATGATCGGCGGGGCGCATCGGGGAGTTGCGCAAGAGTCATGACTTGCTGAGGGGGAAGGGGGAGGTCTGCTGAGAAGGCGGAGGCGTTTTGAAAAAAGCCGTATCGGCTGTTGAAAAGACCTCCTGGGATCCCCTCTTGAAAAGGCGCTTGCCTTCTAGCAAGCCTCCGCCTCGTGAAAAGGCAATCCACCTCGCGCCACCCCCTGTGCGCGCCGCCAAAATGGAGGCCGAGAGGGAGGAGCTGAGGCAACGAGAGGAGGAGGGCGGGGAGGAGGAGGGGCAGGCAGTGAGGGACCCTCACATCTGCGCGTCGCGCAGTACACGACCTGCGGTGTTTGTTCGCTTCCGATCCAGCGTCGGGAATCGCGCAGTGTGTAATGTGTAGATAACACTAGAGAAAAGCCCCAATCAGTGGATGGTTTTCGCTGACGAGATCGACCGGGAACCCGGGAGTCCGGGAACCCAGAACCCACCAGAATCGGCCCAGAACCAATAATTGGGAACCTGCAGAACCCGGAACCGGGAACCCGGGAACCCAGCCTGCTACCAAAATCGGCGGGCTTGTTTGCCAAATTTTTGAATTTCTGCTAGGACCCCTTCAGTGCAAGCACTGATTGGGGAAAGATGAGGCTAATGATTGAGACTGGGCTTGGGATGCCCCCTGGTGGTGCACCTGGCGCCGCCCCTGGCGCGCCATGCGCCCCCAGGGGAGGGGCCCCCCAGCGCTGACCCAACCTAATCTTAAGTCGGGCCCGCCCCTTCACAGGAGGAATATTCAAAAGTAGTAAAAAAATAGTCGGGGGACGATGTGTTGACTATATTTGGCAATGTTTGGTGTATATTTGGGGTATGTTTAGTCCTCCGTCCAAAATCCGCCTGTAGGGGGACACGCCCGACTTAAACCTAATCCGCTCGGAGGTCCGATGGTGTATGTGCTTATGCACGGTGTGCTCATGTCGTGTCGGCCTGAGGGCGACCCGACGCCGCCATGTGCTCAGAATTTTTGTCGATGCGGGCGATCTGGCGATCGAGCAGACGCCGACCGTGCAAAGCTGAACAATCCACGTGGTGTCAGCAACCGACGCTGGGGTCGTCACGACCCGCATTTGCCACATGACGATGTTCGGGAGGAGAACAAACACGCAGACACAATGAATCGTCGATTCCCCCGAAAATATGGGAGAATATGGGAAGTGCGGAAGGGGCGACAAAAACCCAGAAAATATGGGAACATCTGGGAAATCCTATTATTTGTGTCTATTTATTTGTGTGTGCCTCAGGGCCCCTTCCGATGCTGCTCTTGCCCCAAACGCCTGGAACGACGCGGTGTGGCAGCCCGCGGCCCGCCGGGCCGCCCCGCGAGACGCCGAACACCAAGCTGCGCCTCAGCTGCGGCACGCTGTCCTACGTCGCCCCCGAGGGCCCCTCCCGCCCCTCGCCAGCTCCTTCTCCGGAAACTGGAACCTATACATAAGCAGTGGCGAGCGTTTTTTTCAATCCCAGGACTTTTTGAGCGTCGGGGTCGACGTCGTGGTGGTGTGGTGTATAGATGTTTCCCGTTTTCCTGGGGAAATGACGAAAATGTATGCACCAGCATCCCGTATACACCAGGGTCCGCGTTCCTGTGCGA
Source organism: Prorocentrum cordatum (assembly GCA_963575745.1). NCBI lineage: Eukaryota > Dinophyceae > Prorocentrales > Prorocentraceae > Prorocentrum > Prorocentrum cordatum. Next base: position 281,932 of record CAUYUJ010022304.1, on the reverse strand, counting down.
GTTTCAGTGCAGGGCCGGAAAAAGCGTCGACTCACCTTGTGATGTTCCAACCTACTTCAGCCTTGACCACCAGAAAGAATTTCGAGCACCAGAAAAAGTACCCAAAGACTCGAGGGTGTTCACGTGTCGGGCCCTGGGAGACACTCGTCCGACACTGTTTCGACACTCTTTCGACACTTGTCCGGGTGCTCGAAATTATTTCTGGCATGTGGTCCTCAAGTACGATGGGAGCTACACAACTCCAGACCCCTTCGCATCGCGAAGCAAGCCCGACGACCAGTTGCCTGATATGTTCGGCCTCTCTAGGGGCCCCGGCCGGGCCCCGGAGCCGTCCACAAAAAACAACTCAGGAGGAACGGCCGGCTCTGGGGAAGGGGCCCAGGCTTTGAGCGTCGACGTTTTGAACACATGATTCAGGAGGGAAAACAACACACAGACACAATGAATCGTCGATTCCCCAGAAGATATGGGAAAATATGGGAAGTGGGGGGGAAGACGAGAATTAAAAAAATTTGGAAAATATGGGGAATCCTGTTACTTGTGTGTATTTATTTGTGTGTCCCAGGGCCCCTTCAATGATGACGTCGGGGGTCTTGGCTCGACGCCCCGGCACACCGCCTCGTTTTTCTTCGTGGTCGTCGCCGCCGTCCTCGTGGCAGGCGTCGTCGTCGTCCTCCTCCTCGTCGTAGTCGTGGCGGGCGTCGCCCCCGAGGACCCCCCCCCCGCCCCTCGCCGGCTCGTTCGCCGCCTTCCAGATGTCCGACGACCTGATTTTTGTCGACTGGCGTTGTGCCTCGATTGCGGCCCTCGGGGTCTGTTTTCGGGCCCTCGGGCCACCAAAGGCAGATGCGGGACCATTCGGGCCGCGCACTGAGAACATCAGATCGACGGATGTATTGGCCCCGCACAGGGCCTCGCTTTCTGGGCGCCTCTTGGGGCCTTTTTGGTTCATGCTCAATACTCCGTGGGCGTTTATTGAGCGGTGTCAGTTCGGCGTATTGGATGGACATTCCTGTTTTAGCGTTTTCTGATTTCAGCAGAAACCGAAAAACGCTCAAGCACAGTTCTTTCTGCGTTTTAAGATCTGTTGTTTTCCGTCGTCGGGGCCCAGCGTCGACGGGCCGTGGGCTTCTGGGCTTGTCACACTGGCGTCTGAGCGTTGTTGCGTCCCGTTCCCAGCTCTGCGCACGGAAACCGTTTTCGGTCCCCGCCAGTCTTTGGATCTTATTGTGAATGTGAAAACTGATCAGAGCATGTGAGAGAGCGTGGCCCTCAAAGAATGGGTCGATAGCAGTCCGTGCTGTTCAGTATACGTGGTGAAATATATGTGGTGTTGCTTACGATGTGCAATCTACATGTAACCAATATGTGTGTGGTGCAGTCTCTTCCGTGCAATACTTTGCCGTTTTTTATACATGCTCCGCGCGCAGGTCATGTATTAAACATGCAGGGAATTAGTATTAAAAGCAACGATGAGTTCATGCATAAATGCATTCATGAATTAGTCATGTATTGAAATCCTATAATTTCAAAAATCCCATGTATTAAAAACTGTCCTGTACGTATAAGCACATACGTGCGGGGTAACTTATTGTGTAAAATATACGTAATGCAAACTATATTAGGATCAATCAACAGATCGCCGCAGGCGCGACAACACAGACATGTGAAATCGACGTGTTGCAATCGATGTGGGACAACCTATGTGGTGCAACACTTCCTGTTCGCAGTGCATTGTCCACTCCACTGCTCGCGCAAACATCCCACCCACCCACCCGCAACTTGGTTTGCAAAATCTCTTAAAACCGTGACGGTGGGTACCAAATGGCTCTTGGCAACGACACCGACGCCGACGACGACAGCGACAACGACGACGACGACGCCGCCGACAACGACTACGACGACACCGACGACGTCTCCAACGACTTCGACGACGCCGGCAACGACGACGCCGACGCCGACGACGACGACGACGATGACGACAACGACGACGACCATGACGACGCCGACGACGACGACAACGACGACACCGACGACGACGACGTCAACGTTGCCGACGACGACGACGTCGACGACGGCGGCGACGACGTCGACGCCGACGTCGACGGCGACGGAAACGACGACGCCGACGCCGACGACGACGACGACGACGTCGCCAACGAAGTTGACGACGAGGGAGGAGGGAGGACGACGACGGCGACAACGACGACAACGACGACAACGACGAGGGAGGAGGGAGGACGGCGACGACTCGAACGACGAAGAAGGAGGAAGGACGGCGACGCCGACGACGACAACGACGAGGGAGGAGGGAAGACGACGACGACGACAACGACGACGACGACGACGACGACGACGGCGACGAGATAGGATGGACGACGACGAGACGCCGCCGACGACGACGACGACGACGAGGGAGGAGGAGGAAGGACGACCACGGCGACAACGACGACGGAAACGACCACGACGCCAAAGAGGACGACGACGACGAACACGAGGAAAGACATAGGACGACGTAGGCGACGACGACGACGACGCGGGAGGAGGGAGGACGACGACGACGACGACGCAAGAGCGCGCGCGCACGCTTTTGTTGAACATCCGTGTTGTGAAACCTTGTGTTTTTGTAGGGTTTTCGGACACACGATTTTAACATCCTTCCGTAACCGATGGGTTGTGAAGGATTTCGACATATGCGCGCGACGACGCGCGCGTCTGCATGTCGTCAAATTTTTTGCAGAGGATTCCCGTGACGGCACACGCGCAAGGGCGTTCGACAGATTTCGACATGCGCGCGCGAAGCCCGTTTGGTAGCATGTTGCGACACATCTTGAAAACCTATGGTTTTTTTTTTGAGATTTCGCAAGAGCTCGCGCGTAAGCTTTTTTAGCAAATCAGTGTTGCGAAACCCTGTGTGTTTGAATGTGTTTTCGAAACTCGATTGCGAAATCCTTCCGACACCGAGGGTTTTTGAAGGATTTCGGCATGCGCGCGCGACGACGCGCGCGTGTACACTTCGTCCGATGTTGTTGCAAGGGGCTCGCGAAAAAAAGTCTTATGTTAGAACAAAAAAGTTCCCCGCGTTTTTTGTTTGATTTTTTTACCAGGGAACCTCAGGAGGAGCGATACCGCCCCCCTGGGATAATGTAAATTCAGATTCAGGGTGGACATGTGGTCAGAATCATATATGACTTACATACCCGAAATGGGGGCCGATAGTGCCAGCGGGGGCAGAGCCGATTCTCTTTCTAGAAAGGAGAATTCATACAGTGCAACATGTGCTGTGCGATCGATGTGGTTGTGCACTATATGTTGCGCAAGTGATGTGGTACAATATGTGCTTTGCTACGCAAGTATGTATATGCTGCAATCTACGTGGTGCAACCGATGCTGTGCAAACGTTACTGTGCTATCTGCGTGGTGTGCATTATACGTTCTGCAATTTGTGCGGTGCACTCTGTGCTTCATGGTTTATATGTGTATGGTGCAATGTACGTTGTGATCGATTAAGGAGCGCGCTGCAGGCGAGAAACAAACTATCGTGCAACCGATGAGCCGCAATCTATGTGGTCCGATATATGAGTGCAGCCGGCACGGTGCAACATCTGTAGTGCAATATGTATGTGTATGTATATATATATATACATACATATATATATATAAATATGTGTGGTGCAGTCTATGGCCTGCGATATGTGGCCGTGCAACCGAGATTGTACAATACCTGTTGTGCAGCTCAGTGGGCTGACTATCTTGCATGTTAAGTCACGGTGCTATAAGTAAACATATGTTACACATACGTTGTGCAATATATGTTGCGCAACGTGTATATTTATATATGTGGTGCTATATACGCTGTGCAAGTTAGGTGGTTAAATTTATGTTGTGGGCGACCAAAATGCGCGCCGCAGGCGATTTGATCAAGTATACGTGCTGCAATCAATCCAATGGCGGCGACGAGGCGGCGACGGGGCGGCGACGGCGGCCACATAGCCGCCAGACCGAAGACACGGCCCAGGCAACGGGCGGCGACGGCGACGGCGGCCACATAGCCGCCAGACCGAAGACACAGCACAGTTCCTTGGATCAGAAGCAAGAGCCCCTAAATGCAAGCACTGCTTGGGAAACAACACTTCCTCAAAACGTTTCGAACCAAAGCGTTTTTGTTTGCGTTTCCAGCCCGTCAAGGGCCCAAAGTAGAACATGCTAACACTATGCCTGCGACGTTATTAAGTTGAACCGGGGGCACTCATAGGGTATCTATCTGGAGTGGATCTTGTCGAATTTGGGCCATCTTGGGGGGCAATCGGTCAACGAAGGGGGGGCCTTTCTTAGCACCGCCCCGCCAGAAATCCAACGTGGTTCGAAACCTAAAGAACATCAATAATTGCTGCTTTCTCGCTGCTGCCTGCTTGGACGCTCTGACCGCTCTCCCCCCACCCGTCCAGGCCCGGGAGGAGCGGGGAGGGGGAGGCGCCAACCCACCACTCTCAGACACGAATTGTCTAGTTTAGCTCACTCCCACCCCGAACACGTACGCGATACCGAGTGTTGTCGTTCGAACTTCTGCGTGTTTACGTGCCTTGCTTTGAACGGGGTCAGGGGGCATGGAGTGCTCAGAGGTCGTTGCTTAGAGGAGGCTTTGCACTGCACTGGATGAGGGTCCCAGCCGTTATGGATGAAAAATCAGTGGTCGTCTTTGGATGGGCAGCTACTGGAAACAAAGACACACCCCAGGCGCGCCAGGCGTGCCAGGCGTGTCACGGGTGCAAGGCGCGCCATGCGCGCCATGCGCACCAGGCGCACCAGGCGCCCCTGAGGCCCACGCGTGCCAGGCACGCCTGGTGCCCCAGGTGTGCCACGTGCTCCGCGTGCGCCAAGTGTGCCGCATGCTCCAGCGGCGTCAGGTGCGCCACGCGCACATCAGGAAACGTGTCGGCCTCCACCATCCTTGTCGAAAACCAATGAACCGTCACGGGGGAATGGCCATCGTGATGCCTGGTGGGCCTGCACACAGCAGACAACGTGCCAGCACCCCTGCCGGCATTGCCAATTTATTTTGCTTCGAGCGGTCCCCACCGAAACTTTGAGCGTGTGTTCCCGACGGCGCGCGGTCGCCGAAATTGCGGCGACAACTGTCGCTTTTGGATTCAAAAACAGTTCAACCATGTTCCGTGTAGGCACGTTTTTCAAGTTCTGCTCTAGTATGTCCTGTTCTGTTCTCGACGAGCTAGCATGACGTCGTAACGCTTGACGTTAGACGCGTCGTTTGTTATGATGCCTCTCTTCACTTAATTGTTTCTTTTCGGATTGAACATAGTATGCAATTCTTCTCGCAGCCACCATATGTTTTGATATGACATGGTGTGACCTGCTCTGTGGCACTGTGGTGACATGATTTGGTATGTCAGGTTATGTTCTAGTACGTTCGGTCCCGTGATGTCGTTGACAGTTCGGCGCTTTGAAATATATGGTAATACTATATGTTAATATGTTTCGCTATGTTCTGATGTCGTGATCTGATATGCTATGTGATGTTGCCATGCTGTGACCTGATATGTGCTGTCATGGTGTGGTTCGACATGCTCCGTTATGGTATGTGGTTTTGAATTCTGCCGTCTTTCTGTTATGTCAGATTATGATCTGATATGTTCTGTTATGTAATGTTTGTTGGCGACTCGCCTCTGTATTAGTATTGTATGATCCGCTCTGCTACGCAGTCGTGTTATGATATGTTATTGATTTGGTATGGTATAGTCTGTGGTGTTGTGTCGGTTGACGGCTCTGCTCTGGATCGTGTATCAGTATTCGGTGTGTTAGTATGTGTACGTATGCTCTGCTGTCGTGCTATGGTATGGTATGTGATGATGTGTCATGAGATGGTATGTAATGGCAATGTGTTGTGTAAGGCTTAACTATGTTATGCCATGTTGTGTTACGTCGTTTTCTTTTCTGTCATGGTCTGCTCTGGTCTGTTATGCCATATTCATTTATGTTCTGCTTTGTCATGACATTGTGATGTTATGTTCTGCCATGTTCTGTCATGCTCGTGCTATGTTATGACATGTTCTGTTGTGACATGTTGTGATCTATCGTGCTCGTCGTCGCTATGCTCTGCTCTCGTGTTGGGATCTCCTCTGCGACGCCGTGTCATGATAAAATCCGTTCTGCCAAGGTGTGTGTTGTGTTATGCTCGATTATAGTATGTTACGTTATGTGATGCCGGCTTTTGTTATGCCATTTTCTGCTTTGATATGTTATGTGATTTTTTTATTGTGTAATGGCGTTGCTATTTTTCTGTTCACCCTTTGCATGTCTTGCTCGTGTTCTGTTCTGTCATGCTTTCTGTGCCATGTTGTGTTCTTTCCTGTCCGTCGTCGCTATGCTTGGCTGTCGTGTTATGAGATGTTCTATGATGCCGTGTCATGATATGGTATGTTATGTCAGGGTGTGTTATGCTATGCTCGGTCTTGTATGTTATGTTGTGTTATGTCGTCTCTATGATGTCATGTCCTGCGCTGATGTGTTATGTGATGCTATGTTATGCGCTACTATGTCATGCTTTTGATGTGTTATGTTTCATCATGTTCAGTCATGCTCTGTTCCGTTTTGTCATGTCCTGTTCTGTTTTGTTGATGGCGCGAGGCGGGATGCCCGCGACTCTCGGGGACCATCGGGACAACATGGGGTCTGGCGGGCGCGGTATGCAGGGCGGGGTTGGCCGGGCGCGAGGCGGGATGCCCGCGACTCTCGGGGATCATCTGGACAATTTGGGGTGTGGAAGCCGCGGTATGCAGGGTGTGGTTGGCTGGGCGCGAGGCGGGATACCCAAGACTCTCGGGGATCATCGAGATTTTGGGGTGTGGAAGCCGCGGTATGCAGTGTGGGGTTGGCCGGAGGGCTGTTCTTGAAATCTAACAGCCCCAACAGTCGTTTCTTCCCTTCTGTGAAGGCCAGATAGTCAGGGTTTAGTAGCCTGGCTCGACATCTTCTGGCAAATACAGCTACAGTGCCTTAAGCCAGACACAGTGTCAAGAGGAAGCTCACAGAGCGCTTTACACGTGGTGTTTTCCCTACGTCGGAAACAAAGGTGTCGTTCGTGTCAACGTCGGCCTGCCCCGCGTCACGCTGGAGACGGAACGGACCACGGGCGCCTGCAGCCCTTAAGGCAGGCGCGTCCCCTGGCAAGAGACACCCCACCATAATGGGTGCACTCGGCCCGTGGGGGTGGGCACATAATTCAAAGATGCTTGTGCCCTTGTTACAGTGTTTCGACAAGTTGCATTCGCTGTCACATTCTCCATATTCCATTCGCTTGCTTGTACTTTGTTGCATTGATTCGATAATACTGTATTCAGTGTTGCAAAGGCGGTTGTCTCTCACCAAGCGATTTGGTCAATCATCAGGCAAACTTCTGGTTATCAGCCGAAAGTCTCTCCAAGAGCTCGTCTCTGGCGGTGCAGCATTTTTCCCATCAGCCAGAGTAGTAGCAGTGGTCGCTTTACCAAAGAGGGGGCTTCGCACGTGCGCTCTGATTGTGGTGCCCGAGAACCGGGATACGAAGTCGGCTCCACCGTCCTGTGTTCCAGTCAGTGCTCTGGTTACGGGGGCGGGGGGTCGGACATTCAAAGAAAAAAGGGGGCACCGGCGGCCAAGCCGCCAGGTGCCGACGATGTCACGAAAGAGGGGGCAGTCGTTTCCTCCCTTCTATGAAGGCCAGATAGTCAGGGTTTAGTAGCCTGGCTCGACATCTTCTGGCAAATACAGCTACAGTGCCTTAAGCCAGACACAGTGTCAAGAGGAAGCTCACAGAGCGCTTTACACGTGGTGTTTTCCCTACGTCGGAAACAAAGGTGTCGTTCGTCTCAACGTCGGCCTGCCCCGCGTCGCGCTGGAGACGGAACGGACCACGGGCGCCTGCAGCCCTTGAGCGCGTCCCCGGGCAAGAGACACCCCACCATAATGGGTGCACTCGGCCCGTGGGGGTGGGCACATGATTCAAAGATGCTTGTGCCCTTGTTACAGTGTTTCGACAAGTTGTATTCGCTGTCACATTCTCCATATTCCATTCGCTTGCTTGTACTTTGTTGCATTGGTTCGACGATGCTGCATTCAGTGTTGCAAAGGCGGTTGTCCTTCATCAAGCGGTTTGGTCAATCATCAGGCAAACTTATCCGACCTGTCGGGTGGGGAAAACGGTATAACCCTGTTCCATGTAGTCACGTCCTTCCCTAGTTTGTTATATGGTGTCCTGTTATGTGCTCGACGGGCCGGCGTGGCGTCGTGATGCCTGTGTTGTTAGACAAGTCCTTTGGTATGATGTCTATATTCGCTTAACTGTTTTCTTCTGATTGAGTATGTTATGTTACGAACATATCTGACACCATATGGTTTGAGATGTTATATCATGATATGATATGTGGCTTTATGTTATGACATAATATGATATGTCAGGTTATGTTATAGTATAAGTTGTTCCGTGATGTTGTTGGCATGTCGGTTCAGTATAGTGTATTATATGTGGCTTTGCTGGTATGCTTCGCTATCCTTTGTGATGCTGTCATGATATGAGATACAATGTTGGTTTAAGGCGTGTTATGGTATGCTCGGCCCTGCTATGGTATGGTGTGTTATGCCGTCTTATGTTATGATGACGAAATGGCTTGTAATGCTATGTGATGTTCTGTTTGTTGACGGTTCGGCTCCGTATATTATAGCATCGTATGGATAAATTGTTCATAGGTGTTTATATATGCTGCCGTCGTGTTATGATGTGTTCTGTGATGTTGTGTTATGGTGCGTTATGATGTCTTATGTGATGTTCTGGTATGCTCTATCTTGTCATGTCATTGCTATGGTGTGTTCTACTAAATTCCGGCATGCTAGTGATATGTTGTGTCATGGTCTGGTTTGCCATGTCGTTATGCCCTGCTCTCGTGTAAGGATATCCTCTATGATGCTGCATCATGTTATGATCCAATCTGCCAAAGTGTGCTGTGTTATGCTCGGCCTTGCTCATGTAGGATGTGTCGCTATGCTCCGCTGCCGTGCTATGATATGTTTTGCGCTGCTGTGTCATGATACGAGATGTTATGTCATGGTGTGTTGTGTTATGCTGGGATATGTGATGTTATGCTGTGGTGTTTCAGATTATGGTCTGTCGTGCTCTGCTCTGGCATAGTATGTGATATGGTGTGATGCTCCGTTGTGTGATGACGGTGTTATGATTTGTTATGTTTTGCCATGGTTTGTCATGCTAGTAGTATGTTATGCTGTGCCATGTTGCGATATATCGTGTTCATCGTCGTCATGCTTTGCCCTCGTGCTAAGATCTCCTCTGCGACGCCGTGCCGTGACATGGTCGTTATGCCAAGGTGTGTTGTGTTATGTTCGGTCTTGCTATGTCGTGTTGTGTTTTGTCGTCTTCTGTTATGGAATGGTCTATGTTGGTATGTTCTGTGATGTTATGTTTGTTGACGGCTCGGCTTTGTGTAGTGTCGTAGGATAGGCGCTGCTAGGATGTGTCGCTATGCTCTGCTGTCGTGTTATGATGTGTTCTGTGATGTTGTGCCAGGATACGAAATGTTATGTCATGGTGTGTTATGCTGTGCTCGAATATGTTTTGTTAGCTTGCATTATGTCGCGTTCTGGTCTGTGATTTTCCGATTTGCTATGTTAGGTGATGGTACAGTACGCTCTCTTGTGGCATGACATTGCTATGCCATGTTCTCTTATGCCTTGGTCTGTCATGCTAGTATTAGTTTATGTTGTGTAATGTTGTGTTCTGTCGTGTTCGTCGTCGCCATGCTCTGCTCTCGTGGTATGATATCATCTGTCATGCTGCGTCATGATATGATCCGTTCTGCCAAGGTTTTGTTGTGTTCGGCTCGGTAATTTTAGGCTGTGTTGCCTTCTGCCGTCTTCTGTCATGCCATGTTCTGATGTGGTACTTCATGTGATGGTGTATTATGCTCTACTTGGTCAGGGTCCTGATATCTCATGTTCTGTTATATTATACTCATTTATGTCATGTTGTGTTCTGTCGTGGTTGTCGAGGGCGCGAGGCGGGACACCCAGGACTCTCGGGGATCATCTGGACAATTTGAGGTCTAGCGGCCGCGGAATGCAGGGTGGGGTTGGCCGGGCGTGAGGCGGGATACCCAGGATCTCCGGGACAATTTGGTGTCTGGCGGCCGCGCTATGCAGAGTGGGGTTGGCCAGGGGGTCTGCTTTTGAAATCTAGCAACCCCAAGCTGTCGGGTGGAGAAAACACACTAACGTGATCGCGGGTGCCCGCGCCTGATCCCGATTCGGCGGAAAATGCAGTTATCCTGAGACAAGGATGATTGCCCTGCGCGAAGCAGGCCATATGCTGGCAACCCCGTGGTCCCTGTCACAAAGATACAAGTTGCTCGCGGGCCCCGCGAGCATGACCAAGATACTGCCGCAAAGTGCACTTTGCATGGTGGTTTGACGGGCGGTGGGGGCGGGTGTTGGCATGGCACGAAGTAGGTAATATGCCCACACCCCTGCCGTCCCCGTCAAAAGCCAATGCCAAGTGATCTCAGGGCGCCCGCGCATGCTCCAGATTTGGACGCAAAGTATATGGTGTATCTTATATTGACAGGTATGGTGGGGGGCTGGGCTCATGGGTCTGTGTTCGCTACCGGCCTTGAGGGGGAGGGGGTGTTTGTTAATAGAGGGGCAGTGTTCAGGTTGCCCACAAGCAGCAAGCCGTCTCGCTCATTCCCACCCGCCCTCCCAACACAAGCGGCGCCCGAGTCTCAGCATTGACAGGGGCCGCAATCGACAACCATGAGGAACCACTGCAGACGCCAGCCAGGTGCGTGAAGCCCGCGAGGTGCGCCGTACATGCCAGCTGCGCCAGGTGCGCCACACTGGGCAATATTTCGACCTTCCCGCCGCCCCTGTCAGAAGCCAAGGCAGAGTGAGTGACGGTGGCGCGCGCCGGCGGGGGCGAGGTGGCCTGGCGCGCGGCGCTGGCGGCGCGTCTGGCCGGGCGGCCCGGGCCGCCAGGGTGATTAGCATTTAGTTGCTTGACCCCCCTCCGCCTCCTCCTCTGCCGCGGGGCTCTCGACCGGTCAGTTATTAAAACAAAATTCAGGAGGGAAAAAACACAGACACAATTTATCGTCGATTCCCAGGAAAATATGGGAAAATATGGGAAGTGGGGGGGAAGACAATAACCCAGAACATATGGGAAAATATTGTGAATCCTGTTATTTGTGTGTGTATTTATTTGTGTGTCCCAGGGCCCCTTCAAAAATGTCTGTTGTGTGCGGGTCTGCGCACGCGACCACTTTGAAATTCGGGTTGTGGCGTTTTCACAGGCACGGTGGGCCTGCGCGCGGCAGGCAGTGTGCCGCCCACGCCACGCCGTTCGCGGCGGAAGCCGCACACCTTGTTGTTTTTCTCCTTCGAGAGGGGTAGCGGACCTGTACGCAGCAGGCAGTATATGCCGACACCCCCGCAGTCCTTGTCAAAAGGTACGATGTTCCAACCTACTTGAGCCTCGATCACCAGAACGGATCTCGAGCACCAGATAAGTCCCGAAGCTCGAGGGCTTTCACGTGCCGGGCCCTGGGAGACGCTGTTTTGACACCCTTTCGACATCTTTCCAAGTGCTCGAATTATTGTGCCGGGATGTGTGGTCTTTAAGTACGATGGGAGCAGCATAAGTCAAAAGCCGATGCAATGTGAGCGCGAGGCGCCCGCGCACGACCCAGATTTTGGTGCAGCGTGCATGTTGCACGGTTGTGCAGAGGATGGTTTCTCGGGGATGTTGGCGTTGCACCCATCATGTAACATGCTGCCCCCCCGCCATCCCTGTCAAAGGCCAAAGCAAGGTGATCGCGGGGCGTTCGCGCATGATCCAGATGTTGGGGCAACGTGCACTCGTATTGGTTTTGGACAAGGATGGTGGGAGGGTGTCGGCCTGCGCGCAGTCAGCAATACGCAGGCACCCCCGCCGCCCCAGTCAAGAACCATTGCAAAGTGGCCGCGGGGCGCCCACGCATGCTCCAGATTTGTTGGCAAAGTGTATGTGTTTTTTTTTGGGGGGGGGCAGGGATGGCTGGGGGGTCTCATGGGTCTGGGTTGGCCACCGGTCGTGTGGGAGAGGGGGTGCTGATTCATAGAGAGCAGTGGCCAAGACAATGCTCTTATATGCAAAGTGTTCGGTTCGCTCCCACCCGCCCTCCCAACACAAACGCTTCCGAGTCTGAGCATATTCAGCGAATGTCTTTCGATGGACAGCTACTGGAAACCGAAACAGACCCTGGGACGCGCTCGCGCTCGGGCCGTCTCGCGCGGGGGCGCCGCAGCTGCGTCGTCCCGGCAGGGATCTTCTCCACGCGACTTTCGCGCGGGTGGAGGGGGAATCGAAAGGAATCTGTACCGAGAGCACCCCAGAGACAAATTTCTGGCGAGGCGTTCCTCTTGCTTTGTCCGCAGGGGTGCCTCGGGAGTGTGGTCCTCGCTCGAACAGTCGAGCGTTACTGATATGCGTGAGTGTTGCGCCTTGCGGTGAGGAAGTGTGGCCAGCGCTCCATTGTGGGCAATCGAGCGTCAGAACTATGCTGGACCGCTGCTCCTTGCGATTTCGAAATATGGCTCTCGCTCCAAAGTGCGCGACTGTTACACCCTCGTGTTAAGTCCGGCCTGCCCCTCCACAGAAGGAAGATTCAAAAATAGTAAAAAAATAGTCTGGGGACTATCTTTTTAGGATTTTCCGATTATCTGGGGGGCATTTTCGGAGTATGTTTGATTTTTTCATCCAAAATCTGCCTGTAGGAGGGCAGGCCCGACTTAACCCTTGTGTGTTCTGGCGCCCGGGCGGGCTGTCCCCCCCCGTCCGGGTCTTGAGACACACTTCCCTGATAGACACACCCCGTGCTACTGCGTTTTTGGGGGCCTCTGGCTGATACGCCTGGACCTGTTGGGCACCAGACCTAGAGCGGGTGCCGCGCATTGAGAGAGAAAGAGAGAGAGAGAGAGAGAAAAAAAAATCAAAAAGAGAAAGAGAAAGAGAAAGAGATAGGACAACAGAGGGAAAGAGAGAGCGAGTGAGAGAGAGAGAGAGAAGGACAGTTGAGGGAGGGAGGGAGGGAGCGAGGGAGAGATGCATGAGGGGAGGTTCGCTCAAGCAGAGGCGACAACGGCACGGCCACACTTCCTTGTCCGTGGACAGCGGAAAACGGCACGGCACGGCACGGCACGGAGTACCACCCCGTGGCCTCTTGCGTTGTTTGTTTTTCTTTGCTTCTGTCCCCCAAGAGGCCCAAGAACGGCAGCACACATGTATTGATTTTCGATCATCGGTCCTCCTCCCCTCGCCGAGCACCTGCCCTGCTCTAGCACCGCACTTGGACTCCTACTCGGGGGAGTGAAGCTGCTCACCCCGGCGATCGTGGTCGGGCCGACTCCATGCCTCGGGATCGGCAAATTTGTGACTTCTTGGCCAGGCCAGGAGGCGGGTGTACAGTAGGCAGTGCAAATATCAGGAGGGGAAAAAACACACAGGCACAATTCATCGTCGATTCCCCGAAAATTTTGGAAAATCTGGGAAGTGGGGGGGAAGACAAACACCAGGAAATATGGGGAAAAATGGGGCATCCTGTTATCTGTGTGGTGTATTCATTTGTGTGTCCTGGGGCCCCTTCAAGATAAGGCATCGGCCTGCCAGCAGCTGCCCCGCAGAACTAACTCTCTGATGGCCCGGTGGCCCCAGAGGGAGCCACGGAGACCCTGGGGGAGAACTCGGGGGCCACGTGCGTGTCCTACACGCCGGTCGTTGAAAGTAGTTTGCCCAGATCCTATTTTTGGATGCCCAATTTCTGGATGCCCACATCCAAATCCCAATTTTTTGGATGCCCAATTTCTGGATGCCCAATTTTCGGAAGTAATGCATGCCCTATATTTGGATGCCCAAATCCTAATCTACTTTAGGCGCCCTCCTACTTCAAGAATCGAGCGGTTTTCCTTCGTTCCTCCTCTTCAGGGGGCGGGTGGAAGCCCAGTTTACTTCAGCGCCTTTCTGCTTCATGTTTTTACCCACTTCATCTGACTGGCGTGTACCCCTACCCCCCACGATTTCTGTGGGGGAGGGTGGGGTTCACTTCGCTCGGGAGCTCTCGAACGAAGTGAACCCCACTCTCCCCCTCAGAAATCGCGGGGGGTAGGGGTAGGGTTCCCATGTGGCACCCTAGAGGACCCTCAACGGCCCCCGAAAAGTGTGACACAGGATGCTTGACAACAAGATGGCTTAACGTACGCGTCTGCTGTAGTACACCGAGCCCTGGCCCAGGATGGGGCCAAAGCAGAATCGGTGAGGTGGTCGGTCGACGTGCTGCGCTTGCTCTCCCCGCCCCCGCACCCCCAGTCCTGGGGCAGAGCTACGGCAGCAAGTGCGACATGTGGAGCCTTGGAGTCACGGTGCCTCGCGGACCTCGCCGTGACTCTTTCTTCTTCTCCTCCCGCTTCTCCTCTTTCCGTTCCCCCGCTTCGTCCGCCTCCTCCTCTTCCCCCTCCTCCTCACAATTCTCTTTCTCCTCCTCCTGCTCTCGGGTCGGACGAAAGGGGGAGGGGTGTAGGGAAGGGGGGGTGGGGGATGGGGGGGGGGTAGCCATCCGTTGCACGAAGCTGGTTTCGGCCTCGGGTACATGGACTGATTCGTTAACCCAGTCTTTCGTTTGACTCGTTCCTCTTCCACCCTCCTTTACCTCTCTGCATCCCTCCTTCCTGGTGTACCACCCCCCGTGCCGCATCCCCAGACGTGTCGGTTGATCTCCTGAGACGCCCTCATCACGTATGAGCCTGAAGCTTGAAATTCGCTGCAAGTCCTTAAAACATCAGCGCTGAGCGCACTTGATATGAAAGCTTGCGCCGGTTACAAGGATGGAGGGTGGTGGTTTTCAAAACGGAGTTTCTGTTTCAGCGCCGCATATATATATATATATATATATATATCCCATCATTGGGTTGCCGTAGGGCTCCCTGATTAGTTTGTGAAGAATGTGGTGGGCGCTGTGCCTCCTTGGTCTCATGTGGTCTCGGAGTTGCTTGCTTGCAGGAGACTTCTACGTGGTTCTTTGGTCTATTTCCTCATACGCCCTTGCCCCTGTTCTCTTGGCTCCTAGATTATGTTTCCGCGCAAGGTGTTGCCCAGAGTTCTTTGGATCTTTTTCCTTGCAAGGCGTTGTTTGAGCTCCTTGAAGAGGCCTTCCTCGTATTCCTGGGTTCATTGGACTTCTTCCTCACAAGGCGTTGACTGGGTTCCGTGTAGATGCCTTTCCCTGGTTCCACGGGCTCTTTGGTCACGTTTCCTTAGAATGGCAAGCAAGGCAATGCAACAGGGGTCATTCCGACTCCGCCAGCCAGATTCGATTCGATTTACTTGGCTGCCGATTCGAATATTTTCGATGTGGGGACTCCGAGTCGCGATTGCGATTTCGAGTTCGCCCGATGCGACTCCTGCCGATTCGATGTGTCAGCCGATTTCTGCAGACTTCAGCGGAGTTTGCGGGCTTCCCGCGAAGTCCGAAGGCGACAGAACAATGTGCCTCGATATTTCGTATGGCAGGATTTCCTAACGCATGCGGCCACTGCGTCGTTTTCCTGGTATTGATCGATCTACCCGCTTTCCACGGCAGACTGACTGCCTTAACGAACGGGCGGAGAGGTTGACACCCTCGCCAGAATGCGTCTGACAACCATGCGTTAAACGAGACCGAATACGTCAGGAGAGCCGCGATCGTTCGAGGTTGAACGATCGCGCGACGTCAGAAATCAACGCCGACGTACTCGCGACATGGCACAGCTGTAGGCAGGCCAGCAATAAGGATCTTCCAGCTGGCCTGGTGTGCGGTGTGGTATCAGCACTCGCCATGCATGCGCGCGTCGTAAATACGTCCATTGCCTCGCAAAGTCGCTGCATGCGTTATGGTCCCGTGCGGGGTGCAAGGGCGGCTGTACTGACGCTGCTGTCTTTGAGGAGGGCGCGGCGTGTGCAGGCAGATTATCCTTCTCCTCCTCCCTCTCCTCCTCCTCCTCCTCCTCCTCCTCCTCCTCCTCCTCCTCCTCCTCCTCCTCCTGCTCCTCCTC
The DNA here is from genome assembly GCA_963575745.1 of Prorocentrum cordatum. Classification (NCBI taxonomy): domain Eukaryota; class Dinophyceae; order Prorocentrales; family Prorocentraceae; genus Prorocentrum; species Prorocentrum cordatum. Next base: position 265,810 of record CAUYUJ010022304.1, on the reverse strand, counting down.
CTCCTCCTCCTCCTCCTCCTCCTCCTCCTCCTCCTCCTCCTCCTCCTCCTCCTCCTCCTCCCCTCCCCCTCCCCCTTCCCCTCCTCCTCCTCCTCCTCCTCCTCCTCCTCCTCCTCCTCCTCTTCCTTCACGTGCCCCGAGCAGTTTGGAGGCACACGAAAAGCTTCGACTGAGGCACGTGCGACTGCATGTGCGGCCAGACAAACCAAGACCCCCTCGAGTAATGACAAAATCATGACGGAATATTTTTCGCAATTTTCGGCCTCTGGGGGCCCTTCCCGGGCCTCGGGACCGTCAAAAAACGACTCAGGATGACAGACCGGTCCTGGGGAATGGGTCGAGAGCTCTGGGGGTCGACGCAATGGAAAAATCATGGCGTCCGGGGTCTGGGAACGGCGCAGTCTCAGAGTTGTTCTTGTGGCCAACGCTGTAATTCTGAGGGAGCTTGTCTTGAGAGCTCACATCACCCTGATCCCCGGCGCGCGAGGGAATGGGCCCGTCAACCGCCCCCCTTGTTCTGTTTCCAGGAAGTTTGGGAAATCTGGCGACGAATTCCAAACGGGCGCCCGAAAACCAGCCCCCCGAGCGTCCCCAAGGAGGCCCTCAGAGGCCCCCCTGTTCCGGTTCTAGGAAATCTGGGACGGAGAAGAATTCCAAGTCGGCGCCCTCGCGTGATAAATCCTCAGAAAACCGGCCCCCCGAGATTCCCCAATGAGGCCCTTCCCCGTGTTCCGTTTCTGGGGAATCCGTCGACGAGATCTAAACCCGCGCCATCGCGTGGGACATCCTCAGAAAACCAGCCCCCCGAGACTCCCCAATGAGGCCCTCCCCGTTTTCCGTTTCCGGTGGATCCAGGGAATCCGTCGACGAATTCCAAACCAGCGCCCTCGCGCGGGACATCCTCAACAAACGGGGCCCCCGAGCCTCGCCCTCAGACGCGCGCCAGGGCGCGCAGGGGCGCCCTGGGCGTGTCCCATTCTCGCTCGAGACATCCTCCCAAAGTTGGCCCCTGGCGCGCGAGAAAGCCAGGCCCAGCAGCGCCTCGAGAGACCACTCCCGGGGATCTGCCCGCGAGCGCCGGAACGCGCTCTCGGGCGCACCCGTCGTGTCCCAGTCCGTGGCTCTCGCTCGAGGCATCCTCCCAAGGTCGACCCCGCGCGAGGAAGTCAGGCCCCACCGCGCCCCCTGGGACGATTTCCGGGCATCTGCCAGCGCGCGCCGGGGCGCACCGAGCGATTCCCAGTCCAGGGCTCTCGCTCGAGACATCCTCGCAAGAATCGACCCAGGCGTGTCCCAATCTGGATGTCCCGCTCGAGACGCCCTCGCGGAGTCGCCAAATCGCCCCCCGAGGGAGGCCCCCGAGGACGATCACGAGGCTGAGCAGGGAGGAAGATGTAGGAAGACGGAGGAGGAGGAGGAGGAGGAGGAGGAGGAGGAAGCGGAGGAGAAGGAGGAGGAGGAGGAGGAGAGTTGGAGGTGGAGGAGGAGGCGGCGGAGGAGGAACGACCTCTAAGGACCTCACACGATTTGCGGATGTGGAGGAGAAGGTAGAGGTTGCCAGCATGGGAGTCGGAGGGGTTGGATGCCTGAACGTTCAGGGCCAATCGAACATGCGACCTCCCGAGATTTACAGGGAGAGTGTGGATGATAAGAAGGAGGTTGTGAGCATGGGAGCGGGAGGAGCTGGATACCTGAACGTTCAGCGCGAATTAAAGGAACTGCGTGACCCTCACTCTACTGATGCTCACCATCGCGAGCCTCGCCCTCCTGATCCTCACGATCCTCATCCTCACCCGCGGCACCACCGCCTCCCGCTCCCTCTCCTCTCGCCCACACGCACACGCCCCTTCTTCTGTATACAAAACTCCTGGTCAATCGCAGAGCGGCCAGGTAGTATTACTGTGACCAGTTGGCAGAAAGGGATGGGAGAGGGGAAAGGAATCAGTGACGGGGGCATCAGCACATAAGAAGGCGTCGCGCGCTCGCGACAGGTGTTTATCCTGTTGTTCGGCTACATGCCGTTTTCCGGTGCGGAGGATGTTTTTGCTTCGCCCGTCTCTCCATTTGCGTGTTTTGTTTCTTATTTTTCTTCTTGTTTCCGCTCTCCGTGTATACATACCTGTACGCATACATAATACATATTTTTTTTATATATATATATATATATATGTATACGCATAGACATGTTCCAACGTGGAACCCAAGCATTGTGTTTCTAGCCGATGTGGAGCAATATGTGCTGCGCCATTTATTTGTGCAATTGTTTTCTGTTCGCAGTGAGTTGTCCTCTCCACTGCTCGCGCAAACATCCCACCCACCCACCCGCAACTTTGTTTGCAAAACCTCTTAAGACCGTGACGGTGGGTGCCAAATGGCACTTGGCAACGACGCCGACGACGACAGCGACAACGACGACGACGACGCCGCCGCCGACAACGACTACGACGACACCAACGACGTCTCCAACGACTTCGATGACGCCGACAACGACGACGACGACGACGACGACAACACCAACGACGACGACGACGCCAACGACGACGACGATGACGACGACGACGCCGACGACGACGTTGACGACGCCGACGACGACGACGACAACGACGACGACGACGCCGCCGACAACGACTACGACGACACCGACGACGTCTCCAACGACTTCGATGACGCCGACAACGGCGACGACGACGACGACGACAACACCGACGACGACGACGATGACGACGACGACGCCGACGACGACGATGACGACGACGACGACGACAACAACGACGACGTCGCCAACGAAGACGACGACGACGACAAGGGAGGAGGGAGGACGACGACGGCGACAACGACGACAACGACGAGGGAGGAGGGGGACGGCGACGACGCGAACGACGAAGAAGGAGGGAGGACGGCGACGCCGACGACGACAATGACGAGGGAGGAGGGAAGACGACGACGACGACGACGACGGCGACGAAATAGGAGGGACAACGGGACGCCGACGAAGAAGACGAGGGAGGAAGGACGACCACGGCGACAACGACGACGGAAACGACGACGACGCCAAGACGACGACGACGACGACAACGAGGAATCACAGAGGACGACGACGGCGACGACGACGACGACGACGAGGGAGGAGGGCGGACGGCGACGACGACGACGACGCAACAGCGCGCGCGCACGCTTTTGTTGAAACTCTTTGTTGCGAAACCATGAGTTTTTTGTATGTTTTTGGACACTCGATTCTGAAACCCTGCCAGAACCGAGGCTGTTTTGAAGGATTTCGGCATGCGCGCGCGACGACGCGCGCGTGCGCACTTCTTCCCATTTGTTGCAGAGGATTCTCGCGACGGCACGCGCGCAAGGGCGCCCGAAAGATTTCGACATGCGCGCGCGAAGCCCGTTTGGTAGCATTCCTTGAAGATCTTGAAAGATCAGTGGTTATCTTAAGATGTCGCAAGAGCGCGCGCGTAAGTTTGATTAGCAAGTAAGTGTTGCGAAACCCTGTGTGGTTTGCATGTTTTTTTGGAAACTCGAAATCCTTCGGACGTCGAAGATTTTTGAATGATTTCGGCATGCGCGCGCGACGACGCGCGCGTGTGCACTTCGTCCAATTTGTTGCAAGGGAATTTCGAAAACTAATGATTTCTGATAAACGAGAGTGCGCGCATAGTATGTGTTGCCGAGGATGGCGGGATGGAGTGATACCCGCTTGTCTGGGATGGTATGAATTCATGTTTAGGATGGACGATGGGGCTGAATCATACGTAAATTGCAACACGAAAAGGTACATCGTTAATTCTGGGGGGGGGGTAGAGTCTGTTCTTTTTTAGAAAGGAGAACCTATGTGGTGCAACATGCGTTGTGCAGTTTATGGTGTGTGTTCTATACGTGGTCCAAGAAAACCTGTGCAATCTGTAGATGCGTATATATATGTATGTTTGTATACATATATGCATACATACATACATACATACATACATACATACATACATACATACATACATACATACATACATACATACATACATACATGTATAAGTACACATGTGTGTAAGTGTATGCTTTCTCTCTTTATATATATAGATGTATACACATATATGTGTATACATATATGCTCATTTGTTTATTATATATATGTATATATGTATGTATAGATCCCTGTGCACGAGGCCCGTGCGCCCGGGGCCCGGGCCACGGGGGGGCATGGGAGATCCAGTGCATTTGGAGCCTTCGAGACAGCCCCTGACAGCCCCAAAACGCCACCCGAGGGTCCCAGGAGGTCTCCAAACGTCCAAGAGAGCCTAGAATCCACGAGCTGTCGCTCCAAGACGCCGAAGATCGCTCCCAGACTGCCTCCCGGAGCCCCCACGACGGCCCAAGAGTCCACAAAGAGAACACCCAAGAGCGCCCCCAGAAGCAGAAATTGCCCCATTCCCCTTGGAAAACACAAGCGTTTACGATATTCACCGCGTCGAAGACGGTCCCACGAGCCGACCAGATCGCCCCAAGACGGCCAAAGAAAGTTCCAGGAGGCCTCCAAGACGGCTCAAGAAGGGCCCTCGACTGTTCAGGGGGCCCCCAAGACGGTCCCCAGGGCCCCGGGGGGCCTCTGGAGCCCCCCCGAAACAGCCCCAGACAGCCCCGAAAAGCCACCCAGTACAGCGTTTTGTGGCCGTAGGCAGCTCGACCGAAGGCCCCAGTGCAACCGCCCGCATGCGTCCCCCCCACCCAGTACAGCGCTTGGTGGCCCAATAGGGAGCTCCACCGAAGGCCCCGGTGCTACCGCCCGCATGCGTCGCCCCCACCCAGTACAGCGCTTCGTGGCCCCATAGGGAGCTCCACCGACGGCCCCAGTGCTACCGCCCGCATGCGTTCGCCCCCACCCAGTGCAGCGCTTCGTGGCCCCATAGGGAGCTTCACCGAAAAGGATATTCGCAATTGTGGTACCCACAACTGCATATGGTTGGGTCCTTCGCCTGGAAAAATCATCGTCGCCGTCCTGGTCTGGAGGCTTAATTTTGGTTTGTTCGTCCAAAGCCCGCCTGTCGGAGGACATGCCCGACCTAAGCCCAGGCCTCAACAAGATTCCATCCTCCAGATGGAGGGCGGAGAATTCGATCGAGGGACCTGCGGGTACGCCAACTCGTGGCTAAGGGCACGGACAGTTTGCGTAGGAGGAATGAGAGGAACAGGCTGCAGCGGGGGGGGGCGGGGAGGAAGAGTCAGATGAGGAAAAGGCACCAATACCTTTGCCCTTTCCTCGTTTTCCCTTGTCTGGGCCTCCTGGGAGGCCCTCGTCGCCACCGCTGGATTCGCCTCGAAATTCGGGTCAGAACAGACCCTGGGAGAGGTCCCGGGGGTAGCGGTATCGGTGCCTGCTGGTTTCCCTAAGGAGGGGGTTGAGGAGGAGGAGGAGGAGGAGGAGGAGGAGGAGATGGAGAGGAGGGAGGATGGAGAGGGAGGGGGAGGTGTAGGAGGATTCGATGAGGAGGGAAGGGGAGGCGGACTAGCGTGGAGGGAGGGAGAGGAGCGGGAGGAGCGCATGATGAGGAAAGGGGACCGCAGGAGCACCAGATCAAGTGCATAAAGGCCGGCAAGTATACCAAGCAGGAGCCACATTTGTCAAGTCCCGCTTGAGTAGGACGGAGGAACGGCGGGATGGGGAACGAGGAGGATTCGGAGGATCGAGTTTGAAGCTTCTTAACCCATGCGCACGTTTGCCGTCGTCTGCTCGCAGGAAGCTCAAGAGGAGCATCTTCTCGGGGAGCGATGCCAGGATTGGTCCCCCGGTTGCTCTCCTGACCTCGGGCCGAGGACTTCAGGAGGGGAAAAACACACAGACACGGTTAATCGTCGACCCCCACGAAAATATAGGAAAATATGGGGAGTGGGGGGGCAAGACGAGAACCCCAAAAAGATTGAAACATATGGGACATCTTGGGATTTGTGTGTACTTCTGTGTGTGTGTGTGTGTGTGTGTCCTTGGGCCCCTTCTGGACTGCAGGCCGCGAATCACGTGATTCCTTGTCCGCAGTGCGCTGCGCTGGTATGACGCACCGTGTGTCGAGTAACCGAGGTCGTTGCACGTGCCTGGTCTGCCTGGGCCTCCTGGAGGAGCCACGGCTGGATTCAACTCGGAATCTCAGTCGGAGCGCGCCCCAGGACAGGTCCCGGAGTCGGTTCGATGAGCAGGACAGCATCATGGAGGAGGATGGGGGACAGCGGGGGGGGGGCGGCGGAGCAAGACCAGCTTTGGGCAGGAGCACATGCGGCGCAAGGAACAGCAACGGAGGGGGATAGGGAGAAGAAAGGGGGAGGAGGATGAGAAGGAGGAGGAGGAGGAGGAGGAGGAGGAGGAGGGAGGGAGGTGGAGGGAGGAGGAGGAGCAGGAGGACAACGAAAAGGGAGGAGGAGAAGGGAAAGGGAGGAGGAAGCGGAGGATTCCTTTTGGTTGGCGCCAGGCCCTGGCTTGAAGGGCAGCCGCAGGGAGGCGAAGGGGGGGGGGACCGAAGGAGGGCCCGAGCGCGAGAAGGAAGAGAGCGGAGCCGAGTGGACAGCAGCGCTGCTCCCCGTTCTTGTCGGGTCAGCGCTCTCCCCAGATGCAAATGTCACCGACACCAAAACAGGGGGTTGTGTTCACAGGGGGAGGATGATCCTAGATGTGGGTGTTGGTGGTAATCTTTCGGCCACCCAGGAAGCCAAAATATTACCACCATCACCGAGATTGGGATCGGCTTCCCTCGGTGGAGGCACACTGCCGATCTCCGGGCCTCCGGAACTGTACACCCGTCACGATGCTCAGGTGATCGCAAACATGGATTGAGGGGGCGTGGAGTATGGACGGGTCCCCCTTCCGTGGGACATCGCAGATGTCAGCCGTCGAGCGAGGCGGCCCCGGCCGCACTCCAGGGAGGGCGCCTCCCCCGATCCATGGATTTGGCGCCCGCGCGCCGAATCCGCAGAACCATGGATCGCTAATCCATGTTTGCGCGCTCCAAGGCAAAAGAGCATCGTTCTTTGACGCAGGTAAAGTTCTTCATCGATGTCCACGTGTTGCGGTCCGGGGGGCACTGCCGACCTGTCTGCTCAGGGCTGTGCTCGTGTCACCCGTGGTTCGGACGCTTTCCCTTCTGCTAGCTCGACGCGCAACACGCCTAGCACACCAACAAAATATGCTGCTCCTCCCCCCTCCCCCCTTCTCCTTCCCCTCCGTCCGCTCACCCTCCACCCCCGCCTCACTGGAGGGCCAAAGGTGTTGCATGCCTGGGCTTCGCATCCGTGCCCGTCGCAGGGATCCCCAACTTGTGCTCGCCCAGCTCTGCTGTGGTTGGGGTCGAGCTCATCCTCTGAGCGCATTCGCCGTTAGCTTTCATTACCTTTACCTTTTTTTACCTTTTACCTTTTTATCACCTCCCTTACTTGTACCTTTTACCTCTTCCACCGCCCCCGCTCCGAGGGGGTACCCGCCGCCGCCCCTCGCGCTATATCCGCCGCCGGTGGACGACGACTCTTCCCTCGCTCCTCCCCCCCCTGGAGGAACGCACGACGAACGGACGACGCGCGAGGCGTCCCTGCAAGGGGACGGACTGGCCAGCGGCCTGCGCGGGGCGGCCGTGGCCGCTCACTCCATCAGCCTGCTGAGCTCTTCCACGGTGCAACCCTGAAGCATTGGTGAAGACCTCCCCCTCCCCGAGGAGAGACTGTGGAAGAAGGCGTCCACGGAGGCCCACCACTTCATTGAGTCGCTGCTGGTCACCGACCCCGCCAGCAGGCCAGCCGCGCCCTCGCCACCACCGCGGGGGCCGCGCCGCCCCCCCCCCCTGGGGGTGCCGGCGGGCGCGGAGGGTGCTGGCGGGGGGTCCCCCAGGAGTGTGGTGACCACGCCGCGCGGTGGGTCGCGGCCTCGCCCCGGGCAGCCCCGCGCGGCCGGGGCGGCCCAGCCTGCAGTCTGCAGTCTGCAGTCTGCGCGTGGGCTGGGCCTCCTCCTCCTCCTCCTCCTCCTCCTCCTCCTCCTCCTCCTCCTCCTCTCCTCCTCCTCCTCCTCCTCCTCCTCTCCCTGCTCCTCCTCCCCCCTGCTCCTCCTCCTCCTCCTCCTCCCTCCTCCTCCTCCTCCTCCTCCTCCTCCTCTCCCTGCTCCTCCTCCCCCTGCTCCTCCTCCTCCTCCTCCTCCTCCTCCTCCTCCTCCTCCTCCTCCTCCGGTGGTTCTTCAAGTATGCGTCAGCGGTGGTCGTCGCTTCCCCTGAGCCGCCCAAAGGTGGCGGGCGCAGCCGGCCCAGCCTGCAGTCTGCGCGAGGGCTGGGATGTCTCGCGGGCCCCCGAGGGGTGCGGTGGCCACGCCGTGGGGGCGAGTCCGTGGGGGGCGCAGCCACTGCGCGGTCCTGGGGCTCGGGGCGCTCGCCGAGGACGTCTCGGGCGATGGGCGCCTCCCAGGTTCCAAGACCGTGCGGCGACGGACCGTTCGGGGGATTCCGAGGTCACCGCGCTGTCCGTCACCACGCGGTTTTGAGACCCCCGAGCTGGACGACGACGACGACGACGACGACGACGACGACGACGGCGACGGCGACGGCGACGGCGACGGCGACGGCGACGGCGACGGCGACGGCGACGGCGACGGCGACGGCGACGGCGACGGCGACGGCGACGGCGACGGCGACGACGACGACGACGACGACAACGACAACGATCGAGAGTCGCAATTCGAGGATCGAGTTTTGAGATTCCCTGAGGTCCAGGCGTTGCAATGTTCACAAACTTTCGCACATCTCTGGGCCACGGGACCAGCACAGGTCGTTCCATCTCTGACAATATTGCAGAGAGGTTGGGTCGAGGACTCCAGTCATGTTTTTGTCGTGATGTATTTGTTTCGCAAACTTCGGGTCTCAGGGGGGGTTCTTGTCGTCACGGTCAGACTCTCCTCGAGGTGCCGTTCAGGGCGCACCCCGGGAGAGGTCCAGGGGTCGATTCCAGACGACGCCGAGGACGACGAATGTGTCGTTGCCGACATCTTCGTTTCAGGTTTGTTCTACGTTTCTGAGTGTTCCGTCGTCGCCACGGTTTGACGCGGCTCGAGTATTTCTCGACGTCTTGTGTAATGACCGCGCCATCCCGAAACGGTGTCCAGGGGATTTAACAGGAGGAGGTACGCAGATAAGTGTATAGCGAAGTACAGAGCCCAACGATGATGACCTTAGAGACCTCTGGGAGTGTCTTGGAGGTCGCTTGGAGTCAGATCGGACCTCCCTTGTGGCTCGTTAAGTCTTTTGTGGTCCCATGAGGCGCTCTTGCAGATGTCTTGGAGCCCTGCTTGGGGGGCACTCTCGAAGACATCCTGGAGGCCATCGAGTAGATAAAAATGGCAGGATCCTTCATCAGGGTCTCCCCTTGGAGTCCTACGAATTACATCCTGGAGCCCTCTCTGGACGCTCTTGGGACGCTTTTGTGGGCCTTCCGTCCCCGCTCCATGTCTGATGGCCCTGGTGACCAACGATGGGCCCCAAAGGCCGCAATCTGCACAAGCATCCACCGAAAGCCTCTCCAGACCTGCGAGCCGCTGCCCCTGACCCAGGCCAGAGGAAAAAGCGGGGGGGAAACAAAACCCTTTGGGGTTGTTTTGGAACCCTTGTGGGCCCCTTTTGGGGCTCTCCTGGGCGATCTTGGAGGAGGCCTCGGAGGCCTCACAGACGCGAACAGGCGAGAGGCAAACGCCCTTGTGGGTTTCTGAGAGGTGCTGGCCTCTGTGGGGCATCCCTGCACGGGCCCGTGGTGACATCAGGGGTGGCCTATCGACTACAAGCGGGCAAGTCACGCAAGGGTCACCCGTCGTTCGTCCGCCGCATGGTTTTGTTGTGGGTAAGTCGTCCAGGCTCAGCCCCTCGTTCGTCGCGGCCGCCGCTTGATTTGGGGGCGCGCCGCTCGTCGTTCCTCGGCGTCCACCAGTCTGGCCGCGTTCGCTCCGTCATCTGTTGCCCCTCTGCCCAGCAGGACTACAGCGGGACCTCAGTAGGACCCCAACGGGATCTCATTGGAACTCCAGTCGGATGCCAACGCGATCTTGTCAGGAGCCAACATGTTCCAATCGCGCCCTAATCGTGTCCCCGTTGCCCAGCTGTGTATCGAATCGCTAGAGACTTAGAGGCTGCCATGCGGGTTTGAGTCTTACGTGTTATCATGCGGGAGATCGTTTGTCGGTTCTCCCGCGTTGTGACTGAAATGTGTTGAGAGCCCCCTGATGTGACCATTTGGAGTCGTCTTGGGTACATCTTGGGGGCCGTTTGGAGTCACGTTGGGAGCCATCTTGGGATACCTTGCTCCATCTTGGATGCCGTCTTAGGCTACCCGGCGCCAGCTCGGAGCCATATGTCGGGCCATCTTGGACGCCCTGATCTCTCGCGAAACCTTGCACATTCTCGAGAAAGTTGTTGTTCCGTTCTATCCCCTTCTGTTTCTTGTGGCGCGACCTGGTTTCGCATGTCAGCGGCTAGTGTTTTTGAGCCTCAGATCAGTTGTACCATGTCTGATCTCGTGGTTTTCCTATGATTGACCTTGGGCGTGTTCGGCCATCTTGGAGACTTAATCTCTCGCGAAGCCCCAGTTCCGACCCCAGGGGAGTGCCTCCCCCTAACAAGAAGAGCGGCACCCCTCCCTTCGAGGCGCGGCCACGGCACCAGCGTCTCTTCGCCTTCAAGACGGCCAAGACGAGACGATGCAAGGCAAGACGACTCCCAACTCCAGACCAGACCAGACCAGACAAGACAGACCCCAAGCTCAGACCAGACCAGCCAAAACAGAAGGCCGTACCAGACAAACAAGACCAGACAATACACGAAAGGACACGTCTAGACCAGGCAGACTAGACAAGAAAGACCAGGCAAGACCAGACAAGACAAAGCAAGACATCACCAGAGAAGACAGCATCCCGGGGGCTGGGGGCCTCTCGGCGGCCCCATGGCGGCCCCAGAGAGGCCCTCATCTGTAAAACACCGGCGCGATATTAATACATACGGTTTTCTCGCTTGTTCGCTCCCGAACGGCTCTCAAGGCCTCACGACAGCCCGAAGTGCCCACAATGGGCCTCCAGAGAGCCCAGCAAGGGCTTGCAAACCGTTTCGACACGACAATTCATGCATTGGTGCGCCTCCAATGGGGGGAAGTCGAAGTCTTCGGGCGTGGGGTACGTAGATGTGGGGGGAGGCAATTTCGTTCCAAAATGTGACTTGACACTGCGCGGACGTGTACATTTTTTCTCAGCGCGGACCATCGAGGAGCTTGGACAATCTTTCGAAACAGAACGCACGGATTCAACAAATACACGGGGAATGGACTTCCGAGCGATGGCAAGGGGAAGAGGAAGTTGCAATGAGGATTCTTTCAGCCATGTACTCCCACAGGGCTCATGGGATTGGCCAGGATGGACCCCTCGAGGGGTCCAGGAACCAGATTTGAGCCGACTCGGTCGGACAACGACGACGACGACGACGACGGCAAAGGACGGCAAAGGACGGAGATGGCACGACGGACGGAGAGGGGACGCCAATGCACGAAGGACGGAGAGATTGAGGGGTGTCGAGACGGTGGGAGGGACGGAAGAGGAGAGGTGAGGCAAACACTTTGGTTGGGCCCCTGGGTTGCAGCGCGGAGCATGGGTTTGGGTGGCCTTTTTTTCCGAGTCGCCGTTTCCATCTGCTCAATTTTGTCCGGGAGGTCCGATTCGTGGATAGTTGTGGCAAGATTTTGGCACCCCAGCTCCGCCAGAGCTGGGGCACAGCAGATTGGCTAGCGGCCGTGTTGCGTGCTCCATTCGGCATTGCATTACGCGGTTGGCAGTCAGTGGTTGGCAGGTCTTGTAAACGCAGCCGCTGTGAAAACGCCGTGTGCAACCCTGGAGTCCCTCGCATCAGAGCAGGACAGGCCAAGTTGTACACCAAGCCACTGTCTTGCAAGGTGGACTTTATGGACTCGGTCGGTTCGACGAGCAAGGGTAGATTATAAAGAATTAGGCCGAACACCTAGTAATTATGTCTTGGCAGAGCAGTCACTGATTGTAGCAAACAGGCCACGGGAGTGGTATACAGGAATAGCGTGTACCGAATTAGGCCTTGGCAGTGGAAACATCAAGAGGCACCGTGGCTTCCAACCACCTTCAACAGCTGACCTGCGTTTCGGACGTTCACATAGAGAAGGTTTGCAAGCAAAGGCGGGTCTGATGGAATCCAGAATGTGGTACATAGAACAAACAGGACGGGATGACAGATGTGTTCTTGACTACCTCACCGCAGATTGTCCGGAGCATAGTGTCCCGATGCAGTTTCTGCGTTCCGAATGGGCATTGTAGCGCTGGACAGGTCCATTGGACTGACGTCCACGCCTGGCAGCCTGAAGGAAAGCGCGGGGGGGGACAGTCACAAGGAAGAGGCGGGGGAGGGAGAGGGAGCAAGAGGGGGAGGAGCAAGAGGAGGGGGATGAGGGGAAGGACGAGGAGGAGAAGAAGGGGGAGCGATGAGCGATGAGCGATGAGCAATGATGATGATGATGATGATGATGATGATGATGATGATGATGATGATGGTGATGGTGATGGTGATGGTGATGGTGATGGTGATGGTGCTGGTGATGGTGATGGTGATGGTGATGATGATTATGATGATGATAATGATGATGATGATGATGAGGAGGACGATGATGATGATGAGGAGGAGGAGGAGCAGGAGGAGCAGGAGGAGCAGGAGGAGGATGCTGATGATGGTAGTGGTGATGATGATGATGATGATGAGGAGGATGGTAATGATGATACTGATGGTTGTGATGATGTTGATGATGCTGACGATGCTGATGATGCTGATGCAATGATGCTGATGACGATGCTGATAATGATTATGCTACTGATAAGGATGATGATGATGATGATGATGATGATGATGATGATGCTGATGATGACGATTATGATGATGGTGATGATGATGCTGATGATGATGCTGATGATGATGCTGATGATGATTATGGTGGTGGTGGTGATGATGATGATGCTGATGATGATGAGGAGGAGGAGGAAGAAGAGGAGGAAGAAATAGAGGTCGAGGGGGGGAGAGGAGGATGGGCATCAGCAGGAGCGAGGGAGCAGCATGGAGGAGCTGGCAAGAGAGGGACAGAGGGAGGAGGAGGAGGAGGAGGAGGAGGAGGAGGAGGAGGAAGAGGAAGAGGAGGAGGAGGAGGAGAACGAAGACTAGGACGAGGACGAGGAGGACGAGGACGAGGACGAGGACAGACAGGAGGAGGAGGAGGAGGAGGAGGAGTTTGATGAGCGAGCGAGGATGGGGGGGAGCGGGATGGAGCGATGGAGGGAGGGAGTGAGGGAGGGAGGGAGGATGGAGGACGGGGAGGATGATGAGAAGGACAAGGAGGAGGAGGGCGAGGAGGAGGAGGAGGAGGAGGAGGGGGAAGAGGAGGAGGAGGAGGAGGAGGAGGAGCAGGAGCAAGAGGATGAGGCCTCGGAGTGGGAAGCAGGGTGCTGGACGGGCAGGGAGGAGGGCGAACGTGGAGACGCGGGAGCGGGGCCGGAAGATGGAGAGGTGCCCACTCGCAGCCGTCCTCGTCCTGCGGGCGCCCCCGCCCCGCGGCGGCCTCAATGCAGCGCCGCGGCCTGCGGGCCGACGCGATGGCCCGGGCGCCGCACCGAGCCGGCCCGAGATGATGCGCCCCCGCGGCGGGCCGCCGGCCGCCTGGCGGCTGGCGGGGCTGCTGGCGTGCCGCTGGCCGTGGCCCTGCCCCGCAAGGACCCTGCGCGATGCCGGCGCGCGCGGCGCCTCAGACGGCGGCGCTGCCGGGAGCGGCTCCCGCAGGCAGGGCGGCTGCGCGCAAGAGTGGCCCTTCGCCAAAGTGACCTTTGGTGCGCGCCTGCTCGGCGCCCGATCGTTGGAGGCGACGGCCCAGGGGCGAGTAGCCCAGGGGAGAGCATGACACGTAGCCCTTCGGGAGCCTCGCTGAAGGCATGGATCATCGGCGCCCCTGGATGCATGTATTGCTCCCCCCTGGGCTAGTCGCCCCTTTCCGTCGCCTCCGAGATCGCTGGGCGGGATGCGATAGCAGCGGCCTGCGCGCTCGAGTCTGGCCCCGCGCAGCAAGAGTCGCCCTGTGCCCAGGGTCGCTCCTGCCGCGTGGCCAGAGGCAGCCCGACATCCACGGCTGGACGTGGCCAGTCTGGTTCTCCGCACAGGACGGGAGGGGGTGGGCCTGTTTTCCACCACCACCACCATAAGTTGGAGGGGGAGGGGGTCCTCCTCCTCCTCCTCCTCCTCCTCCTCTCCTCCTCCTCCTCCTCCTCCTCCTCCTCCTCCTCCTCCTCCTCCTCCTCTTAGTCCTCGTCCTCCTCCTCCTCCTCCTCCTCCTCCTCCTCCTCCTCCTCCTCCCCCTCCTCCCTTGCCTGCTGCTGCTGTTGCGGCCTTCCAATCTCGTCACCGTCTGGCCGACAGCCAGAGGAAATGCCTTCGATGTTTCGGCTCGGCATCTGCCGACACTGTAAAGGAGTTCTGGGCGTCTGAGTGTAACCCCCTTTATAATGTCAATGGGGTCATTTTCTCTCCTAGAAAGGGGGCGAGGGTACATATTGCAGGGGGCTGGGCTCATACTACACACACCTTGAATGTACATGCGTCGCTTCAGGTTTGGTTTTGTAGTGTGTGCGGGGCCCTCGCAGATAAGGCGATACGCTCGCTGAAGGCGCCATGTAAGCTTAGATTGTCCAAGCACGGAGGGGAATATCTTGACAGGATCCACAGGGGGCTACAGCCCAAGGACCTGAGCCGAGCCGAGCAATCGGCTCGCTCGAGTGTCCCACCCAGGTCAGGCTAGGCTAAACCGAACTTGCATCGCAACGGGGTCCACTCCACTCCACTCCTTCTCGTCCTCCTCCTCCTCCTCCGCCTCCTCCTCCTCCTCCTCCTCCTCCTCCTCCTCCTCCTCCTCCTCCTCCTCCTCCTCCTCCTCCTCCTCCCCCTCCATTCCGGAGGGGGTGGGGGGCGGATGGGTATAGCTCCTGGAGATGTGCTGCGCCTCCTTGGGGCTCCCGGGCGCCGTCGGGCCCGCCCCAGAGACGTGCGGCGACGTGCCGGCCAGAGTGGCTGTCGAGGGCCCGTCCCCCAGACAGTGCGGTGGCCATGTCGTGTGGTCAAGGGCGCCCTCGAGGGCGCGAAGTTATTCGCCCTCGAGGGCGCGAAGTTATTTAATCGCTTCGCTCATTCCGCCGGCCCATACAGTCATGTCTGCCGTTTGCCCGAGGGCCTGGTGTCAATGCGGCGCTTTGGGGGTTCTTTTGCCAGGCGTCTCGGGAACCTCTTGGAGGCAGTGTTCAAGCCTCTTGAGGCCCCGTAAGGGCCGTTTGGGGGTCGTTGGGGCTTCTTGTTGGGCTTCTTGGGTGGTTCTTGGGGCGTCTTGGGGGACTTATTGGCGGGATGTTGGTGGCTTCTGAGGTGCTCCTAGGGGGAGAATCCCCCTTTGGGCGCCTCTTGGGTGGTCTTGGTGCTCTCTTGTGCCGTCTTGGGGTTATCTTGGGCCGTCTTGGGCCGATTTTAGCGGATTGTTGGGCTGTCCCGGGGCGATGTTGGGGGCGATTTGCGTAGTCTGAGGCGCTGTGAAACTCGAAACGCCGTTCATGCGGGAAGTGTACATGATTGTAATGGCCGTCTTGGAGGGCCTCTTGAGGCTCTCTTGGGGCTTCTTGGCGGCCTCGACGGCAATTTTGAGGTCATCTTGGGCGATTTGGAACGATCGTTCGGCGACTTGAGGCCGCTTGGATTGTTTCGGGGGCGTTCCGGTGCCGTTTTGGCGCGCTCCTGGAGCGTTCTGGGGGCATGAGCCGAACGTCGCGCTCTGGGCGGCGTGCGGAAGCCATTGTGTGAGAGGGCGCGGTGGTGAGAAGAACAGCTCACCCCACCCGGCTTTCCGGGCTTTCCGGCGTAAGGAGGGCTTCTTCGCGGCACTTGTGAACGCTCCTGGACAGTGCTTTTTGGGCAGGTTCTTGACGCTTGTTGCAAGTCTGTAGGGGCCCCGTTGGGAGTCTACCGAAAGGAGAGCACATTGTAGCATCGCTTGCACTTGCTTGCGTGCTCGGGGGGGCATTTGGGGGGCCTCCTGGGGCCGCTTGGGGGACTCTTGGGGGCCTCCTGAGGGCCTCGTGGGGGCCTCTTGGGGCCTCTTATAGGGGCCTCTTGGGGCCTTGTGGGGGCTTCTTAGGGCCGAGGGCTCGAAATCTTGTTTCGTGATCCCTCTCTGGGGCCCCTTTGGGGGCGTTCTTGGGGCCCTATTGGACCGTCTTGGAGGCTTCTTGGGCCGTCTTCGAGCCCTCTTGGGCCATCTTGGGGCCCTCTTGGGGGCCTCTTGGGCCCTCTTGGGGCGATCTTGGGGGCCTCTTGGGCCGTCTTGGGGCGTCGGGAAGCCGAAAAGGTGGAAGCTCCAAAATCTCTCAAAAACCTAAGGAAAAGCAATGAATTTTGCCTCCTGGGGCCCTCTTGGGAGTGCTCTTGGAGGCCTCTTGGGGCGTCTGGGGGCTATCTTGGGCGTCTTGGAGCGATCTTGTGGCATGTCGGACCCCTCGTGTACCATCTTGGGGGCCTCTTGGGGGCCTCTTGGCCTTTCTTGGGGCTCTCGGGGACGTCTCGGACCCCTGTTGGTGCGCTCATGGAGCGTTCTGGTGGAGTCGCCCGGGGATCAGCCGGGAGTCGCCCGGGGTACTTTTCGTCCGGGGACCCCCAGGGGCCGCCCCGCGCGCGCGAACTAGAGAATTGTTAACCAGTTACCGGAGATCTTAGCACGCCTCTGGCCCGTTGGGCCGGCGAATTCGCCCTTCGGCTCCGATTCCTCCTCATCCTCCTTTTCTTCCCTGGGAGGCGGCGCGAGAGCGCGAAGTTATTCGCACTTCGCGCTTCGCGCAGCGCGAAGCACCAAGTTGGGAGCCCTTGTGTGGTGAGTCGGTGGGGAGTCGAGGTGGCCGCACGATCGCCGCATTCCCCGAGGAGCCTCTAGCGACAGGGGCCTCCAAGGTCCCGAGTCCGTGCGGTGACGGACCGGGCAGTGAGGTCCTTTCGGGGTTTCGAGGTCACTGTGCCGTCTGTCACCGCAGCGTTTCGGGGCCCCTACGGCTGGTCCTTGGGAAAGCCTTCGGGGCCCAGGACCCAGTTCCATCAGGGCTCCTCTTGCTTTTGTGTCAAGGTTCGGGAGTTCCTTCGACGACAGCCCCGTGAGCGTGAACCCCTTCTCCTCGGACTTCTCCTCGCGGCTGGGCCACCTGATCGGCAACCAGTTCCCGACCGCCCCGCTCGATCGGGTCGACCGCGCGCACGTCGCCTCGGCGACGGGAGTCGTCCCCATGGCGCCAGGCGGCGTGAGGGAGTCTGCAAGAGCTCCGATGGTGAACGACTTCGTGAGCAAGTACTCCCACCCATCGAAGAAGAGAAACGGCATCGGCACAAATGTTCGGAGCCCCGCGCGGATGTCTTGGATCGGCACTGGAGCCCCCTGGCGGAGCCTCCGGTGCCGCCCCTGGCGCGCAGCGTCGATCCAAGAAGGCCGCGCCGACCTCAGGAATGTGTGTGTGCCGTTTCTTCTTCTGGCCCGGACACTTTCCCTGGCGAGAGGCGTGTACAGTCTGGCATGGACCTGGATGCGGTGCCGGTCATCCCCCTTGAGAAGAAGGAGATTGTCCCATCCACCGACAAGCTGCGGACACCCTTCTTCGCACACGATGATGTCCCGTGGCTCCGGGGGTGGGACCCGAAACCGAGTGACAACTATCCGCTCACGGCGCCGGGCGACAAGCTGAAGGACGGCACATCTCCCGTGGCCTACCATGACGAGATTCCTGAGCAAGTCGCCAAGTTCATCCACCAGGTGCACGACCGGAAGACCAGGCGGGACGTTGTCGCGCACCAGAACAAGGATTTCGCGAGCGCCGACCTGGACAACGACTCGCTCGTCTCCTACGAGGAGTACGTCGGCGAGCTCGTGAGCAGGCAGAACAAGACCGCTCTGGAGGCCAAGCAGCTGTGGGAGACATACCACTCCGCGGACTCGGAGGATCAGGGGCATTGTTAGTGGGGAATCGGCTCAGGGGGGAACGCATAGACCCCCAATCGCCCGCTGATCGCCGATAGGTGCCCGATAACACAGGAATGTGCGGATTCGCGATCGAGGGCCTCTCGCCGATCTATCGCCGATGTATCACCGATTCCAGGTCGATGCTTCCCCCCCTGAGCTGGCCCCCCTCCGAGGAAATGACCAGGGACGAGTGGACGCGACTCGCGCGGGCTGGCTTCAGCGTGGGCTCGATCCAGCGCCTGGACGTCGAGAACGTGCTCGACCCCGTCCCGGAGGCCGTGGCAGCCGGGTTCTGGGGGAGCGGCGCAGAGTGCCCGAGCGGCACATACGTCAGCGGAGCGAGGTTGAAGGTGAGCGAAGAAGAAGAAGATCAAGCAAACACGCCAAACAAAAATTACGCAACCGAGGAATCCCACATACTTCGCTTCAACTGTTGTTTTGGCATAGCTGACGTTCAACATACGCGAATGATGCCAGGTGGTCCAGAAAGTGCCACGCATGCTGTGTCGTGGACGACCAAGGCGGATAGCGTTCCCAACCCCCTGCGCACCCCTTGTGGCGTTGAGGAAATGCCACGCCTGCAATGCCCTGCGAGCCTGCAACGCATAGCGCCCCCACCCCCAGCACACCCCCTGTGCAGTCGAGGAAATCCCACGCCCTGCGAGCCTGCAACGCATAGCGCCCCCACCCCCAGCGCACCCCCTGTGGCGTCGAGGAAATGCCACGCCTGCCATGCCCTGCGAGCCTGCAACACATAGGGGCCGCGGTCAGAGACCACCCCCATGCGCACCCCCTACGGTGTCGAGAAAGTGCCACGCTTGGTATACCCTGGACGACCAGGGCGCATAGCGGGCGCGCTGAGGGACCACCCCTTGCGCATCCTTTATGCTGTCGAGAAAGTACCACGCCTGCTACACCTAGACGACCGGGGCGCACAGCGGGCTCGCTGAGGGACCACCCCGTGCGCACCCCCTGTGGTGTGAAGAAAATGCAACGCCTGCTGTGCCCGGGGCGACAGGGGCGCATAGCGGGCGCGCTGATTGGCCACCCCCTGCGCACCCCCTTATGGTGTCGAGAAGCTGCCACGCCTGCTGCGCCCGGGGCGGCATGGGCGCATAATTAGGGGCCGCACTGAGGGGCCACCCCCTGCGCACCTCGTATGCTGTCGAGAATGTGCCACGCCTGCTATGCCCTAGACGACCGGGGCGCATATCGGCCGCGGTGAGGGGCCACCCCATGCGCACCCCCTATGGTGTCGAGGAAGTACCACGCCTGCTATGCCTTGGACGGCCGGGGCGCATAGCGGCCGCGGTGAGGGACCACCCCTTGCGCACCCCCTTATGGTGTCGAGAAACTGCCACGCCTGCTGTGCCTAGACTGGGGCGTATGGAGACCGCGGTGAGGGACCACCCCCTGCGCACCCCTTTATGGTGTCGAGACAGTGCCGCGCCTGCTGTGCCTGTACGACTTGGGCTTATAGAGCCCGCTGTGAGGGACCATCCCCTGCGCACCCCCTTATGAGGCCAGAGAAGTGCCACGCCTGCTGTGCCCGGACGACTGGGGCGCATAGAGGCCGCGGTGAGGGACCTGCCCCTTCGCATCCCCTTGTGGTGCCGAGAGAGTGCCACGCCTGCCGTGCCCTGGACGCCTGGAGCGTCGAGAGACCGCGCTCAGGGACCACCCCCTGCGCACCCCCTTATGGTGTCGAGAGAGTGTCACGCCTGCCGTGCCCTGCGAGCCTGGAGCGTGTAGAGACCGCGCTGTGAGTGCACGAGAGCGACTCGGTTTGCGTTGAAGGTGTCATGTGTACGTGTACGGTCTGTGTCAAGCTGTATGTGGACGTGTGTCCCATGTGGGTGCCCAGTATGTGGTGCATGCGTCTTGGGTGTGTGATGTAGTGAGCACGCCAGGGGTGCGCTAGCGATGTATCGTACCGTGTATGTGTTGCGCGTGGGTGAGTGTAAGTAGAAAGAGGAGGAGGAGGAGGAGGAGGAGAAGGAGGAGGAGGGAGGGAGGTGTGTTCTGGGAGACGCGGGTGAGACGTGACAGGGAAGAAAACCATAACCCCATGAAATTTGTGAGGAACAATTCGACCGGGTCGACCAGGCGCACGTCGTCTCGGCGATGGGAGTCGTCCCCATGGCGCCTGGCGGCGTGAAGGGTGAACGATTTTGTCAGCAAGTGCAAAAACTCATCGAAAAAAGGAAACGGCACCGCATACATTTTCGGAGCTCCGCGCGGATATCTTGGATCGGCGCTTGGCCACGCGCGTCTTGCGCACCAGGGAGGGGGATTCAGTGCAGATCCAAGTAACCATCGCGGACCTGCCACAGTTTCTGTCCATACAGTTTGTTCTTCCTCTAATAGGTGATGGAGACGGCTCCCGGGGTCGACAACTCGGGCCTCAACCGCGTGGGCCTGAGGTGCACCGACGGCTCCGAGGCCGAATCCATAGAGGGCCCCGACGGGGAGTGGACTCAGTGGGCTGACTGCCCGCAGGGGCAGCGCGTGTACGCCATTCGCGTCCGGAGCCTCGCGGTCAGCAAGGGGCGGGACAACTCTGGAATCAACGGTCTTCGAACGAAGAATCGCGATGACCATGACCAAGATGTCGCGGAATCTTGTCGACGCCGAGCTTGGTCGTGGTCCACGCTGGCCGTCGCCAGCTCGCGAGGATGACTCAGGAATTGGCGATGTCAAAGGTGGACGATGGCCAAGATCGGCACCGACGTATCCGCGTGCAGTCTTGGTCATTGTCACCGTGCTCTGGCCCTCCAGGCCTGGAGTTTGTCTGCAGGGCCACGAGCATGAGCGCTTTCACCCGCCTCCGCTTCGGTGGCGACCTCCAGGCGCGCCCCGGCGTCGTCGTCGCGTCGGGCCCGGTGGCCATCGGCGGCGGCTGGTCGCGGGAGCAGAGGTGCGCGCTGAACCAGGCAGTGTGCGGCCTGCAGGCGAACGTCGACCACAGCTAGAAGGGCAAAAATCAGCGCGAGCATGAACCTTCGGAGGGCCACGCAGATTTCTTGGGGTGGCGCGGGACCGAGAACTCCGCGTGGACCTCCGAAAGTTTATGTTTCCGTCGCTTTCTGCTCCTCGGACAGCGGCATGAACGGCACAGGCGATAACAAGGCTGGAGGATGCCAACTGTCGGAGGATTGGAAGTGGACACCGACACCAAAACAGGGGTCTGCGTTCACAGGGGGAGGATGAACCTAGATGTTGGTGTTGGTGGTAATCTTTCGGCTACCCAGGAGGCCAAAATACTACCACCATCACCGAGATTGGGATCGGCTTCCTCGGTGGAGGCACACTGCCGATCTTGGTGTTGGTGCCAACCTCCTGGCCTCCGAAACTGTACACCCGTCACGATTATCAGGCGATCGCAAACATGGATTAAGGGGGTGTGGATTAGCGACGGGTCCTGTTTCCATAAGGAATGTTCGCGGATGTCTTGTTAGATGGGAAATCGCGGATTTCCGCCGCCGAGCGAGGCGGCGCCGGCCGCATTTTGGGGAGGGCACTTCCCCCGATCCATGGATTTGGCGACAGCGGGCCAAATTCATGGATCGATAATCCATGTTTGCGCGCCCCACTCCTCAGAGGCAGCCCCACCACTCCTCAAAGGCACGGGCGGGCCACGGGGAGCGAATCCTGATCCCCCTTGGCCAGGGAAGGGAGCACATTCCTCCTCCTCCTTTTCCTCCTCCTCCTTCTCCTCCCCCTCCTCCTCCTCCTCCTCCTCCTCCTCCTCCTCCTCCTCCTCCTCCCCCTCCTCCTCCTCCTCCTCCTCCTCCTCCTCCTTCTTCTCCTCCTCCTCCTCCTCCTCCTCCTCCTCCTCTCCTCCCTCCTCCTCCTCCTCCTCCTCCTCCTCCTCCTCCTCCTCCTCCTCCTCTCCTCCTCCTCCTCCTCCTCCTCCTCCTCCTCCTCCTCCTCCTCCTCCTCCTCCTCCTCCTTCCTCCTCCTCCTCCTCCTCCTCCTCCTCCTCCTCCTCCTCCTCCTCTCCCCTCCTCCTCCCCCTCCCCCTCCCCCTCCTCCCCTCCTCCTCCTCCTCCTCCTCCCCCTCTTCCCGCTCCACCCCCTCCTCCCCCCCTCCTTGGGGTCGGAGGATGCGCCGCATCGCCGATGCATCGGCGATGCGGCTCGATGTGGAACCCGACGTTCTCCACGTCGACGTCGCCGATGCACCGCCGATGTCGACGCTGCATCGCTGGTGCATCGCCGATGCATCGCCGATACATCGCCGATGTATCAGCGATGCGGCGCGATCCTCCGACCCCATCTACCCCGACCCCATCTAGGAGGCCTCGATCGGTGAAAAGTGCAGACCCAGACTTAGGTCGGGCGTGTCTCTCTACAGGAGGGATGTTCAAAAATAGTCTAAACAAAAAGTCTGGGGACGTTTAATAGCATAGTTTGACAATTTTGGGTGCATGTTTTGGGGTATTTTCTACGTTTCGTCCAAAATACCCTGTAGGAGAACATGCCCGACAGAAACCCAGACATGCCATGTCATGATTTGTTCAATGTGCGGTCCCGGGAAATCCTGACTCTTTCCCAGGGCAATTGTTTCATCCCGACCTCGTTTTTTGTCGGTCCTGGGGCCTGGCGAGGGCCTCTAGAGGCCGAAACTGGCAGCACAAATCGTCCGCCGTGTTCTTTCGCAACGAGAGCATGTCTGGGGATGGCCTCCTGCTGCGAGGGCATCGTGGACCTAAGGGTGTTCTGCTGCAGCGCCCCCATCGTCTGCACCGACGTCTGCGCTGGCGCACAGGCACCCGGGGAACGCTCAAGCCCCCTTGACAAACCGCGACACTGGCGCGCCCGGGAGAATTGCAGCCGCGAGAGGCTCCGCCTTCTGG
>CAUYUJ010022304.1:217870-225370 GCA_963575745.1 Prorocentrum cordatum | reverse complement strand
CATGGCGGGGGCCATGATATTTCCTCAGATTTCATGGCGCCTCTTCTTATTCCATTACGTCCCTGGCCCCCCGCTGGGCCGCGCACATGCCGCCGGTCATGATTTGCACCCCCCCTCTTGGACGCCCCCCTCTTGGCCGCTCCCGAAGAGCGCCGAGTGGCATGGCGGCATGGCAGGATCAGGTCGCCCCCATCTCCCAGCGGCACCCCAGCGCCATCGGCACTCCGCCGCTGCGGGAGGCCGCCCCCCGACCGTACGCCGAGCCCGCGCACTGCTCCCCCGACGTTGACTTCCACGCTCGCCCGTCGCGCGTGGCCCAACCCCCGGACGACACCTCACGCAGCCGCCCTGCCTCCCGCCCGAGGTGGCCCGCCTGAGGGACGGCAACGCGCTCCTCGCTCCAGGGAGAGCGCACGAGAGGGCTCCAAGCGCGTCCCTGCCGGCCCACCGCCCCGGCAGGACCACCGGCCGCGGTCCCAGCCGCAGCCGGCCCCGCGCCGGCGAGTCCTTGGCTCCCAATTGGCTGGCGCTATCCCGTCCCCTGCGGCTCCGAGCGCCGACCGCGGTCTGAGAGTGCCTCTGGCCCTGCTGGCGATCCCCCGCCCAAGCAGAGAGCTGTCGCTAGTGCTGCGACTGGGGCGGCAGTCTCGTCAGCTTCGACAGCCGCTCATTCCGCGCTGGTCAATCGAGTGGCCGCCTGGCTCGATGACGCCTGCCCGGTAGTCCGTTTCGTGACTGCCCATGGGCACGAGTCGGTCATCTGGAATGCCGCCAGCTCTGCGGATGGTGTTGGGTAGGCTCCAAGGACAGTCGACCCCCACGCCTTCTACGCCTAGCAACGCAGCCTCTTCGTTCGCTCTCTTCCCAGCGGCGTCCTCCGTGACGCCACCCAGGACGGAGAGGCGTCCTCTGCTGCCCCAGGCGGGGGCTCTGGCGCGGCGGCGTCTCGCGACCTCGCGGGAGCCGCAAGTCCAGACGCCGAGCGTCCTCCATGGCATTTTGCAATTTCCTACTGCGTCCCCTCCTTCGTTCCGCCTGTCATCCGAGACGGGAATTTGTCCATTTTCACCGCCTGGAGGGTCAGTTTTCGGAGCCTCGGCACGCGGTGGATATGGACAGATTCGAGCCCCCGGGCCGAAATATATCCATATCCACCGCCCGCTGGGGCACCAGGACGTCGTTTCGCAGGCGGTGGATATGGGTAAATCCCCGCCTCGCATGTCACTCGTTCACTCGCGGAGTACGCGCTGGTCGGTCGTCCTCCCGCGTCGCTTGTCGTGCCGCCACTGCCGCCCACTTCGCCTTCCGTGCGGGTCCCTCCCCTGGCCGGTGGTCGTTTCGCCCTCCTTTTCTCCCCGCCATGCACGCCCGGATGGCACGTGGCGCTGTTTCCCTCGGCCCGGCGCGCGCGGGGGCACAGCCGCTGCGCATGGCTTGTTCCGCCCCGAAGCTGCGCGCGAGGCCGCGACCGCCAAGACGTTTGCGTGTGAGGACGTTTCCGGAAGGGCCGGGGGGTGAGGGGGGAGGAGGATGGAGAGGGGGAGGGAGAGGGGGAGGTATTTTACGGGAATTTGGTGATTTTGGGCGCCCGGCGTGCTTTGGGTGTGCTTGGAAGGCCAGTGGTCTTCGGGGAGGAGGAAGAGCGGAGGAGGAGCAGCACGGCCGAGGCGTTGGTTCAAGAGTGTGCCCAGGAGGCTTCAGGCCTTGGAGGGTTCCTCACCTGATGTGGGCGGTGGTGATATCCATGGCCAGGCCACGCTTGGAGTTCCTCCAGCTCCTAGGCCCCGGATTCCTTATGAATGTCCAACGGCGCCTCATCCAATGCCCGCGCTGCACTAGCAGCGCACGCGCGCCCCAGGAGAACGAGATTCATCAGGAAACAGGCCGCCCTTCGCGCCGCCGGGCCGTGCGCCCGCGCCTCCTCGCCGGCCGCGTCTCCTCCCAGTCGGCCGGCGGGTCGTCGTCGGTCTTCGTCGATCGTCGACGGTCGGCGTCGGCGTTTTCGGTCGTCGTCGGTGTCCGTCGTCGTCGGTGTCGGTCGGCGTCGTCGGCGTCGGCGTCTTCAGTCGTCGACGGTCGTCGACGGTCGTCGTCGGTCGGCGCTGTCGTCGGCGGTCCTCGGTCGGCCTCGGTGCCGGCGGTCGTCTGTCGTCGGTGTCAGCGGTGTCGGCGGTGTCAGTGTCGGTCGGCGTCGGCGGTCGTCGGTCGTTACCGGCGTCGACGGTTGTCGGTCGTCTTCGGCGCTGGTGGTCGTCGACCGTCATCGGCGTCGGTGGTCGTCGGCCGCCATCGGCGTCGGTCGTCGGCGGCTGCGTTGGCGGCGGCGTCGGCAGCGGCGTCGGCGGCGGCGGGGTATCGGCGTCGTCGCCAGCGTCAGATGTGCAGGAGGGGGAGGAGGAGCGGGCAGGGGGAAGAGGGCAGGAGGGACAGGGAGAGCGGGAGGGAGACGGAGAGGGAGACGGGGGAGAGACAGGAGGAGGAGGAGAGGGAAGAGCATGTGGGGGGTCTGAGCCGCGATGGGGGGGTGCACGTAGGAGGGTCATGGCCGCGGTGGGCAGGCCAGCTGTTCCTTGAGGGCCCGCGGGTCCGCCCCAGAATGGCCTCGAGACGTCCTCGAGGCCCCGGCTGGTGCTGCGACGTGGCAGCCTGCAACATGCCTTCGCAAGGCTTCCCAGATGTCGTCCTTGTTCTTGCTCGCTCTTCTCGACGGCGCGCCTACAGTGGGGGCGCGCAACAAGAAACTATCTACTTTCCGTCAGGGTGCCCTGGGTTTCTTCGCTCCGCACGATGCGCGGTGACTTCCCGCGGCCGTTGAAGGAGCTGCTGCGTTCGGGGTGCTCCGGGTTTCCCCTCAGTTGCACCTGGCGCGCGGGTTTTCAGGGTAGGGTTTCTTGCGAGGGTTTCTTGCAGCCGCGCCCGCACTGTAGCCTTTTTCTCACAAGGCGGCGGGGCTTCTGAGAGGCCCCCTGGCCTCCCGAGACGCCCCTGCGTCTCCGAGGGAGGCTTCGGAAAGCCTCCTCCGAAGGCCAGGCGCCTTCCCTCGCGGCCGCGTCCCGTGCGCGCGCGCGCTGCACGCGTGCTCCCCGGCGGCGGCCGCAGCGGCGGGCGCTGTCCGCTGGCAAAGGCCGTGGCGAGAGGCGCGCGGCCTCTCGTCGCAGGCGACTTTTCTCCCCCAAGCCCCTAGGTTTCGCCAGAAAAGTTTGGCCGCTCAGAAAATGAGGGAGACCCTGGGACACGCCCCAGGGGGGACGAATAGTCGGACGCACCACCATCGGGGATGAACGCCCCCCAATCGTATATCCCAGGGTTGGGGCTCAAACTTCTGCTTCCTTCGAAAACCCCACGAGGTCTGGGATGGGGGTCGGCACATGCCCTGTTACCCCGGGGCCCAGCCCCCGGGGGCTGACCGCGCCTCGCCGGGCGCCGCCCCTGCGCGGGAGTGAGGGGCCCGGGCGCCGCCCCCCCGCGGGCGGCCTGGGCGGCCGCTGCTCGGGGCCGCACCTCGCCGGGCGGGCGCGAGGCCGAGTGGCGCGCAGCGGTGCTCGGAGGCCTGGAGAGGGGCAGGCAGCACCAACACATAGACTGCACGTAAGTCGGGGGCGGCAAAGAGAGGGGTGATGACTGGGGGCGGGGGATATCATGGCGTGGGCCATGATATTTCCCCAGGTTTCATGGCGCCTCTTCTCATTTCATTACGTCCCTGGCCCCCCCTTTGGCCGCGCACGTGCCGCTGGCCATGATTTGCACCCCCCCTCTTGGACGCCCCCCTCTTGGCCGCCCCCGAGTAAGAGTGACCTTTCGCCGGAGTGACCTTTGGTGCGGGCCCAAGGGGGCCCCCCGATCGCCGAAGGCGATGCTGTATCAGCGTCCTGCGCGCTCGTGTTTGGTCCCCCAGCAGCCCCCAGTGAGCCGCGCACCAGAGGTCACTCTTACCCAGGGTCACTCTTGCGTGTGGTCGAACACAGGGGGTTGCCTCCAAAGGGGGAAGATAGTCCCAGATTTCGGTGCTGGCGGCAATATATTCCGGCCGCCTCGGAGGCCAGAATAGTACCACCATCGCCGAGATCGGGATCCTCTTTCCTCGGTGGAGGCACACCGCCGATAGATACGGGTGTTGGCGTCGACCTCTGGGCCTGCGAAGTGCGGCGCCGGCTCCAGGGGCACCGCCCTGGCCCGCCGGCTGAAGTGAGGCAGGGGCTCGTCGTCGCCCCTTGCCATGGGTGCTGCCGTTGTCCTCCGGCTCCTTGTTACCTGTCTCCTCCTCCGCCTCCTCCTCAAGGGGCAAACGATAGAGGGGGATAGGCATAGGGGGGATGCATCGACCCCCAATCGCCCACGGATCGCCGATAGGGGCCCGATAGGGGCCCCAACCTGCCCAGGAAGGTGTGAACTCAGTATCAGAGGCCTATCGCTGATCTATCGGCGATGTATCGCCGATTCCAGGTCGATGCTTCCCCCCCTATGCCAGTCCCCCCCTATCGTTGCCCCTCACCTCCTCCTGCGCCCCGTCTGCCGCTGGGCTTCGCTGGATGGCAAAACATGTCTCAGGATGTTCGCTGGGTTGCCGCGTGGGGTCCCGGCGCGCGCTCTCGCTTCCCCGCTCGCTGCACAAAGCTCGCCGCATCGTTGCGCGCGCGGCCGCGGCGCCAGAAGAATGCGCGTGTTTCGGGGTGCCCGTCGGCTTCGGTTCCGCCTCGGTTCGGCGCTGGCCAGTGGTCTGTCCGCTGCGTGAGCGCGTCCCCCCCCCGCATTGCCCAATTTTTTTTCTCAAGTCCTATCAGGGCCTGAACTCTGGGGCGGGCGGCGGAGAAAGAGCGGGGTGAGGGCCCCCTCCTGCATTCTCTTTCCCACCCCCCCTCGCAAGGAAGCCACCGAAAACATCCAGTATCACGGATCGTTCAAGTGCGCACTGAAGCAGGATTGTGCTCGTTGGCGACCGCGTTGTCAATTATATTCTATCATGCTCCAATTGCGCACGTCGAATGTTGCGCGATGTTGGAGACAGGCTCCAAGCTGTCGAATTGCCCAAACAGTTGTTCAAAGCGTTGTGTCTGCTAGATTGTCCGATGTCCTTGCGCACCGCAATCCCTCGACAGCCATGTCAGCATCCGAGAGCCATCCGGAAAGACTCAACGTCTGAAGCGCGAACAGTATCCCATGTTTCTCCCCGTCCTCCTCATCATTTGTCCTTGTTGTTCTGCCTCCATCGTTCCCTTCCCCTCTCAACCCTTCTCCTGTCCTTTCCTCCCCGCTGGTATCACCAGACACCAACAGATAATATTTTCAACGTCCACCCTCTCTCCAAGCCCATGGGATCGCCCCCCTCCCTTACCACGAATGGACATACCAGTGGCCATGATATCCTCCCTTCAAAGAGACAGCAAGACAAAGCATGCATGGTGCGCTGTACCGTCGATAGCTGCGCTGCCTGCCAGTCGACGCCCTGAGCAGCTTCGCCCAGGCCTCCCACTTCAGGCGCCCGCCGCTCCGACCCGGGCAGCTGGGGGTGAAGAGGGGGAACGAGGGAGAGGGACAGGAGGAGGAGGAGGAGGAGGAGGAGGAGGAGGAGGAGGAGGAGGGGGGGAAGGGGTCGAGGAGGGGGACCTAGAGGAGGAGGAGGTGGAGGTGGAGGAGGAGGACGACGAGGAGGGGGAGGAGGAGGAGGAGGAGGAGGAGGAGGAGGAGGAGGAGGAAGAGGAGGAGGAAGACGAGGAGGAGAAGGAGGAGGAAGAGGAAGAGGAGGAGGAGGACGAAGAGAAGGAGGAGGAGGAGGAGGAAAAAAAGGAGGAGGAGGAGGAGGAGGAGGAGGAAGAGGAAGGAGGGGAGCACCCGTGCGAGCGGAAAATCCGACTCGGGTGAGCTTGCCCGAAGGCGTTTCACGGTGCATTTGCAGCTGAAGCCGAAGCCAAAGTTTAAAATGCACAGAGAAAGGGAGAGGGCCCATCCTGCAGGTTTGGTTGACAGCACATAGTTCAGCGAATCTGCAGCCTGCCCCGAGCACAGGCCATCCCCAGAGCATCGGCCAGACAAGTCGGGTTCGCACCCTGATGCTTTGCTGGACTCTGGGCGCGCTTCGGCACTACCACTGCCGCCGCCACCCCCTCGTCAGGGCCACCGTCTCGGGTGACGGCGACAGCGACAGTGGCGGTGGCCGACGCGTCCAAGCCTGGCGGCGTGCAAAGCCAGACTGCGAGGAGTTCGATATCCTCTGAGCCGGACGGGGGGAGCAGGGAGCAACAGCAGCAGCGGGGAGGGGAAGCAAAAACGACGGAGAAGGAGGTTGAGGAGGACGAGAAGAAGGAGGTCCTTACAAGTATCTCGCACCCGCGAGTCCCATCACTCGAGGAACACGGGCCGCGCGCAGGACAGCGGCCCATTGCAAGACACCCCGCTTGGGAGACACTACGTGCTGCCACTTCCTGGCCCCGCATGTGGGCCCCGACGACGCCCCAGTCATGGCGCCCTGAATTCGGCTGGAGTGAACCGAGAAGAGGGAGAGCGGGGAAGTAACATAACTGTAGCAAGGACGAGGCCGAGAGAGGGGGGCGGATCGGATGAAGGGAAAGGGGGAGGGACACTGGATAGGGCGGTTTGCAACTCGGCGTGCGTAGCTTTTCAAATGAACGGCTTCAATGGCAGAGGCTCGCGGGAGAGGTGCGCGCCCAAGCCTTTTTGGCCCGACGCCGCGCGCCGACCCTTTTTCTCGCGAAAGGGAGGAGGGCCCCCCCCCTGCGGCGGGTGCCACAGCCATGGTTGTTGTCGCCTGGCTCGCGGCCTCGGCGCTCGCAGCCGTCCTGCGCTGGGGCGCGGGCGCCGCCCCCGCCGCCGGCCTGCGCCCCCCCGCGGCGCGCGATGCCTTCGCTGCGCCCGCCACAGACGCAGTCTCGCCCGAGGAGGTGCGAGGCTATACCTACGATGATATTGATCATCTCGCCATCTCAGGCTTCGCAAAGTTTGCTGACGCGATCTCCCTGGTGGCCACAGTAAATGGCCGTGACGGGCCGACAGTTGCTGAACTCGCTCGGGGAGCCAAGCAGATGCTGGAGCGCCCCAGGGACACGTCGACCGCAGAGGTGGCGCAATCTCTCCCCGCGGCGGCCCGGCCGCAGCTGGGGGCCCCTGCCGAACACAACGAACACCACGGATATGATTACGAGGCGGAACAGAGCGAGCTGAACAAGACAGCGATTCCGCTTGACAGCCACTCCGCGCCATACATCACCGTCGAGGGCGACGATGACCACGACGAGGACGAGGAGGACGGCGGCTACGAGGAAATGGAAGAGCTGCCAGCCCCTGGTCCCAGACCGACGCCCCCGTCACGGATGGAGGCCGCATTCGGCTGGCGGCCAGCCTGAAAGCAGGCCCCCTACCACAAGTACGACTACTACTACTACTACTACTACTACTACTACTACTACTACTACTACTACTACTACTACTACTACTACTACTACTATTACTACTACTACTACTACTACTACTACTACTACTACTACT
>CAUYUJ010022304.1:190000-215000 GCA_963575745.1 Prorocentrum cordatum | reverse complement strand
CAAATCATGCTGTGATTTTTTGTCGTGTGTTTACGAGAGTGGTTACTGTAACAGCAATGGTCGCTTTTCGCTCAACGCACTGGTGCCAGCAGAAGCTGGAGGGAAAGGGTGGAGCCAGGCACAGGCCGTAATGCGTAGCTTGCACGTGTACCAAATTAAATGAATGCATTATGGACTCCAGGCGGTAGGATATTCGTTTGTGGATGTGTAAGCAAAGTAGTGCGAGCTACGTGGTGGAAGGTCTGCGGTCCTATATATATATATACACATATATATATATATATATATATGTGAACGTACGGGCCTAACGAAGGGCGTCGTTTCCCTGATCTGCTTTTCTTACGCACCACGGCAGAGACAATCCAGAGTCACGAGTTCGTGAACCTCTACTTGCGATCTCTCCGCGATCCACATGGAGTCGCGCCCCTGCCCCCGCAAGCAAAGTCCACAATCACCCCTGCGTCGCGGAATCACAGGCCGATGGGTTTCCTGCTCACTCCTCGTGCATGCCGAAAAGCTGAGGTGATTGAAGCAACGTCCCCCCATGGATTCCTGGAACCTTCAAAAAAAACCTTCCACAAACCCTCCTCGCGAAGAATCAAGGATTCCCGAAACCCTACAAACAAAAACCTTCCCAAAGGATTCCGGTTGAAAGCCTCTACACAGGGATTCCGATTGAACGCCTCTACTATAGGGTTCCGATCGAAGGCCAATGTACAAAGGATTCCTATTAAGAGCCTGTACAAGAGTATTCTTATTGAGAGCCTCTACGCAAGGATTCCTTTTGAGAGCCTCCACACAAGGATTCCTATTGAAATCCTTAACAAAAGGATTCCGATTGAAAGCCTTTACAACAGTATTCCTACTGACAGGCTCTACAAAAGGCTTCCTATTGAAAGCCTCTACAGAAAGGATTCCCATTGAGAGCTCCTACAGAAGGATTCCTATCGAAACCCTTTACAAAAAGGTTTCATATTGAAAGCCTCCAGAAAAGGATACCGGTTGAAAGCCAATACAAAAGGATTCCTATTGCGAGCCTCTACAAAAGGAGTCCGATTGAAAGCCTCTACAAAAGGATCCCCATTGAAAGCCAATACGAAAGGATTCCGAGTGAGAGCATGTGCAAAAGGATTCCTGTTGAGAGCCTCCACAGATGGATTCCTTCTGGGAGCCTCTACACAATGATTCCGACTGAAAGCCTCTACTGAAGGATTCTTATTGAAGGCCTCTACAAAGGGATTCCGATTAAGGATTCCGATTGAAAGCCTCGACAAACAGGAATCCCATTGAAAGCCAATACAAAAAGATTCCTATCGAGAGCATGTGCAAAAGGATTCCTATTGAGAGCCTCTACAAAAAGATTCCTATTGAGAGCCTCTTACAAAAGGATCCCATTTGAAAGCCAATGCCGTAGGATTCCTATTGCGAGCCTCTACACAAGGATTCCGGTTGAACGCCTCTAGAAAAAGGATTCTTATTTAAAGCAAATACAGAAGGATTCCGATTGAGAGCATGTGCAAAAGGATTCTTGTTGAGAGCCTCTACAAAACATTTTCCGATTGAGAGCATCTACAAAATTATCCTTATTGGCAGCCAATACAAACGGATCCCGACTGAAAGCTAATACGCAAGAGTTCAGATTGAAAACCTCTGCAACAAGGATTCCTATTGGGAGCCTCCGCAGAAGGATTCCTAGTGAGAGCCTCTACAACAGGATTCCTATTGAGAGCCTCTACCAAGGGATTCCTATCGAAATCGTTTTTACAAAAGGATTCAGATTGACAGCCTGTACAAAAGGATTCCTAAGCCAATACAAAAGGATTCGTAGTGAAAGCCTTTGCAAAAGGATTCCGATTGGAAGCCAATACACAAGGCTCCCTGCTGAAAACCAATACAAAAGGATTTCGATTGAGAGTATGTTCGAACAGATTCGTATTGAGAGCCTCCACACATGGATTCCGAGTGGGAACCTCTACAAAAGGATTCCATGTGACAGCCTCTACAAAAGGATTTCGATTGAAAGCCTCTACAAACACAGATTCTTATTGGGAGCCTCTACACTAATGTTCCGTTTGGAACCTCTACAAAAGGATTTCCAACAAACAATTTTCCCAGCACGTGAAATCTGAAGTCCTTGCACCTGGCTTTGACACAGAAAAAATGTCCTTCCTCCGCTTCCTCCTCTTCCGCCTCCTCCTCCTCCTCGTTATCCTTCCTCCTCCTCTTCCTCCTCCTCCCCCCCCCTTTCTGAAGGAAAGCAAGAACTTTGGGAAAACCCCTGGGCACTCAAAAAAGAAACCAAAGAAACTGACGTGTTTGAAGCGAACAGTTTAGGAAAACCACTGGGACCCCCTCAACAAAATCCACAGAGACTGCGGGGTTTCCCTTCGGGCTTATCCCTTCGGACGGTGTTTCATGGGTGTTTTTATTTTTTCCTATGGTTCCCCTACAGTTGTCGCTTCCAGCATTCCGGTTTCTTTGGTTGTTTTGGGTTTTTGTTTCCAATGGTTGTCCCAAAGTTTGTGGTGCTACCCACCGCCAACATACGGAATGTATGTGTATCTCGCCCACACGACGACGAGGACGACGAGGACGAGGACGACGAGGGCGAGGACGAGGACACGAGAGAGGGAGAAGACTACAAGGGAACGCTCAAACAGCAAAGCACAACAGCAAAGCACAACAGCAAAGCACAACATACCATCATACAACTCGCACTTTCGACACGCCCCCCGCTAGGCCCGTATACCCATATATATATATATATAGATATGATGCAAGCTACGCGGTGCAAGCTTTACGATGCAAGCTGTGTGGCTCAAGCCGCGCGGTGGAAGGTATGTCGTGAACGTGCAAGATTTGCGGTGCAAGCTGTGTGCTTTAATATGTGTGATACAGGGCACGTCGAATGAATTGTCGACTCCACTGCTCGCGCACTCATCCCACCCTCCCACCCGCAACTTGTTTTGCTTGACGCTGGCTGGTGTATCTCTGCTGTTGCGCTGGCGCGCGCGAGCTCTTCGCGCAGAGCGGCCAGCTGGTTTGGCACAGCCGATGCGGCCGCCATGGCGCTTCCCGATGGTGACCTCCAAGCGCGTCTGTAAGGCAGCGCTGGCGCGCCTGCGCTTCAGTGCGGGTCGGTGATTCGGGCGAGCGCGGTATCCTGATGATGTCGGCAACGGCGGCGACGATGATGATAATACGTAGTGATGGTAGTGGCGATGGCGACGATGACGACGGCAAGGCCAATGACGGTGCCTATGCTCATGATAACGATGTCGATAATGCCCATGTGTCGGCAGTAAAGGTGGTTCATTGTTGATCGCGACAGTGGCCCCGATTGGCGATGCTGATGATAGGGGGTGATTCGGCGGCGCTGATGATGGTGGTGGTGAGGAAGAACGCCCGCGCGGAATTGCAGGAAAGATGGCAGACTGCGCGTGGACACGCATGTGGATGTCAAACGCTTTGATTTTTCACTTTGGACTGCGAGAACTTCGACGCGCGCGTGGCCGCGTGCGGGTGGCCCGCATGGAATTATTGGAATGGCCTCTGGCCAGTGCTGCCGATCCAGGGGGGTCCGGATTCGGTGATCTTCGCGGTTCTGTGGGCTCCTCCCTCGTCGATGATTCCCGTCCTTTTTCTTCTCCTTAGTTCTCGTTATCCTCTGCCTCCCGCTGGCCCCTTTGCGTCGCGTGCTCACTCCCCTCTGCGTCCTCGAAAAGTCCTCGTTCCAGCTGGGGGGGTGGCCGCGTGCAGGTGGCCCGCATGGAATTATTTGTTACGACCTCGCGCACTGGGCGCATAGTGGATCAACGCGGATGCACCGCGTGATGAGATGAGAATGCAGGTTCTTGGCGCGGCTGACGCTGACGGCGTGTTTGTCCGTATCGCCGGCTACGGTCCTCGATGGTCGTCACCACGGGAAAGTGGTTTCCTTTCGCCGTCCGAGGCCTGGAGAAACCCGAACTGGGCCCTGGAAAAGAAATCCAAGTTCTGGGCGGGATTGCTTGATGCATATAGGGTTCGTCTGGGACCAGCAAGTGCGCTCGGGCCGGATGTCTGCCATGCGTGCGTTCGAATATATAAGGGTTTTATTATTGGTATGTTGAAGGTCTGCAGAATTGGTGCGTCGGGTGTGTGTGTGTGTCTTTGGCATGTGCGCGCGCGTGTGAACAGTGTGACATGTGTTTGCCATGGGCTCATGGAAACTTATCATTTGAGATAGGTGGGTGCGTGCGCCTGGTATTATTTAAGGGCCTTCAACCCATCTCGCCACCGCGCCTAGTTCTAGGTCAGAGTCCTCGTGGATGCTTGTGGAGGCTCCTGTAGGTTAGAGGCCGCCCGGGAGCCTCGTGGAGGCGGTTTTCGAATTGTTTTGGGGCCTGATGGAGGCCTGTTTGGGGCCTTCTGGGGCGTTTGGGGGGGCCTTGGGGTTTGCTGGCGGTCTCGGGGGTCATCTTCGGACGGAGAGCGCGACATCTCTGTTCGAGCTCCCCATCTTGGGGCCCTGGCCCTCTTGGGGCCCTCTTGGGTCGAAAGCCTCTTGTGTCGTCTTAGGTCCCTCTTGAGCCGTCTGGGGGCCCTGTTGGGTTACCTTGGGGCGATCTTGCAGGCCTCTTGGGCTGTCTGTGAGCGGCGGAAGCCCGAAGAGGCGGGAGCGCTGGGCGCGCATGGTATCATTTGACAGGGACAAGGGGGTGGGTGGGCAATAACCAGTCGCCTGGAAGGTGTGCACTTATATGCGGAGGTGGATAGACCTCCTACCCTGAAACGTCGATTAAGGAATTGGCAGTTTTCGGTTCGCGGGAGGGCGTCGTGGTCGTCATTTTTGCGGGTCCAGGTCTGTCGGTTTCGGTCCCAGGCCGTTTTTATTAAGGAGAGGTTTGCTAAAGGGAGGTTTGTCCACCGCCGATACAATCTGCAATAGAAGTGATGAAGCAGAGTCCGATGTAAGTTGCAGTGTCCCAGGGGGGACCGATAAGTCCGGGCTCGAGAGGGTGGTGGAGTCTATTCCCAAATAAGTGTTTGCATTCAGCGGCTCTCATTTCTGGAATATGGACTGGGCCTGGCCGTCGGTCCGGCGGCTATGCTGTCGCCGTCGACGCCCCGTCGCCGCTTCGTCGCCGCTCGTCGTCTAGGCCTGGCCGTCGGTCAGGCGGCGATGTTGTCGCCGTCGCCGCCCTGTTGCCGCCTCGTCGCCGTCCGCCGTCTGGGCCTGTCCATCGGTCTGGCGGCTTTGTTGTCGCCGTCGCCGCCCTGTCGCCGTCTCGTCGCCGCCTCGTCGCCGCCCGCCGTCTGGGCCTGCATTGCTACGCAGTGCTTCGCATTGCTTTGGAGTGCTCTGTATTGCGGATTGCTTTACATTGTGTTGCATCGTTTTGCATTGCGTTGCATTGCTTTGTCTTGCGTGTCATTATTTCGTATTGCGCAGCGTCGCAGCGCATTGCTTTGCATTGCTGTGCATTTCGCTGAACTGCCTTGCACAACGATTGTTCCACCTAGATTGCGCAACCTGCATTGCGCTCGATATAGATTGCACCACGTGTGTTGCAACACATTGGTTGCGCCACACATGTTGCACTCTATAGGATGCACAACACAGGCTGCACAGTATGCACTCGACAACATGCATTGCACCACCCACACTGCACCACACATATTGCACCACATCGATTGAGCCACACTGATTGATACACATAGCACAACATATATTGCGCAGTATATATTCCACCACATTGATTGCTCCACCTCGATTGCACAACATACATTGTACCACTAAAATGGCACCCCATAGATAGCACCTCATATGCTGCCTCATGTATATTGCACATCATAGATTACACAACATAGCTTGCACAACATATACTGCACAACGCAGAATGCACCACACATCTTGCACAACAAAGGTTACTCCGCATTTGTTGCACAGCATCTATTGCACCGCATAGATTGAACCACACAGACGTCACCACATAGGGGTGCACAAGATGGATTGCACACCATTCATTGCTCGAAACACACTGATTCAGGTCCGCGCTTTTTTCCTTACATTTTTCTTACAAGCAATTCGAATCTATATATGCAGCCGCCCAGCGCACCAGGCGCCCACGGGCGGGCAACTTCGGCTGACCCACACAGCGCACGAGGAGCCAACGGGCTCTCGGCGAAGCTGTGGCTGACCCGCCCAGCAAAAGCAGGCGCCGACTGGTGGGCACTGGGCGAAACCTCGGCTGACCCAGAGCACTAAGATTAAGTCGGGCCTGTCCCTCTACAGACGGAATCTTCAAAAATAGTCTAAACAAAAGTCTGGGGACGATGTTTTGACCATTGTTGGGCATTTTGGGTGTATTCTTTGACTCGTTTTAACTTTTCGCCCAACATCCCCCTGCAGTGGGACAGGCCCGACCTAACACTAAGAGCCCACGAGGCGCCCACGGACGGGCACCGGGCGGAACCTCGGTTGACCCACCCGCTTCCTTCGGAAACGCAGGCAAGAATCCCTGAGGGCAAGCGCTGCTCGAGGAATCTGCAAGCATCCTCGCGCCAATCGCTGGGCGCACCGCTGCCAGGCGAGCCACGATGAACATGATGGCCTGGTCCTTGACCAACGAGGACTGGATGCGTCTACAAGGGGAGGGGCAGGAGACGGAGGAAGAGTCGAGTTGCTCGATCAGAATAGAACCTAGCACGCGGCTACTCTGCAGACCACATGGCGCCGCAACAAAAAATACCAACGGTCTGCCCCAATGAGGACCTAGGATACGATGACACCTCCACGTGGCTGACGGGTCTCAACCGCAGTGTTTCGCGCTTTCATTCCTCGCTGCTTTTCTCCTCCGTCGCCCAAGCTCGCGCGTAAGCATAATGCCTACACCCCTACCAGCGCAGACGTTTCCCACGCCCGCTCCCACGAGAACGTGGCGCACATGAGCACTTGAATGCACCCGTCCATACCGCGTGTGGCAAGCGGCGCGCCCCATCGCTCTCCTCGAGCCGCATTTCGGCAGAAGGGGCGCCAAACGTGATTGCTTGACCGCACCGGCAGATCACAATTCAAGTCAGGGGTCTGGGATCCCCTCGTTGAATTGATCCATGTTCCCTCTCCAGAAGTTCAGTTACGAAGGAAATGCTATGTGATTTCGCACCCTCCGCTTACGTATGCTTAAATTCAGCGGCCTTGCTCACCCAAAGTCGTGTCTCATTCCTACTCTTACCCTTCGTTCAACTCAGTGACCAGCTTTCGGCCCAGACCTGGACCTGGACCTGGACCTGGCGTTTAAGTGTTCTGGGTTGTTCGGAGGACTGCGGTATAGAAGTCCCATGTCCAAGACTATCACGGCATCTCGAGGACTCGGACTCCCAGAGTTTGTTTGGGAGCCTTGATGATTCCGAGTCCAAGGAGTCCGTACGAATCCCGTTCTAGAAGAAATCGCACCGGACGTGGACCTACACTTTTATGATCCAGGATCCCTCAGGATTCCTCGAAGAAGTTTGGTGCGGAGCTCGCGAAATTAAAGATAATTGTGAATCCGAAGGGCTCGGAGCCCTTACGATAACTAATGACTCTTCAAAATCCGGAACCTGACGAATCGCTGTGGATCCGAAGGCGTCCTCGGGAAATTGCTCAGCGCTCGCACCCGCACCGCCTCAGGTTTCACAGGTGATCTTCCGAATCATGGAATGGCATTCGCTCGTATGTGAAGTGTCCCCAGGGGCTGCACTTGCTAGTTGTACTTGTCCTCTAACTGCTGAACGCTGCATCAGCCGAGAGGCCATCGAAAACACGGTGTCAAACAGTGTCTCCGAGTAGACCTGGACGCTGTATAAGCCGAGCGGCCTTCGAAAACGCAGTGAAGGCACAATGCATGTGGTAGCCGCTGCTGGCTGAACCAACTGAGCGGCCATCGAAAGCACAGAAACATACGCTTCCGAATAGCCGCTGGGCGCTGAATCAACCAAGCAGCCGTCGGAATCGCCGTGAAGACGCTGGGCTTCCGATCGCCGCTGGGCGCTGGATCAGCCACCAAGGGGGACCGCCAGGGGGAACCGTGAGGAGAAGGTAGGAAGAGAAAGACCCACAGGAGAAGTAAGTAGGAGGTGGAGGAGGAGGAGGAGGGCCAGTCAGGAGGAGGAGGAGGAGGACGAGAAGGAGGAGGAGGGGGATACTGATCATGAGGATGAAGAGGCGGCGGAGCTGCGGATCGGAAGAGCGAAATGGAGGAATGGAGGAGGAGGAGGACAAGGGATGAGAGGAGGAGAAGGGAGGAGGAAGGAGGGGGACAAGGAGGAAAAGGAAGACCAGCCAGTAGGAGGTATGAGCTGGAGGTGGAAGAAGAGGACGACGACGCGGTGGGAGGGGGGAGGACAGATAAGTTACAAGGGCGGAGAGGAGGTGAAGTGGGAGGAGGAGGAGGAGGAGGAGGAGGAGGAGGAGGAGGGGAGGAGGAGGAGGAGAAGGAGGGGATGAAGGAGAAGGGAGAGAGAAAGGAGGGAAGGGAGGAGGAGTAGCAGGAGGAGGAGGATGAGGAGGAGGAGGAAGAGGTAGCTGGAGCAGGAGCACCAGGAGCACCAGGCCTAGCCGTCGCTCTCCTTGGTGCTCCTTCCCCCCGAGATCCCATGCCGACCGCCCCAGAGTTTGTCAAACCTTCAGTTTTGCTTAGAGCACCACTGCTCTGTGCTCCTCATCACTGTTGTCCTCCTCCTCCTCCTCCTCCTCCTCCTCCTCCTCCTGCTCCATCTGGTTCTTCCCTCCTCCTGTGCCTTCTGCTGGTCTCCCAGATGCTCCCCCTCTCTCTCCTTGCTGCCCGCCTCGCCTCCTCCCTCCTCGCCCTTCCCTCGCCATCCCTCACCCCGCTCCCTTGCCCCTCGTTATCCCCCCCCCGCTCCCGCTCCCCCTCGCCCTGCGCCTCTCCGCGACCCCGAGCGGCGCGCCCCCCCCCGCCCGGCGAGGAGCGCGCCCAGGTGCGCGATGCGTTCATAGAGATGGACACCGACCGGTCGGGGACCATCAACATCAACGAGCGGCCCCGCCAGACACCAGACCGCGGACTTCCGAGAGGGGGGGGGCGCCGGGGAGGGCGGGGGGCCTGCCTGCAAGGGCCTGGCGGCTTCCAGGCCGGCTTCCCGGAGGCCAGGAGGGCTTCTGCGAAGCCGCCCGCCTGCTTGAGAGGCCCCCACGCCCGCTGGACGGGCCGCCGCCCTGGCGCCACCCCCCCCTGGGCGACGCGGCCTGCCGGCACCGGCCCGAGCGATCGGCCGCCCGCCGAGTGTTCGTCGGGGCGGCGCCGGCCTGGCGCCGGTCGGGTGTTGCCACGGGTGTCCCCGGGATGGTCGAGGAGGACACCACGGACCCCACAAGGGCATCCTCCACGAGGCCCAGGGGGCCCCAGGCGAAGAGTTGGGGACACACGGGGCCGGGTCGGACGGGGCTGGGAGGAGGATCAATCCGTTCCAGAGCGTTCCAGAACGCTCTCGAAGCGTTCTGGGACGTTCTGAGAAGGCCGCGGCGCCCGAGGTATCTTCCAGAGCCGCCAGATCGCAGAGATTCTCGATGTATCCTCACCCGATTTGATCCTCGTCTTGGCTTCGTCTTAAGACAGCCTTCGATAAGATCAATGCGAGTCGATATCAAGTTTGGCCCACCCGACGCGATTCGATCCCGACATTCCGACAGACCTGTGCGGCCCGATGCCTGGTGTTCACTTCGATCCGATCGATCCGATTCGATATCGATTGTGGCCGGCCCGTCCCGATTCGAGTCCCATATCCTGAATATCCGATACAGCCCGATGCTTGTGCGGCGCTGTTGTGCATCCTGGCACAGCCGATCCGATCCGATTTCAACTCCGTGCCGATGCAGCCCGCTCTGACGCACATTCCAATTCCATTTGTATCCCCGTCGCGATGCTAACTGATCATGCCGAGCGTTTCGTTAATGTCGTGTCATTTCTTTTGCGGGGTTCTTACGAGGTTCGGTCCATTTTGTTTGATTTGCTTCACGCGGCGGGAGATCTCATCGAGACGGTCCGATCAACCAGAAGATGGCGTTGGGCAAGGTAACAAGCCGCAAGTCGCGCAGCACCCCTCGGTATTCATAGCTGCACCACTCGGTGCGTAAATCTCATGCCGCGAATTGCCATCGGTACACAATCCAAGCTGCGCACGAGTGCTCAGGTGCCAAGAGGCGCAGTTGTGCTTCCTTGCAGAGTGTGGTTTGCAGTGCGTAGTTGGGTCCTCCTTTTTTCTCAACCCCGTCCGCCACGCGGTGCAGGTTTAAGAAGGTGATGGAGTCCAAATTTCATATTGATTGCGAGCACGCCTCTGCGGCTTTCGAGGCGCCCATACCCCCCGTGGCCGCTCTGCCGCGCGCGCGCGCGGAGCAGGTCGTGCGGGATCTCGCGGTTGCGAGGCAATTGGACCGTGGAGGTACAAAACAGTAGTTTCGTGGAGGCACGGGGCAGCAGTGTCGCAGAGGCCCGGGGCAGCAGGGTGCGGGATCTTTGGGATGCGAGGCAGCGGGGGCGGGCGTGGAGGCACGTAGCAGTAGCGCCGTGCCAGGCGGGAGTGCATGGGGCCGCCGCGGGCAGTTGACGACTCGCCATGCACGCGCGCGTTGGTTCCTGAACCCCCTTCCGCCCCTTCTTCCTCGTCCCCTCCACCCCGTTCCGCCCCCCCCCCCCCTATTCAACCCATGTCCCCCCTCATCGCCATCCCTCCCCTCCCCCCTCCATGGCTGTTTTGGCTCAAGCCGCTTTGCCTCAATGCTACGAGCCAGGACGGGGAGCGGTCGCAGGGCCGCGGGGTTCGCGCCTGGCGTGCTGAGCGTGGCGACGGCCGCTGCGAGCGATGCCGCGTGAGCGCTCGCGCGCCACGAACGCGCGGGCGTGGCCGCCGCAGCAGCGGCAATGGCGCGTCGCGGGGTGGTGCGGAGAACATCGCGGAGGTGCCGAAGTTGGCGCACGTGGTGGCCGCCGTCCATGCGCCGAGGGTGGAGTTGCCACCAGCTCTGGGGCTCCAGGCTGGCGGGAAGCTCATCATCGCTCATGCTTTGAGGGTAGACGTAGCCTTGATTCGAGTGGGGCGCCTGGGCTCGCTCGTGAAGGCTGGTAGGGCATACCTTCTGGATCATCGCGGAGTTCCTGCGAAAGCTGCCTCATGCCGCGGGGCCTACGTCCGCCATTCGGAGCGCGGGCGGCCCAGTTCGCGACCTGCGAGGACGAGGGGGCAGCAGAGGACGAGGGGCAGCAGCTAACTATACAGTCGGTTTGGCGCTCGAGCTGGCCGACTCCGGTTGCGAAGGGTCGGAGGCCGGGCAGGCCTTAGTTGATTGGAATTCCGCCGTGGGCGCGTTTGAGCTGTCATCCACCCGCGCGCCGAAAGGGGCCACCCACTCGGTCGAGGAGACAGGCGGGGTCGCGAAGGTGGCTTCGGCAAGCTCCACAAGAGAGCATGGGCCGATGTGATCGTCCAGCCGAGCCCGGAAGAGGGCTGATCACAGGCTTGCTATTGCGTCACAGTTCCCTGCGCTAGACCGGCAACGTCCTTGCAAGAAGTTGCCCGCGTAACCACAGTTACGCCAAACTGTTCAGCAGATCCAAGTCTCGCCCCTGAGGAGAAGTAACCAGACGAATCACCCTACCAATGAAAACCGGCCATGCAGGAGGGTGGTTGGGGGGTGCGCCCTGCAATCGGCGCCCCGTTTCCTTCGTTCGGGGAGCGCGAGGAGGGCAACGGGCTGATCCCTGTGGTCTTGGAGGCTTCCCCCATGTGTTGGACGTTGACGGTGCCGCTCCCCTTCCAGAGGCACGCGCCTTCGACAATGTCGGGGATGGATAGGGTTGGTTCGTCTGTGGTCAGCTTCGACGCTAGGGGGATAATAGGGGGAGACGCATCGACCCCCACCTCCCATTCATTGCCGATATGTTTGGGGCCCGAGAGATCACCTTGCCAAGGAACGTGCGGTTCTGCTATCGGAGGATTCTCGCAGATTTATCGTCGACGCATTGCCAGTTACATTTTTTCGGCGCGCACCCTCCTGAGCCTCGCTTCCATCGTCGCCCCCAACTGTGAGATCCCCACTTCCTTGCTCTGAGCGCAGGGGCGCCGGGCCCGAGGAGGCGCGCGGCGCGGCCAGCAGCGCCTTCTTTAGCCATCGCCCCCGCGTAGCCGCGAGGCGCACCTCGCTCAGCGGGCGCCCTGCCGACTCGCGTCGGCCGCGCCCATTCCATTCCATTTCCCCCTCCCCCCTTCGCGCCCCCACTGCTTCCCTCCTATTCCGCCTCTCTTATCCTTTTTTCTTTTGGTATTTCTCATCCTCTGCGCTACTCTTCCTCCTCCAGGCGCGCGGCCCAGGCGTCGCAGATCCTGCCTCGGCCGAGCGGCGCGCGAGGGGGCCCTACCCCTCCGACGTCGACGCGGGCCTCAGTCGCACCACCGCACCCGCGCTCTTTTCCCTTGCCACGCCGTCCGTTTGTCCATGCGATTGCTTTGTCTCTGTCTTGCTGCGCGTCTTGGGGTGGGAGTACTATGACGGGGCCCGATGTCTGCGGCCGACAGCGACAGGGGGCCTGATCCAGCATGACTTCGCGAAGGCAGGCGCCCTCAGCTTGCCAGGGGCACCACGGGCGGGCCAGGCAACGCACGACGTCGACCAAGCCCGGGCGCGCTCAGCCCGGCGCGGCGCCGGCAGAGATGTACCCGGCAGCAACATTTCAACAGAACGCATTTTGGACCGATTTTGTCCTGTTACTTTGAGTTCATACCTGCCACGCGCTATGACATGCCAGCCGCTGCGCCGCGCTGCTCGACGGCCCCGAGCCTCGCCCGGCAGCAGGCCGCGCGTTCATGCATTTGTTGATGGAGATTGAGTTGCGTCGTTGCCAGACAGATCGTGAACAGACGCGTCTGCGGGGCGATGTTGGTCCCGGGCTGGCACTCCGATCATTTCTTTCGCAGATCCACGTTGCCTCGTCGTTGAGGGTGGCCATGTTCTGCGCGCTGAATCATTGGGGTCAGCTCGGGTTGCTCTTGTCAGGATGCTTCAAGATATGGAAGTGGAATGTTTTGAGGCTGCGCTGCAGGCGCGCCCTGCGGCGCGTTGGGGGTGGGCGACGAAAGCTCGCTAGCAGGCTCTGATTGAGTGGAGCAGGGCGACGGCGGCGACGACAGAGGACGCGGACGCCGCGCTTGCCTCGTCGAGACTCCCCCGCAGACGTTTGGCAACGCGTCGTGAACTTCGGGAGCTTCGCGAAGCGCAGCTGGGAGGTAACTTGAGAGTGCGCAAGTTCGGGGGCTTCCCAGCGAGGAGCGGCGGGCCTGTCGCCTCGCGGCCAGCGCTCGCCCTGGCCCCGGGCGCCGGCGCTTCGGGCGCATGTCGGCACGCGCCCCGAGCATGAAAGAGTGGATCGACGATCTCGCGCCGCCGTCGCGTCGCCGGGCGACGTCGGCCGGGGGGATTTCCAAGGGGGAGTTTTGGCGGGCAGCGCCAATGCGCGACGCGCAGGGCCCCCCGAACGAGGGCGACATTGAGCCAGACGGGCAGGGCGTCGAGAGGATCTCTGATGAGTTCCGCACCGCGGCCCGCAGACGGGCGACCTAAAGAGAGTGGACAACGCGCACGCGCGGCACCAGACAATCGCGCAGGAATTATGGCTTCGGCAAGATGTGGGCTACAACGGCTGCTAAAGTCGGGATATGCCGGCTCGCGACTGGGAGTTTTCCGCCGCGGTCTAGGGCGGGGGCGGCGAGACCAATAGCGGCGCTCGCGTTGCGCGCGCAGATAGCGCGAGTTTCCCCACTGGACGCTAAGCGCGACATGAGGGGCGCGTTCGGTTCAAGGCAGCGCGCTCGGCCCTCGACTCGGCCGTCGCTTGATTGCATGCGCCCGCAGATGCCAGCTTATTCAAGCAGCGACATCGAGCTGCTTGCGTCAGGCGCGGAGGGGGCACAGGGCATTCCGGAACGTGGCCTGGGACTTCGCGGGGGGCCCGGACGCGGCGATAGTTGTCTCATGTTCAGCAGGTTTTTGCTCCGCCAGCCAGGGGGCGGCAGAGGTTGCATCATGTTGCCCATCCGTCTGCCCTACAGGGCGCATGTCCTATTGTTGGAGACACGCGTGAGCGTGACCTGCCTCTGCTTGTTTTTGCCGACGACGCCGACGAGTCTCACGTCGTCTCCGACGTTGCCTCGGCGCAGAAGATCATGCTTATTCCTGATCAGCAGATGAATGGACAAACCAATGCACGCGGCATATTTCAGTCGGGTGGAAAGTAGCAGGTTTTACCA
Organism: Prorocentrum cordatum; assembly: GCA_963575745.1. Classification (NCBI taxonomy): domain Eukaryota; class Dinophyceae; order Prorocentrales; family Prorocentraceae; genus Prorocentrum; species Prorocentrum cordatum. The sequence continues at coordinate 200,714 of CAUYUJ010022304.1, read as the reverse complement.
CATTTCCTGGGCCACGGAGCCCACAGGTTCACGCGTGCTGTTTTCAGCATGGAGGAAGTCATTGTCTTGTTTGGGATTTGCTTCCTATCTTCCCGCGCCTTGGGGCTCTGTCCACGCCGTCTTGGCCCTAGGCGCCTGGGATCTCAGCGCGAGGTGCAGCTGGAGTCCGAGGCTGGGCGCGAGCGCGCCGCTCTTCGAACCAGCGCATGTCGTGGAGGGCCAATCCAATGGCGTCCCGCAGTAACGTGGTCTGGGCGGCGGTCTCGGGATTGACTCCTACGGCGTTGACGGGGGCCCGACTGGATTCGGCTTGCCTGAAACATCGCTGGGCGGGCCGGCCGCGGCCGCGCCCGCGATCGACGATGAGGGACGTGGAGCTGTTGTCATTCGAATTCCCTCTGCTGCACACTTGTGGAGGAGGGTGGGCGTCGCGCCAGTCGGTCTTGAGTTGAGGGCCCAGGGGCGCTAACGGTGGCAGGAGATTGCGCGATCTCCCAGATGGAATACGCAGCAGCCCGCGGCTGTCTTCGGCCCTCTGGGCAAATGGAGGCCCCCGTCGAGTCGCCATTCCTACGGTTCCCCAGCAGCGCCCCGAAGTCCGCCGACACGTCTCGGACCAACACCATGGGCCAATCAGTTTTGATCAGGAAGTCGAGCATCAGAGGCGCGCGGAGAAGGGGGGGGCGGCGGCGGCGTTGACGGGGGGAGGGTATCCCCACATCTTCAGAGGACCTTCGGATGCTTCCGGAGCCTTCCAGAAGTTGGATATGCAGCGGCATCGAGCTGAATGCCTGATTCGGGATGGTGATTGTATCGCGGTGCCCCCTGAACCTGAAAGTTGGCTACGGTGGGACACCGATGCGGGCTCCTGTCTGGCGTTGGGCATGTACGCGACGGTCGTTTCGTTTCTAGGCGCGCCCTGCTGGCGCGTTGGCGCCATCGGGGGGGCCAGGGTTGGCTTCCAAGTCTCATAACTCGCATCTTGGCGACCGACCAGCGCGCGACGTGCGCGCGCGTTTCGTTCGAGAGAGAGAGAGAGACGGACGTGAGACATTCGGCCAACGCAAATCGGCACGGCAGGTGCAGAGTAGACCCATCCAAGTTTGATTCGCCGGTCGTAGATCCCGAAGTCAGAGTTTGTCCTGTACCTGTATGTGAAGAACCCATTGATTCTGTCGTGCTTCCCCAGCGGCACCTTGCCTCGCACTGGCCACTTACACTGCCGGAGTTCGCGCGGCACGTGTTCGCCCCCCTTCAAGCAGTGGCGATGCGTCCCGGCTCGCTTATAGCCCCACCAAACAATGTTCTAAGAACCGTATGTGGTTTCCACGAAGTGTGCTTAGAACATTTCTGGCCGGGCTGTCTTGTTTTAACCCATTGGGTTCATGTTCTAAGAACATTGTTTCGATGATTAAAACATTTTTGGGTTCTAGGAACGCTTCGTGGTAGGACTATAGGAATGCCGGGACGGTCGGTCCCTGCTCAACCCCCGCGGCGAGCTCGTCGGCCGCGAGCGGAGGCGACCAGAGCTGCGGCCGGCGGGCATCGGGCGCGGGCGAGGCCGGCTGAGCCAAGCGCCCCGTTGCTCGGGAGCCTTGCGACGGGGGGGGGGCTAACGGGGGTCAGCCAGAGCGCTGGATCCTGCAGGATCCTGCAGGGCCAGGGTCGGACTGACCCGGGCTTGGGTGCAGGATCCTGTAGGATCCTTCGCATTGACCCGGGCTTGGGTGCCGGATCTTGCAGGATCTTGCAGGATTCTGCAAGGCCCGATTGACCCGGGTTTGCATTGACCCGGGCTTGGGTGCCGGATCTTGCAGGATCTTGCAGGATTATGCAAGGCCCGATTGGCCCGGGTTCGCATTGACCCGGGTCAGAAGATCCCCGACTTGCAAAGAAGGGCTCGAACAATATTGCGCCACGCGACGAAACCGAGCAGCTGGAGAAGATGGACGCGACGCGGATGCATCGGGCCATGTTGGCCATCGCGAAGCAACGTCTCAACGCCACCACGGGGCAATGGCAGCGGGGGGCGGTCGCGCCCGCGACGTCGCTGATGCCGGAGAGCGCCGCCCCCGCGCGGACGCCAAGGGGCCGCGCCCGTGGGCGTGCAGAGAATGCGCAAGAGGATCTTCGGTCAAGAGGGGAACAGGAGGAGGCGGAGGCCGCGGGGGCGATCTTTTGCGCGGCACTCGCAGGATTCGTCGAAGGCTGTCTCGTGGCGGGGGTGGCCGCGGGCGCGAGGGACCAGCAGCCGTTCCATGAGTGGCTCTCAGGGATCGACGCGCTGGATTTGTCACGGCGCGCTCCTCGTCCGTGAAGATTCAGAGCGCGTGCAAGGCGGGGGACTTGAAGATCTTGATGGCCAACGAGCTTGAGTTGGGCGCGCTGATTGGCCGCGGAAAACAGCTCGGGGCGACCGAGAAGATGGGCGTCGTGCCCATGAACCGCATGGAGAGGATTCTGCAGACCTTCTCATTCAGCGGAGAGTTGGAGCTCGAAGTACGTTGCATATGAGTGTGGGTCCTGGCAGGAATGGTGCGATGTCTTGCCACTGGGAAGCGCAGGAGCATGCAGATAAGCATCGAGATATGTCTGGGGATCAGCTTTCTTCGCCTACCGTGCGAGGGCAGACAGGTGCACTGCATTTGAGATCTCATGATGCTGATGATGATGCGGGGGTCCTGTATGAGAGTGATGTGCAGCAGGCAGTGCGCCAGCATCGTGGTTCGGTCGGCTCTTTTGTTTCGTTAGATGGTGGAAACGTTCCAGATGAAGCACGTGATGTAAGTTGGTGCGACGTCGTGTGACGATGGGAGGCAGCAGCCTTACCTTTGGCATCGTGATTTGTTCTGGGGTCGAATTATATCCGCATCGCTGACGGGCTGGATGTCGACTTTTGCTTCGCGTGAGGCCCGCGCGATTGCTGCCGTCAAGGTCGTGCCCCACTCTCCTCCTCGCTCCTCTTCGCATCCTCCCCCCCGCGCCGCTGCTGAAGTGACCCCGCACGCTACACAACACTGTGCGTGTTTTCCGAGATGCTGGTTTCGGGAATAGTTTGGCCGGATCCGCGGCGCGCTTCTTTGGGTCTAAAAGCTAGTTTGGCTTCTCCCGGTGAAGCTTGGGGGCTTCAAAGTTCGGTGAGTTGCGAGCGGGCTAAAGGCTCGAAGTCGCAGCAGTTATGTCGGTCCTAGCGCAAGCCGAGGTTGGTGGAGTCACCCATCTGCCCCCCGGAGGTGTCTGTCTGTCTGTCTGTCTGTCATCCTCCTAATTTTTTCTCCTGAATCCTGCTCCTCCTTCGCTTCCTCCCTCCCCATCCAACCCCCTCGCCGCTTGATGCGATCGCAGCCGCTGTTTCCAGTGCTCGTGCCACCGGCCGGCCGCTGCACGGGGTCTGTATCTCCGCGCTGGCCGCGATGATTGTCCACGAGAGGTCGTCGGGCTCTTCAGGATCGCACAGTTCAGCCCACGAGTTCGTGGAAGAGGACCTTGAAGAGGAAATGGTACCGAAACCCTAATCATTGCCTCGTCCTTCCAGCAAGCACCCGTCGCTACGGCTAGATTCGTTTCGAAAGTATTATAAACGCTTCGCGTAACCCCACCAGCCCATCAAGAAGCGATACCCAGACGAGTAGCCCTGATCAGGGATGTGGAGGCTGCAGTGGAATTGAAGGTTGGGGAAGACGTCTAGCCCGAAGATGGAGAGAATGGAGGAGAGAAGGGGAGGGAGAGGAGGGAGAACGAGGAGGAGGAGGAGGAGAAGAAGGACGGCGAGCAGAAAGGCCAGAGGCCTCTTGGGTGCCTCTCGAAGTATTTTCGGATGTATTTCGAGAGTTTCTTGGAGTTCTCTTGGGCGTCTTATGGGGTTTTCGTGGCAGTCTTGGGGCCCTCCTGGGTGCCTATCGGGGGCCTCTTCGGGCCGCGTGTTGATCTCTTGGGAGCCTCTCGGGGGCGTCTCACGGGCTTCTTGGGGGCCTCTTGGGCCACCTCGGAACCTCTTGGGTCCGTTTTGGGGCCATCTTGGAGGAGGTCGATCAAAGGAGAGTTAGCCCCCTCCCCCAGCGGCCAAGATGTGGCCATAACCGTGGGCAAATCAATGATCTGCGCCAATTCGCCGAGGCCATCTTGGACGCTCTATCGACCCGCCGCACACCCCCTCCAGACCCAGGGGGGTGGGAGCGCAGGGGAACCTCCCTCCCCGGAAGGGACGAAGTGGATTGGACGAGGAAGCTCTCCAAACCACGCGCGTCCTAAAGGGCCGGTGGGGTCATGGTCAGAGCGCACCCCGGGAGAGGTCTGTGGAGTACTGGTATCAGTCAGTACCTCCTGGCTCCCCGAGGACGGTTCGCATGACAAGCGCGTGTTGTTGAAGCGCGCGCTCCAGTCGGTCATGATGCCCGAGAGCAACATCGCCCGGATGCTGTACGAGCTCGGCCGCGGGGTTTCGCCCTTTTCCCGCGGGGTCGGGGAGGCCTCGAGTCCGACTCCAGTCCTCGATTCCCCAGTTATCTGGGGTTTCTAATGGTTGTCCTGGCCTCCCGGCGCAAGGTGCCCCCGGGATTCTTGCGCAATAGTGGACCTTCTGGGGCCCTCTTGGCCTCGTGAAGAGTTTCGGAGGCCATCCCAGGAGAAGCTGGGCTAGCCTTGGGGCCAGATGCACCTCTCCCTGCACCCGGCGTTCTCTCAGCTCTGTGAATCTCGCCTCATCTCAGATTGTGAAGGCCTTACGGCCGGTGCCGCCGACCTAGAAGGATGACGACCACGACCACGACCACGACGACAACGACAACGACGAGCTGATGACCCTGCCACAGGCTCCTGACATGGGGCGGGCAGTGGAGGGAGGAGGCGGAGGAGGAAGAGAAGGAGGAGGAGCAGGAGGAGGAGGCAGAGGAGGAGGATCAGGAGGGAGGAAGTGGAGGAGGAGGAGCAGGAGGAGGAGCAGGATGAGGTGCAGGAGGAGGATCAGGAGGAGGAGGAGGAAGAGGGGAGGAGGAGGAGGAGGAGGAGGGGGGAGGGGAGGAGGAGGGGAGGGAGGAGGAGGAGGAGGAGGGAGGAGGTGGAGGAGGAGGAGGAGGAGGAGCAGGAGGGAGGATCAGGAGGAGGAGGAGGAAGAGGGGAGGAGGAGGGGGAGGAGGGAGGAGGAGGAGGAGGAGGAGGAGAGGAGGAGGGGAGGAGGAGGAGGGAGGGGGAGGGGGGGGGGGGGGAGGGGGGAGGAGGAGGAAAAGGAAGAGGAGGAGGAGGAATAGGAGGACAGCCGTCTGTCTCTTCGGAGGTGGCCTGGGGCCGGGTCCTGGGCCAGAGCCGTGGCCCGGGCCGGGGCTGGGGCCCTCTTGGTTTCGTGAAGAGCTTTGGAGGCCATCCCAAGAAAAGCTGGGGTTGCCTTGGGGCCAGGGGCACCTCTCGCTGCACCAAGCGTTCTCTCAGCTGGTTGAATCTTGCTTCATCTCAGATTTCTTCTCTGGCGGTTGCCTTCACCATCTCTCAGACTAATTGCGCCCGACCAAACCCAACGCGCCTTGGTTAGGGGCCACCAATAATGGCAGCGAGCGGAGGATGAGTGGGATGAGGAAATTGGAGGAGGGGGTAAGGGGAGGGGCCGAGCAGATGCTGAAATAAGGAGCAGCTCGCATCTTCACCCGGGACGTGGACTGGCACCTGGACTGGACCAAGGACGACCTCCACGGCCTTGCACTATTTGTCTCGCGGAAGTCGCCCATCACCAGCCGCTTGTCTGAGATCCGACCCGCGTGGCCCCCTTCACCAGGGCCCGCGCTCCCGATCACCACGGCCGGCGTTGCCCCAAAGACTTCCTGATCGCTGGGATCGACGCCAGGAGAGGACGGACCCTCCACGCCCCCGACACTAATTACCGTGGACAGGCCCACGCAGCCCGAGCAACCTTGGTATCGGATTGACCGCGCCTTTTTGGCAAATGCAATCCTACAGGGTCTGGAGTGCCGTACAACACCTATTCGTGCTGAGCTCCCTCCCTGATTATCCGTCATCCCGTGCGTGACGGCTGTCCGAGCCGACGACGTCCCTGCCAAAGCAACTTCCAACAGCACCGCTAACCTAGTGCGGGCTGGAAGCCTGCTCCGTGCACGGGCGGCCGCCACCGTGGAGACCCGCATCCCAGACCCCGACGGCAACCAAGCCGACCTGCCCTCCCCGCTGCCCGCCCCCACCAACAAAGAAGTCGAGTGCTGTCCTGGGCACGTTTTCCAGAGGCCTCTACCCCCCCCCCCCGCACGAGGCCCAGGCAGCAGCCACCAGACACAGACTCAACGGAACCCAGACGAGGGCCCCACAGCAATCCCACGCCACCCTGGCATTACTCGTCCACGGCCCCCCAGGCACTTGGAAGACCAAGACCATCGCCGCCGCCATGGACCTCTGGCTACCATGCACACCGCCAGGATGGGCTGTCGGTGTGCTCTCCGGCTCCAACAACGGGGCGGACATGCCTGCCAAGTACCTCTTTGACGTCCTGCAGGAAGGGGAGGTAAGAGCGGACTCTGGCTTCCCAGGCCGGGCCGCGCGGCTGGCTCACGGCTCACCTGGGCAAAGTCACAAATTCGGAGGCTCGCCAGCTCACCAAATTCGACCGCTACCGGAAACACTGGGGCGGCGACCCCCACGTGCGGAGGTCGCCAGAAAAACCCTTACCAAGGAAAAGAAGACGAGCATTCAGGACTCACGGCCGCTCCTCGCCACGCACGAGAGCGCCGCAGACCTCAAAGGCCCCGACAGCCCCACCTGATCCTGGGCATCTTGGACGAGCAGGGCAATCCACGGAGGCCCTAGCCGCCATTCCTCTTGCCCTGATAGTCCGCAGCGGTGGCCGCTTGATCATCTGCGGGGACGAGAACCAGGTCAACCCCACCGTCATCTCTGACAGGGCAGCCGCCCTCGGCATGGCCTTCTCAATCCTCGGACGTCTCCACGATTCGCTTGGGAGCAGCACCGTCCACAACGTGCTCCTTGACTGCTACTACCGCATGCACCCCGGCGTCCTACGGGGGCCGCCCCACATCTTTTACGGTGAAGCTGGCATCAGGGCCCACGGGCTGCAAAGCACAGAGGCCCCCCAGACTGGGCCTTCCCTGGCGGAAGGCCAAGCCCCGAGACCAGGCCGGCCTTGTCACGCCTGGGCGCGGAGTTTCCAGCAGCACGCCCCCGTCGGAGTCGACGGCTTCCACGACCCAGCCCTCGGCGCCCCCCGAGGCGACCGCATCCGAGCGCCGCTGGCCCATGAGAACCCCGGCGAGCCGGCCACCCACATAGCAGAGGGCACGGCGGACCTCAGAGAGGCAGCGACGGCCTGCGACATCGTCAGAGCCGTCGGCAGCCACCTGGAGCACAACGCACGAGTCCTTGTCCTGTGTGGCTATAAAGTCCAGCCTGCCATGAGAGGCCTGCCCATCGACGCCCCGACTTTGCTGCAGGAGATAACATTGGGAAAGGCGATCCAACGCCAAAGGCCCCCTCCACCCCAGGGGCCCACCCCGCCACCATCGCCAAGCTCCAAGAAAGGGCCCGGAATGGGCAGAGGAACGCAGAGCGAACCAGTCTTCCGGCAGACACCAGGCCCGGCCGCTCAACGGACTCGGATTTCAAATTCCAGGCTTGGAGGAACGATGTCCCCAGCTCTTCCAGAGAGGTCTCGTCGGCGTCGCCACGCAGCAGCCAGGGCGACGAAGCAAGCCTAGTCGTCTTGCGCACCGCCCGTTTCAACCCATGCGGCCAGTGGGGCTTTAGACGACCCCCGGACCAACGTCGCCTTCGCCCGCGCCCAGGAAGGAATCGCTGTGCCAATGAATGGGCACATGGCCAGCACGGCCGCAGAGACCCAGATGCGCAAGCTGGCAGACTTGGCCACCGAGGCCGATCTATGGACCCACTTCATCAATATACCCGGGGCCAGACCTAAACTGGTCGAGTCCCCAGGTTTCACCCTCGCCAATGTGCCGAAGAGCCCGGGTGGATCTGAGGCCCCGACTCATTCCCAGGAGGACGCAGTCGCGGATCGACGCCGAACGCGAAAAGCGCGCCCAAGACAAGAAGGCCCCGAAGATTTCAGAGCAACGCGCCCTGGGCGCCCAGGCCCCATGCGACAGAAGGCTTCGACAAGGCCATTGCTGGGACAGGCTGGCCCGCGAGCTGTAGAGCGCGGGCGCCGCCCTCGCGCGCGCCCCAGCCTTAGGCTTTGTTCCGCGCTGACGTCCTCAGCCTGCGCCCGCGCTGGCACGGCCCAGGGGGCGCGCCCGCAGGTCTTTACGAGCAATGTCGCAAAATGTTCAGCCGCGACGGCTACCTCTTCGACGTGGAACTGGGCATCGAGCCAGGCAAGTTTGCACGCGCCGCCACCTGGGCATGCCTGCTGCAAATCGCACGCCTGCAACCAACCAGCAACCGCGATCTGCGCAGCCAGGTGGACAGGCTAGCCCCCATGCCCAGGGGCCGCGCAGGGCATTGCCGCTGGAGAAAGGCGGCGGATCACAGGTATCCACCCACCGCCTGGAGCCTAACCACGCGCGAATGCTTTGGCCACCAGGGGCAGCCCCTCTTTGTCCACCTAAGCGCTCTATAACCCAGCCCTCCCTGGGCCAGCGGCCCACTCGTCCTGGTGCTCTTGCCCATCCGGGGGCCCTGGCCCACAATGGCACCCCGCGGCGGCCCTGGGCGCATCGGGGACATCAGGGGGCCCACTGCATATCCGGGCCGGACTTCAGCGGGCCCCATGGCCACGTGGAGGCTTCTATGAGGGCTTGTTCGCGCCTCGTGACTGTTGCGCGCCAGCGCCGCGCCGTCGCGGGCACCCGGCGAGCTTCCTCCCAGGGCGAGATATTCGCCCTGGACATCCACCTGGCGGACACCCTGACGGCCTGCAACTACCTCGCCAATTCCGCCGACCTGTCCGCCCTCAGCAATCTTCGGCGCGCTGTCTGCGCGCTCTCTCCGGGCCCAGTCGAATCAGCGGTCGGGCTCCTCCCCGCGGCACCAACGGCGACGCAGATCCGGCGTGTCGGCGGCGGGGCGGGAGGGACCTTTCGGAGCAACCGCCCACGGGGGCCCTGCCAGGCGCCCTTCCAGCAGCACTGCAGGCAGGCGACAATTGTTTCCACGCGGCCGACCAGCGACGAGTGCAAGCACGGCCCTCCTGGCCCCCGCAGGCCCGAAGGAGGCGCCTGGGTAGACGCCGAGGCGCGCCGGATCCTAGCAGCCGGCCGCCTGGAATTCCACAAGGGGCCGACTGACAGTTGCATTGCACCACTTGCTGGGGGACCAACCAAGAAATCATTGGAAACCCCATGCCAGCTGAAGGGAAGAAGCGATCTGCCTGTCTCCACGACCTCGAGCCTCGATCAGCAGCCCCTCCCCGCAAACGCGACAGCGCCTAAGCCCCTGCCCGCCGAACCGCCCATCGCCCATCCAGACGCCCAGACGCCCCCCCGGGCCTCGGGCAGCTTCTCCTGCCCCGGGAGGCACGCGGGACCCAGCCACCACGCGAGCCGCGATGCGCGCCCAGCGCGCGGAGGGCGACAGGTCCGGGGGGGGCGCCACCATAGACGGCTGGAGGAGCAAATGCGACCGCTGCCCCAGATCCGCCCCGATCCATGAGTGGCAGCGCGGGCGCGCACACACGCCGAAAGACATCTTCATCTGCTTGGCGGCCCCGACCCTGGCCATGTCCGCCGCCCGCGGCCCCCCGCCATTCGACGACTGGGTCAAGCGATTTTCAAACAGGCGCTGGAACGCGACATGGCACTGCAAGCGCTGCTAGGTCGAACTCCAGCACGCCCGCCCGTCCGACGCCACGGACATCCTCGCCCAGGGCGAGGCCCAGGTCTACCCGGGCGCCCCGCCCAAACGGAAGCGCCCCCCCGCGTGCGCCGCAGCCGAAACCAACCCCCAACGCTTTCCTGTGCCCAGACGCGGCGAGCGCCCGCAGCGACTCCCTTCAGGCCCCGGCCTGGCAGCTCGACAGGCGAACGACCCCCCGTGCAAAGCGGGCCCCCTCCAAGCCCCCCTTACCCTTGAGGCCCAGGACGGCGCAAGAAACCCGCGGGGCGGGGGGCGACGGCAAAGACGCGGCCCGCGCACGCGCAGCCAGCTACCCGCTTCAATCCGGGGCCATACCCCAGCGGCAGGCACCGCCAGCCCAAAGGCAACGGAGGGGCGCCCTCGCGCAGGGGCCACCGCAGCCCAGCAGCGCGCTCTCCAGGGGAGCGCACGGGCTGGCCCAACAGCCACCCTCGCAGGCGCACCCGCAGTGGCCACCGCGACGACGGCAGGCCCCCCACCTCTCCTCAGCCCCGCACCAGACGATGGGAGCGCCGCAGCAGACGCGGCAGCGGCAGCCCCCGCACATCGAGCAGCACCGGTAGCAGCAGCACCTCGCCCACGCATTGCCAGCAGCCAGCGCCGCGGGGGCCAGAACCAGCCCAGGGGGCAAAACCTGCCCACAGCCCCGGCGGATAGGCAATCCCCCCCCCCCCCCCTCCTGACCCGCAGCGCGGACCCCTCCCTGACCGAGGACGTCTCCGCCACTCGGACAGCACGCCCTGCGGCCGCGGGAATCCTCGCCGACCTCCCAGGTCGACCTCGCGCCGCCCCCACGTCTGGGCCTCGCCAACAGGAGCGTGGATTCCCTGGAGGCCGACGTGCCGATCCACCCAGGCCCCAGGAGAGGGAGGGCCGACAATGCCATCGA
>CAUYUJ010022304.1:180000-185000 GCA_963575745.1 Prorocentrum cordatum | reverse complement strand
TGTCGTCCCGGTCTTTGCGGCGGCGGCGCCGCCGCCGTCGGAGATGTCGCCCTCGCCGCCGCCGCCCTCGCTGACGTCGAAGGCGCCGTCCTCGCCCTCGCCGTCCTCGTCGACCTCGCCGTCGTCAGAGACGTCGTCGCCCTTCTCCGTTCTCCGATGTCTTCAGGTTAATGCAGCGGCCGACAAGGGCGGCCGGGGCAAGGCGTCGTACCTGTTCGCGCGGGTGCGTGTGCGGGACGAGGAGATACGCGTCCCCGCGCCGAGGGCACACGCGGACGGGCAGAGCTCCCAGCGGAGGAGGCTGCTGGAGAGCGGCTGGCGCCCGAAGAGGACCCGGGGAAGAACAATTGCGGCAAGAGTGAGTTCGCAGACCTCCGCGCGGATTGCTCGGATCCCAGACCCCCTCGGGTAATGACAAAATCATGACGGGAGGGTTTTTCCTATTTTCGGCCTCTGGGGGCCCTTATCGGCCCTCGGGACTGCCAAACAACGACTCAAGATGGAAAAACGGGTCAAGGGGAATGGGTCGAGACCTCCAGGGGTCGACGTAATGAAAAAGTCATGACGTCGGGGGTCTGGGATCGGCGCTGGGGCTCCCCTGGCGGCGCCTCCCGCGCCGCTCCTGGCGCGCTCCGCGTGCCATGGAGGGAGGCCCAGTGCCGATCCAAGAGGTCCGCGCGGTCCCGAATGGTTGTGGTTGTGCCGTTCTTGCTGCTCTTGAGTCGGGCACGTCCCTCTATTGGAGGAACATTCAAAAATAGTGAAAAAAATATCCAGGGACGAATGTTATATGATTTTGGGATACTTTTGAATATTCTTTGGGCGCTTTTATTTTTCATCGAAATCCGCCTGTAGGGGGACATGCACGACCCAAGGCTACTCCTCTTATGTCAGGAGCGAAAGAAGGACGTACACGTACATGAGTCCACGCTGGTTTCGAGAGTTCGCATTGCGCGAATGTTCGAATCACGCGGCTGGTCTCGCGGGTCAAGGGGCCACGCTCATGTACATAGCTGGGCGCGTACGTTCTTTGTGGGCTCCTTCGTATGCCAGGGACGAATGTTATATTATTTTGGGCTACTTTTGAATCTTCTTTGGGGGCTTTTAATGCTTCATCGGAACCCGCCTGTATGGGGGACATGCACGACCCAAGGCCACTCCTCCTATGCCAGGACCCTCACGGAGGCCCTGCTGACCATCCTCGAGCCGAGCCTGGTGCCCTTCCGCTTCCGAGAGCTCGGCGACGGCCGCCCCGGGCTGCTGCTCCAGAACGCCCTCTTCAGCCTCGGCGACGGCCCCGCCCAGGCGAGCGGCATCGGAAGCACGAGGCCGCCTGCAGGCGACGTTGCCGCGCAAGCTACCCGCGTAAGCGCCCTCGCTGCCAACGTAGAGTGCCTCGGGGGTCGACAGACCTCCTACCCTGACACGTCGATTAGTGAATTGTCCGTTTTCGGTTCTCGCGAGGGCGCCGCGGCCGTCATTTTCTAGGCTTGCGCCCGCCAGGTTCGGGCCCGAGGTCGTTTTCACTAAACCACGTTTTACTAAACGGGGGTCTGTCCATCCCCGAATGCCACGCTGGCGGTCCGAGCAAGCCGCGCGGCGGAAGGTCGCTGTGCCGTCTCGCGTGAAGCCTTTTTCTTTGCTCGTGGCCCAGGTGGTGGTCGAGTGGCCTGTGGGTCGGGCGCTCTACCACAGCTGGTGCTGGCAGATACCTCCCTCACCGACCGCCTGCACGCAGTCCAGCGGCCCACACCTCGAGGATCGGGCCGAACGAAAGGGGGGGATAGGAAGGGGGGGGTACGAAATCTGCTGCATGCAGCTGGTTTCGGCCCCGCCGCTGGGCCCACTCCCCGATACATGGGCGCCTCCCGGCGCCAGGAGGCGCTGGGAAAATCAGCTGCGTGAGCTGATTCTCTCCCCTTCCCTTTGCCATCCCCCCCCCCCCCTGTCGCTTCCGCCGCGAGGACCCAGCCGACGGCGACTCCTGGACGGAGGGGCCCTTCCCCTGGGGCCTGCGCCACGGCTGGGTGGTGGAGCTGCAGCCCCCCGGGCAGCAGCGGAACCCCTGCGCCTCGCGCTTCCTGCACGTGGGCGCGGGGAAGCCCGCCAGCGAGATCACGCTGGAGGACCTCTGCCAGGATCGGCGACGCGTCGGGTGGCGAAGTGAGAGCCTCCTCCTCCTCCTCCTGCTCCTCCTCCTCCTCCTCCTCCTCCTCCTCCTCCGGGAGCAGGCCTTCTCAGAAGGCGGCGGGGCTTCTCGGAAGCTCTCGCGCCTTCTCAGACGCTGTCTTTGTCTTCGGAGAGGGGATGAAGAAAGCTTCTCAGGAGGCCAGAGGCCTTCCGAGCTCTCTAAGGACGCCCGCCCACTATGACTTCTCCCTGCCCAGACATCCGGCGTCGAGTTTTTTGCGCAACGTGGCTCCCCAGAGGTCGGAACCTCTTCCCAGAAACGGCTTTTCGTCTGGAGTTGTTGACGGCCCCCCAGGCCCGGCAAGAGCCCCCAGAGGCAAACGATTGCCGAAACATCGCCTCGTGATTTTTTCTCACGACGCGAGGATGTCAGGACCTCGGCTCGCCGCCGACAGGAGCTGCAGAAGCAGCTGCCCGGCCTCGGCGTGTGGGACGGCTGCCAGCCCTGCCAGGTATTGCCCGCGAGCCTGCGCAGCCCCTCCGCCCCGTTCGACTCCGCGCACGGCGGCCTGCGCCTCCGCGCCGACCTGCGCTGGACGCAGGGCGAGCGCCTCAGCATCGCGCAGCTGCCGGCGCCCGCCGGAGCGCAGCGGGGCGCGCGCGGCATTCGGGGAAGGAAAGGACTCACCGGCACCCCACGACCCCATCGGGTCGTGAACAGGATCACGGCGGATGGTTTTTCGCTGCATTTGGCCTACAGGGGCCGTTGCGGGGCCGCAGGGCCGTCAGCAAGGCGACTCGGGATGAGGAGCCCGTCCCGGGGAATGGGTCCAGACCTCGACGTTGTGGAACAGCGTGGCGTCGGGAGTCTGGGAGCGCGCTGCTCGTCCTGGCGAGCTCTGGTCTCCACGGCGAGATTCTGCTCGAGGATCTCGTCAGAATGGACCCCAGGTGAGGCCCACGGCCCAGACATGCGACGTCGTGATGTTGTCATTACGGGGCTCCCGGAAGTCCAAGACTTTCTCTATGCGAATTGCCGCGAGCCTCAGCAAATCAATCGCGAGGTTCTAAATCGTTTGAGCAAGGTTGGCCTGGTTAGATTAAGATGGTTACGGACGTTGTGGAACCTAGTTGTTGGAGGTTAGTGTTGAGGTTAGCTGAAGGTCTTTTACCTACTCAGCTAAGTGCGGGGGGCTCATCATCCAGGGGCTGGCAACCCCAAATCAGACCTTGGATCATACATTCGTGGGTTCGGGGCCTTCCATTTTGCAATTGTAGCGGTGATTTTCGTTGAAATCATTTCAAGCGCCTTTGGAAATGAAGTTGAGGGAGTCGGACACGGGCGGAGGCGGCGGAGCAGAGAAAACGGGAGGATGAGTAGGGTCAGGAGGACGAAGCGGGAAGCAGTAGGAAGGGGAGGAGAAAGAGAGAGAGAGAGAAAGAGGAGCGGGATGGGGAGGACCATGTTTTCCTACAGCTTACCTCGTAGAGTCAGCTCCGAGGTCTCGCCCCCCAGAACATGTACCTCTGAAAATGAACCTCCAGCCTCCATGTCTTCTGACCCCATGAACATGCAAGACTCTAGAATGCATTGGGTAATGTTTAAAACCGATTGAACAGAAACCTTAAACTAACAGCTCGTTGAGGACAGTTCGAGAACTTCCCATGGTGAAACGAACGTCATCAGCTTACCATCGATATTGAGATGTAGCCCCTGCCTTCCCGAACACAAGGCGGCCCAGTGGGCGAACAAGCGATACAACGTCCCCCATGTTAACGCAGCTCCCATATACATGGCAAACTGTGGCACTTTTGAATTATGTATACACGTAGATCGGAATTGCCAAAGGCAGAAACTAGGTTTATCGCTGGCAGACTTCTCCTCCACAGTATCAGCGCCGTTCAACGAATGAGCCTCCGACGCGGACACATGATGGGCACTTGCATTTTGAAGAACTTTCTTTTCGAAGCCTTTGGTATTCCGCGGGTCGGGGCAACACCCGTTTGGCGTCCCATGGTTGCTCCCGGAAAAAAAGAGCAGGATATGAGAATCCATGTTTTGGTGAGTTGACTTGGCAAGTGGAGATTTGGTTTGAAATACGATGTGCCCCAAACAAAAAGATGCAACGATATGTGGTGAAATATAGCATCGTGAATTGCTTCAGGCATAATGTGGCCAGTTTTTGTGATTTGAAGCAGACCCGGCATCTTACACGATGCAGCGTTTGACCCACACCCACGACGGCAACACCCAATTGTGTGAAAAGCGGTTTGAATGTAATGTGCCATCACTAGCGCGAACGAGGTCATACCAGACGCACCGCCCAGTAGAGTTGTGGTTGAACAAGCCGCCCCTCCGCTGTTGTAGCTGCTTGTCCGGTGGAGGCGTTCGGTATATGATTTCACGTTCGCAAATCCAACATTGTTTGTGAGCGGTCAACTTTGGAGCAAACAAATGTTGCAATAATTACACACTTGGCCAATCCCAGGCAACATGTTTCGAGTGATCGAGAGGCTGACTGAAGTCTTGGTGCAACACACGTTGATCATAAGATAACCCACGAAGGACTTCCAGCTTCTGAAAGGTAGACTTGTCATCGTCATCGCACAATGTTTTGAGGCGCGCCTGGATGTCCTTAGTGCTGCTGCCTGAATTCAAGTCAAATTTGAAAATTCGATGCCGCCTGCTACAACCGCATACTCCGTAAGGTCGGGCAACCAATTGCTGAATAGCCGAACATTTATTTGCGCGCACGTTCGTCCTGGGACACACGGCTGGTCGACCCGTGGGCAAGCCTCGGGGAGCCACCTATCATGGATGTTACGCCAGTCCTCATGTCTGGGCCTGGTGGGCCGCCATCAAACAGTTT
>CAUYUJ010022304.1:5000-175000 GCA_963575745.1 Prorocentrum cordatum | reverse complement strand
CGCGCTCCCGACGGATTCGCGCGGCCCCTGGTGGCAGACGACTCCAACGCCCAAGTCGGCCCCCAACTGCGCCTTCCGAACGTCTTCGGGGCGACGCTCGCCCGGGGGGAGCCCGCTCCGACGCGCGCTCCCGCCGCGCGGGCCCCCGCCACTTTTGGCGACGAGAGCCCCCGGGGCCAGCGGTCGCGCCGCCGGGCTGCTTCAGACAGGCCGGCAAACGTAAGCGCTTCCTTCCGCGAGCCCCCGGGCCAGTTGATCGCCCGCGCCGCGACGGGCGGCGGCCCGCGACAATGCGACCGCGCAGTGGTGGATTGGCGCGCGCTACCCTCTCGCGCGGAAATTCCGCGCCCGACGACCTCGTTGATTTCGACGTGGGCCGCGGAGCCGCGCCCGCGCAAATGCGCCCCGACAGCGCGGGACCCAAGACAAACGTTCATTCCAACCGCCCACGACCGACCAGAATTTCTGCGCGCCGGCCGCGAGGGCGCGCCGAGCTCGGCGAATGCCAACAGGCATGGGGCCCCAAATTGCGGCGCGAACATCTGCCAGCTGACCCGGGCGAGCGCGCGGTGGCAATCGAGAAGAACATGGGCGACATCGAACAGGACAGCGCGACCTCCGAAGAGACGCGACCAGACGAACCTGCCAATTGCAGCGACGACGCTGCTTCCACATTCGCGAACCAACGAAAAAATACATGCCAATAGCAGACGCAGACGGAAAACGAGCGATCCGCACAATAACGCAGCAACACACCCGGAAGCAGAAGCGCGCCAAACGACGACAGCAGACGAGCGCCATCCTAGAGCAGCATAAGGACACCAAGCGCGTCAGTTCCTTCAAAACGAGGAGAAAGCGGACGTCCATCGCGCCCGCGTTCGACGAGGGCGTCACCGACCGCGTCGCCCGCCAAGGCATGGCCAATGCATTCGCGCGACCCCCCGCTAGGCACTGCGCAGTTTCGCCGGCGCCCGCGACGCACCACCAACTTCGCGCGGCGCGGAGCATTGCACTCCCTCCTCACGCCTCGTGAATTCGAGACCGCAATCTCACAGTTCAAGCCGGGAAGGTCTCTTGACGGCGCGGGGGGAAAGGCCGCAATGGGCAAATTGCCGCGCTCGGAGCTTCGACGTGCGCCGCCGCGGCCACAACGCGGCCATTCAAACAAACCTTCCGACACCGTCAAGTCTGCGGGAAACCGCGATCACAGTAATTTCCAAATCTGGCGACTTGACGTCGCCGCAAAACTACCGCCCGACATGTACGACAACCAGGCTACACATGCGGTTTAGTCGTCTGCTACACAACCGACTTTCCCCAACGCTGGGGCAGCACCAACCCGGCGACCAAGCGGGCTTCGGACCTGGGCGCGGCGCAACCGACCACCGTTTCATTTTTAACACAACGAAGGATCGGGCCTCCGAGTGGAACCAAGCATCGTGGATCGCCGCCGTAGATATCAAAAAAAGCGTTTGACACAGTGGGGCACGGCGGCTTGTTGGCAGCACGGCGTCGACGGGGATTTCCATTTGAATGCGCCAACCTACCCCCGCGCCTCTGTCGCAACCAGGAGGCCGTCGTCCGCGCCGACCCCGCCAGAGCGCCGTTCGAGCTCGAAGGTCAGACCGATCATCGGAACGCAGAGAGGGCGCACGAACGCACTCGCGTCAACGCATCTCACCTCGTCCACGGGCAACCAAATCCACCGCGAGCCCGGCAGCGACCACCACGACGACTCGAGCGACCACGGTGCATCCAGCAACCGTCCTATCCCGTCAGAGCGGCCATTCCGCGCGAAGACGCGAGCTACTGCCACCGCCGCGCCCGCGCGCAGACGACGGACGACAACGAGCTGCGGTCCGACTTCGCCCGCCGGGGCACGCGCAGAGCCGAGGAACGAACGAGCGCGCGCGACGTCCCTGACGCGGAGCAAATGCACTGAAGAAGGGCATGGCGCTGGGCCGCGCGTGTAGCGCGTCACCCGCCGAACCGATGGGCACAGCGAACATTGAATTGGAATCCTTCTCTCGACGCGAAACAGCCGGGCCATCGGAAGCACGGTGGCCGACAAAAGCGGCGGGACGACGACGTTCGAAAGATTTTCCATGGCTTGCTTCAGCCCGCCAATGACACAGCTACACAGCAACACCAACGAAACCAATCGCCCGCGGCAGTATTTCCAGTGCGACAGCAACGACACTCGACAAGCGTTGGACGTGAGTACTGCATCCAGTTGCAATTGCCCTGAGGCCAGCTTTAGCTGCATTGCGGGTCACGGACAGGACACGCAGCACCATAATTCACGAATGCTTCTTTGAACACAAGCTGTTTGTCGCGTTTGGGACTGACCTGGAAGCAACAAGCACCTGCACTCCCGCCCTTGCTGAAGCCTGTGCTCACTAGTTTATTAGTTTGGGTTTTATCAGATCGTGTACGTCACCCCCCCATCAAGGCCAACATCGCCTCGATTCCGCTGGCGCGCGAATGCACATTTGCTTATCACCTGCCCATAGAATTCCAATGTCGCTTGAGACGGGGAGCTCGCACATTGCATCGGCTGCTGATTTTCTGTTTGCGTCTTCACCTCCTTTGAATCATCGCTCGTAAGATTGGCAATCTGCCTCATCAAATCATTTTTTCAGGTCCAATAGCTTGAAGTGTACATGTAATGGATCGCGACGGCTGTGACATGTAATCAGGAACAAGCGAATTGCTTAATACGAGCGGCACAACCGGGATTCCAAGAGGCGGCCAAGTGGCTACGGGTTGCAAGCCGTATCATCGAGCAAGGAAAATTCGATCATTGGGGATGAGTGATGGTACGCTTATGGTTCCAGGGCGCTCTTGTCTTGCCATAGTTACTTTGCCAAATAGGTTAGAGTGGAGGTTTGGTCGGCTTCTGGAGTAACATAAATGCGTTACTATCTGCACCCGCAACCTTGCAATCTAAGCGTGCCGTGATTGTGATAGTGTGGTGGCTTACTTCTGGTGTACTTAATGAGGATCGGCGGCAGTTGCTAAGTGCAGTAGTTCGTTCGCTGCACTGAGGACATTAGTACTGATGGTGATGACCTCAAAAGATAGAAGAACGTTGAGGAACGAACTTGGGTTGGGGGAGGGTTGCGACGGTTAGAACTCACGGATCAATATCACAAGCAGGGCGGTGCTTAAATTAGGGCCAGCGTTTCATCCTGAGCATTTTTGGGGTGATGGTCCTGGGCCCTGGCGAGGGGCCCCAGGTCCCCAAACGGCCACAAACTTCCCGTCGTGATTTTGAAACGACGCGAGCACTTTTCTGCGGGGGTCGCGGTGTCGGCATTGTTTGCCCCCCCAGGCACGGTGGCGTTGTTCTCGCGTTGCGCGGCGCGGCCGTGGGTGCCGCCGCCGCCGCCGGCACGGAGGCTCCCGCAGCGGCCCGCTGCGGGCGGCTGGCTGGCCGCCGCGCGGCAGCCCCGCCCGCCGCCAGCGGGCAACGCGCCGGGGCCCCCGGGCGTCTGGCTGGCCCCCGAGGGTCATCGGGGGCGGCCAACCCGGACGTCGGGTCCGCCGTAGTTTGGGCGATGTCGTGTGATGGCCGCCCCACGCTTCGAGGTTTTCGGACGTAGGGAAGGGCGCTCTCTCTTCACGCTTGGAAGGGAGGGGGGTCGATCGGGGGGGGGCCCCCGTGAGATGCACGGGGGAGGGGTTCGAGCCGGGAATGGGGGGGCACTCAAGGAATGGGGAGGGGTTCGAAGTGGTTTTCCTCCTGAGTTGCCAGGGGGCGTTCGAACTGGTGCCGGGGGGGGCCCTTCTGCTCAGAGGGAGGGGGGGGTCGAACCGGGGGCGCCCCCCCCTTCTGTCCAAGGAGTGGCAGGTTCGAACTAGGAGGGCTGGCGGGGGGCGGCCCTCGCCCCTCGAGTTGCACGGGGCGGGGTTCGAAGCAGGAGGCCCCTCCCCGTGCAGCCGACGACGGCGAGTGCCGCGCCAGCGCCGTCGACCCATCACCTTTTTTGCAGCTCTAAAACTCGGGGGGGGGGGGCCGGTCCGACCCCCCCCTCCTTCTGGACAGTGAGGGGGGCCCCTCCTTTTGGAGGGGGGGCCCGTCAGGGAGGCCCATGTCCACGGGGTAGGGGGGGCTGTTTTTCCATGGGCGTTGCTGTTTTTCCCCACCCTCCTGTGTTGGTTTCTCGTTTTGATTATGGCACTGCGTAATCCAAGTTTCCTCCGCCTCCTACTTCCTGCTTCCTGCTTCCTGTCTTCTCTTCCTTCTCTTCCTCCTCCCTTCTCTCATTCGTCCTGCTTGCGTCCCTGGGGGGCTGCAAAGTGCGCCCTTGTCGCCACTTTCGTAGTCTCCAGGGAGGTCCCGCGGAGTGGGGAGACACTGGGATCCAGTTGAGACCTCGCGGCTCCCTGGGGGACTGCGAAGTTCGCCCCTGGGAGGTCCCGCGGAGTGGGGGGACACAGGGATCCAGTTGAGACCTCGCGGCTCCCTGGGGGACTGCGAAGTGTGCAATTGTCGCCACTTTCGTGGGCTCCTGGGAGGTCCCGCGGAGTGGGGGGGCACGATGATCCAGTTGAGACCTCGCAGCTCCTTGGGGGGCTGCGAAGTGCGCACTTGTCACTTGTCGCCATTTTCGTGGGTTTCTGGGAGGTCCCGCGGAGTGGGGGGGGACGCGGATCCAGTTGAGACCTCGCGGCTCCCTGGCAAGTTGCGAAGTGCGCAATGTTCGCCACTTTCGTGGGCTCCTGGGAGGTCCCCCGGAGTGGGGGAACTCCAGGTGCGGGGCTTGCACACCTTAGGTACTTCAGCAACTTCGTTTGTAGTGAGTGATCCTATGTGTAGTCGCCACATGTTTCCAAAGGGTTGGGTACGTCCCTGGGTAATTGTTTGAGGGGGGTCCAACGTGTCAAGGAGCTTTCCCCAGGCAAGCGTCCACGAAACTCCGACGTAGATGTCTGCCCTCCTTTGCCGTGTCTCTTTCTTCCATATTTCTGCGAGAATATCCGACCTCCTTTTCTGTCACGGAAATGTCGATGTTTTTTCGCGTCGTTTCGGGTGTTTACCCGCCAGATTTTCTGCACAGCCTATCCGGAGTCAGGGAAGAAGGGGGTGACGACTACCCTGAAATCCGGGCGCAGCATTGTTGTCGCACCAGGTGTTTTTGCCCAGCTTCAGACCCGAGGACCTTCACAGACCGATCTGGCTCGAAGCACGCCGCGCAGAACGATTGTGGTCCAGGGCTCCCGTCGATTTTTTTGCTTTCTGAGCCATGCCGTACTGGTCCGCAGCGTCGGATCCCAGGGTAGGCAGTCCTCATGACTGGGCCACTGTATTTCATGGCCCTCTTCTTGCTGTTTCACTTATTTGCCAACGCACCTCTGACGTGCACGGCGCTTCTCTCTCTCTCTCTCTCTTTCTCTCTCTTCTTGTTTCAGAGCGTCCCCCCGCTTCCCCCCCTCTCGTTCGCGCACATGCCTCGGGCCACGATTTGCGACCCCCCCGTCCAGGGGAAATTTCGATCCGATTCAAAGTCGGTTGCAGCCAGCCCGCTTCGATTCGATTCCGATGTTCGGGCGGCTCGATGCGGCCCGATGCTCGCATGGCGCTGTCATGCATCGTGGCGCCGCCGACCCGATTCGATTCCGACTCCGAGACGATGCGGTACGATTCGATGCACATTCCGATCCGATCTGGCGCTGGTGGCTTCTCGCCCCAAACCGCCGAATTCTCCAGGAAAAATCGAGCCGCTCAGAAAAGGAGGGAAAAACTCAGGGATGCACCCCCAAGGGCTATTCGGACGCACCCCATCTCGAGGAGGGACGCCCCGCATCGTATGTCCGTATGTCCCCGAGTTGGGCCCCCAATTGTTTGCCCAGTCGAAAACTCGACGATGTCGGGGATGGGAGTCGCCAAAACCTCTGTTAGTCAGACGTCCCGGTTCGATGCTGACTGCCCCTCCCACTCCTGTCATCGAGACTAAGAGCACCCCTAACCCTACAGTACTGGTGCTATGAAGACGTGGCCTCACTCAGGTCCCCGGGCTTGCATGACTGGCTCGGCTTGGTGCATCTGCAGAAAGACCCCCATCCCCAATGCCTTGGGCCTCGTAGCTCAGGACCGCTCCCAAGAGCGTGTTTCTTTCCTGCTTGGGGCGCAATGGGCATCATGGCCCCCGGCCGCCCCTTCCCCCCCCCCCTTCACGTAACGCCCCTTCCCCCCCCCCCCCAGTGCGCTCCGGGGCCCTGCCGCCGCGCACGGCGGGGGGAGAGGCGTTACATTATACCTCCCACTCCTCCTCCTCCTCCTCCTCCTCCTCCTCCTCCTCCTCCTCCTCCTCCTCCTCCTCCTCCTCCTCCTCCTCCTCCTCCTCCCCCTCCTCCTCCTCTCCTCCTCCTCCTCCTCCTCCTCCTCCTCCTCCTCCTCCTCCTCCTCCTCCTCCTCCTCCTCCTCCCTCCTCCTCCTCCTCCTCCTCCTCCTCCTCCTCCTCCTCCTCCCTCCTCCTCCTCTCCTCCTCCTCCCCCTCCCCCCTCCCCCCTCCCCCTCCTCCTCCTCCTCCTCCTCCTCCTCCTCCTCCTCCTCCTCCTCCTCCTCCTCCTCCCTCCTCTCCTCCTCCTCCTCCTCCTCCCCTGGCCCCCTCCCCCCACCGCTAGAATGCCCATCATCGCCGAAGGGGGAAGGAGAAGATTTCTTCGAAGCACCCCTGCTTCTCAGAAGGCGGGGCGCTCGTCCGCAGTTGTGGGGCCGGCTGCTTAGCATCCCGGGCGCCCCCCCGAGGTCACAAGCGGCCGCCGCCCGGGGCGGGCTGCGAGGCGGCCGCGCCCCCCGCGGGGGGCGCCGAGGCCCGCGAGCCCGGGGGGGCTCCCCCTGCCTTCCTCGCCAGCCCCCTGCCTCCTCCTCCTCCTCCTCCTCCTCATCCTCCTCGTCCTCCTCCTCCTCCTCCTCCTCCTCCGCCTCCTCCTCCTTCTCCTCCCTCCTCCTCCTCCTCCTCCTCCTCCTCCTCCTCCTCCCTCCTCCTGCACTCCCCCCCCCGCCCCCTCCCCCTTCCCCTTCACCAGCCCCCTTCCTCCTCGTCCTCCCCGCTCCTGCTCCTGCCACATCCACTCCTCGGGCGAGGGAGCGGCGGCCTGGCCTGGAGCGGTCTCCGCCTTTCACAGGGCCTCCTGCCGATGCCTCCCAGATCCATCAGGCGATCGCAAGCATGGATCAAGGGGGCGTGGGCGACGGGCCCCGTTTCCATGGGAAATCCCGGATTTCCGCCGCCGAGCGAGGCGGCACCGGCCGCATTTGGGAGAGGGCACCTCCCCCGATCCATGGATTTGGCGATCGCGTGCCAAATCCATGGATCGCTGATCCATGTTTGCGCGCCCACGAGGGCGGCGGCCTGTCCTGAAGCCGTCTTCGCCCTTCGCAGGGCCTCCTGCCGATGCCTCCCAGATCCAGAGGAGGAAATGGTGCCCATGCCCAGACCACCTCGCGCTGCAAAAAAAAACACGGCAGAAGGTTTGTCGTTATGTGCGGCCTCCCCTGGGGCCCTTACCAGGCCTCGGGACCGTCAAAAAGGCTCAGGCAAAAAAAACTGCCCTGGTGAAGGGGTCCAGATCTCTGAGAGCCGACATTGCGAACAAAATCACCTCTTCGGGGGCCCGGGCACTGCTACCCTTCCGTCGTTTTTTGCTTTTTGGCCTCATGGGACACGCCATCGTCGCCACCGCTAGATCCGCCCCGAAATCCTGGTCAGAACGCACCCCAGGAGAGGCCCGGGGAGCAGCGGTATGGGTACCTTTTGGTTTTCCCGTCCGAGCTGATGGGGTCGGAGCATCGCCCCTCAACGCCGACGCATCGCCGATGCGGCTCGATGTGGAGCCCGATGCCCTCCACGCCGCCGTCGCCGATGCATCGTCGACGTCACCGGATGCATCGCCGATGAGTCGCGATCTTCCGACCCCATCTATGCGTATCCCATCTAGAAAGTATATATTCCCTGAAGCGGTTTTCGTCCTTGTTGGGGCCTCCTGGCCCCAGACCCCCTCGCGTTGCTAACAAAATCACGACGGAAGGGTTTTCACCATTGCTGGCCTCCAGGGGCTATTTTGCCGTGCCTCGTGGTCCTCAAGCAAAGCGTCGGGATGAGAAGCCAGCACTAGGGGGGTCCAGACCCCTGGGGGCCCGCGCATCGAAGTTACCCGAGACGCACCCAACCTGTTCTCCACACGAGGCGACTACTTTTAAGTTGGGCCTGTCCCTCTACAGGGGGAACATTCAGAAATAGTTAAAAAATAGTCTGGGGACTATTTATCGTCCAAAGTCCCCCTGTAGGGGGACAGGCCCGACCTAAGACTACTTCTATGAGCGCTCCATACAAAAAGAAGCATCGCGAGGTGTGCACGATCTGCGCTGCCCTGCTCTCCGCTGCGCCTCCCAGGTGCCCACGAAAGCGGCGACGGCTGCGCAGTTCGCAGCCCCCGTCGGCGCCGCGGGGTCCCAGTGGGATGCCCGCTGCCCTCGCCTCCGCTGTGCCGCTTCTCCCGGGCACCTGCGAAAGTGGCGACGGCGGCGCCATGTCGCAGCCCCCGATGGAGCCGCGATCCTGAAGGGATACCCGCTGCCCACACCTCCGCCGTGCAGCCCAGGAGCCCACGACCGTGGCGGCAGTTGCACAGATCGCAGGCTCCCAGTAGGAAAGGTACGAGCAAGAGGGAGGCAAGGAGGCACGAGGCATGAGGAGGGGGGAGGAGGAGGGGGAGGAGAAGGGTGGAGAGCACAGTGCTCTATTCGAAACGAGATCCCAGCACACTGGCGGGCTGGGAAAGATTGGAGCGCTGGATGTCTGACCCCCTCGCGTCGTGGTGCAAACACATGATGGAAGGCTGCTCTTCCCGAGCCTCCGCCTCTGGGGGGCCCTGCCGGGCCTCGGAGCCGTCAAAGAGCGGCTCGGGATCGAAAGCCACGAGGAGGAGGAGGAGGAGGAGGAGGAGGAGGAGGAGGAGGCGGGGGAGGAGGAGGAAGGGGAGGAGGAGGAGGAGGAGGAGGAGGAGGAGGAGGAGGAAAGCAAAAGAACGAGGAGGAGGAGGAGGAGGAGGAGGAGGAGGGAATGGGTCGAGATCTCTGTGGGCCGATGCTGTGACCGAAGCCGTGACGTCGGGGGTCTGGGTGTCCAGCGGCGTCTCCGCGGGAGCGGCCGCCTCAGGCCAGGACGGGCCCCCGGAGGGATGTTCGGGGACGGGTGGCGAAGGCCTGAATGTTGACGTCGGGCCTGTCCCTCTACAGGGGGAATATTCAGGAATAGTCAGAAAATAGTCTGGGGGGCATTTCTTGTGAGCATTTTGCGGCATCTTTTGAGCATCTGTGGAGCATTTTTATGTATCGTCCGAAATCCCCCTGTAGGGGGACAGGCCCGACCTAACCTTATGTACGGCCGGCGCCGCCGACCCGGAAGACGGCGACGACGAGGATGCTGAGGAGCAGGTGGCGGAGGACGCTACAGTCAACCCGCATAGTAAGGACGGGCAACCTTCCCAAGGGTACCCTTGCATCCTTGCCTCCTCGGTCCATCCTTGACCACTTTCGTCGGCCGCGCCCCGCTCGAAAAGCTTGGAGATGGGCGTCCAAGGCCCTTGCATCCTTATCGCGCATCCTTGCTATACTGGTTGACTGTATTTGGAGGGAGGAGAAGCGATACCAACACCACCAGGGGGCCCACCGCCAGCGAGGAGGTCCACGATGCCTCTCCGAGCTGGAGGCTGGGGGATGTCTCGAGCGAGAGGGGTGGGACCACACCACCAGGGATTTCCCCCTTGCCTCCTCGCATCTCCTCGCCTCGTTGGTGTTGGTGTCGCCTTTCCTTGCTCCCATGCATGGAGCAGGAGGGGCGAGGAGGAGGAGGAGGTGCGCGGCGGCCTCCTGGAAAGGGCCAGGATGGGGCCCTGAGGGATCCGGGGAGGGATCCTGACGACGGGGCGCGTGGCCCGGGCGGGGGAAGGCGTTGCTGCCTCGCGTTCGTTGTGTGGCCGCGCTCGAGCCTCACAGGCGGCCCGGATGAGCAGGTCGGCCCCGCCAGAGCAAGGGTACCCTCGTGTCCCATGTCTCGCGACCCACGCTTCCCATATTCCTGTGGCAGTGTGGCCCTCGGGAGGGTCTTGTGTCCTCTCGCGTGTCCTGTCCAGTCGAGTCCGACTGTGCTCCTTCGGGTTGGCCCAAAAGGGGGTCCAGCGACGAGGGGGTGGCGCAATAAGATGAGGTACTGTGTAGATATAAACATATAGACATACACATATATATATATATATGTATATACGTGGGACTGCAATACACATTGGGGCGTGCAGTACATGACATGTCGGGGCGCAAATGCATTGCTGCATTTTCGAGTGCAAGACACTACTTGCAACACAGTGCAATCTACACTTCTCCTGCGCAACACATGTGCAATACATTTGCCCCAGATGTATTGCACCACCCCCTTTCAGTTGAATCCCCTTTTTGTGTCACCCAAACTCCTGCGGGTCCACTCGGCGCTGGGGTATCGACAGACTCCCGCTGGGGTGCACGAAGCACTTCGTTGCAGACGTCCCTCGAATTCTCAGCCCCACCTGCTTTTCAGAAATCTGACCCTCAGGGGCAGAGTTCACAGATGCCTGCCTATCAGCGGCGCGACGCAGAAACACGGGGTCGTCTTCACCGACTCTGGCGCGTAAGCTGCCCGCGCGGAAGGCCGCGCGTGAGCGCCATCTCTTCCGCACGGTGTGCCACGCTGGCGGCCAGCCCGCGCAAGCCACCGCGTGAGGTCGTTAGGATGGGGGCGTCGGTTAAGGAATGCGCCCAGGAGTTATGATGTTCCAACCTACTTTAGCCTTGATCACCAGAAAGAATTTCGAGCACCAGAAAAGTAATCAAAAACTCTAGGGTTTTCACGCGTCGGGACCTGGGAGACACTCGCCCGACACTGTTTCGACACTCTTTCGACATTTTTCCAGGTGCTCGAAATTGTTTCTGGGCTGTGGTCCTTAAGTACGACGGGAGCAACATAACCCAGGAGGTTTCTGTCCCTGGGGGATTCGTTGTCTGACGAGGGCGGCGGTGGCATCCATGGCCGATCCTCGAGTGGACTTCCCCCTCGCGCGGTCCATCAACAAGGAACAGTAAGCAGCAAGAAGCAGAACTGTAACAGTGGAAACTGGAAGCTGCAACCGGCACAGGAAACTGCGAAGCTTCGGCCTACAGCCTGGTGGCCCCACAAGGGGGCCGGCGGATCTGACGAGGGCGGCGGTGGCATCCATGGCCGATCCTCGAGTGGGCTTCCCCCGGCCTCCAGGTCCCGGCGCCCTTCTCCGGTGGTTCCTCCATCCAACGCCTTCACCGCATGCCGTCTCGCGGAAGCCCCGCTCCGCCTCGTCGCGCCACTGGCCTTAAATCGGGCCTGTCCCTCTACAGGGGGAATATTCAAAAATAGCCCAGAAATAGTCGGGGGATTATTTTTTGACCAGTTTGAAGCATTCTTGAATATTTTTCGGGTATTCTTGATTTTTCGTCCACAATCCCCCTGTAGGGGGACACGCCTGGCTTGACACTGGCCCTCCCCCGAGAGGCCGAGGAGGGCCCGCACCACGCGGCGGCGCTCTTCCGTCGGCGGGGCGCTGCAGAGGCGCCCGTGGGGCAGCACGTGCGGCACGCTCGCAAGTTGCTGCTGTCCAGCCGGGGGGCGCGCCAGTTCGAGTTCCACCCGACCCGTCCGGGCACCCTGCTCATCGGCAGGAGTCGGCACGAACGAAATGGGCACGGAAAGAATAGGTACGATGCCCAACAGCAGTTCTTGTTCATTCTGAACAGGATTCGCTGTCCGCGCCGCCGCGGCCTGTGTCCATTTGAGACCGAAGGCCGCCCGCCCAACAGCGGCCGCTGTTGGTTTGGGACAACATTTGTTGTTGGGCCTTATACCCACTTTTTCCGTACCCATTGTCGGGCGTCCAAAAGGAAGGACGGCGTCGTGACGGTGCTGGACGGCAGCACGGACACGTGGACGCACTCCGCCAAGGTTCGGAGGGAGGGCGGGCTGAGACGGCGGAGGGGCCTGCATGGGGCCGTGGCCTTCGTGGGGGCCCCGCCTCGCCACGGCTGCACGGCGGCACTCGCAATAGAGGAAAGGGCAGAAGCATCAACTTCTGGAGCTCCGCGCGGAGTTTTTGGATCCGCGCTGGACTCCCCTGACGGCGCCTCCGGCGCGGCTCCTGGCGAGTTCCACGCGCCAGGGAGGGGGCCCAGCTCCAATCCAATTTGCGCGGACGTTCAAACGTTTCTGTTTACGCAGGTTTTTGTGCCCCTGAGAACAGACACTTGAACGCATGTCGCGAAGGTTCAGAGGATGGCGACTTGAGACGACGGTAGTTGGCATTCGTGGGGCCCCCGCATCGCCACGGTTAGACGCAGCTCGGAACATGGGTACTTTTGGATCCCTGGTCCAGGGACTGATTTTGAGCTGCTGTTGTGTCAACTCGCACCGCTCCGAAAAGGTCGACACCTTCCCAATTTTGGGCCTCTCGTGGCTGCGCACGAGCCCGCAGTGGGCGGTGGCCGGGGCTTCCCAGACTGGCACGACGTGCGTGCTGAGGTACGACGAGAGCAGGCCAGGTGGCCTGGAGATGAAGAACCTCACGCCCTTCGCCAAGCTGTCCTCCCTGTCCGTGAACTGCACAGACGACTTCCTCGTGACCAGCGGCTTCAGCGTCGACATGGCCCTCGACGATCTGGTGACAGGCATCGGGCGACGAGAAGTGTGCACGTGCACTGATCCTGACCAGGCCCAGCCTGGGCCTAGGATCGGTGCACCTGCCTCCCCGGCCGAGCCAGGAGGGCGCATGCACCGATCCTGGGCCTGTGCAAGTGGACCAGGCCAGGGTCGGTGCACGTGCACACTGTGCTGCTCTTTGCTTCAAGGCAAGCGCATCAGCACGTTCCGCGGGCTCCACCAGAACTTCATCAACATCGTGCGCTTCGCGCACCGCTCGCCCCACGTGTTCGCGACCTGCTCCTTCGACCACACGTGCAAGCTGTGGGACCTCCGCGAGCCGATCGCGGCGACCAGGCCCGCGAGGTCCTTTGGCACGCCCACGCTGAACGTCATGTGCAGCTTCTCCCCGGACGACCAGCACCTCCTGTGCTCCGGCGTGGACTCGGCGCTCCTGCAGTTCCCCGTCGGCGGCTCGAGCCCGCTGCCCGGCCCCGGCGCAGAGCCCGTGGGGAGCCGCTTCCCGGTCCCTGCGCAGAATCTCGACATGAACTACCGGCGCTCGAGGGAAGCGAAGCACGATGGCCATGGCTAGGGTTCGAAGGAGAAAGAACCACATGAACATACACTTGTGGCGCTCCGCGCGGGTTTCTTGGATCCGCGCTGGGCCCCCCTTGGCGGCAACCCCGGCGCCGCCCCTGGCGCGCTCCGCGCGCCAGGGAGGGGGGTCCAGCGCGGATCCAAGAAATCCGCGCGGAGCGCCAAAAGTTTATGTTTACGTGGCTACTTCTTCTTCTTCAATCGATGGTGCGGGATCTTGTCGGCGCCGATCCTAGTCATGGCCCATGACGGCCGTCGCCGGTTCGCGAGGATGACGCACGATTGGATTGTGGCCAAGATGGACGATGACTCACCGGGCGCGTTCCACTACTCGCAAAGTGCCTACTCGCAAACGCCCGAAAAACACATGCCTGCTTCAATGTAATGTATCGTAGATCCCCCGCGGTGGATCCAGGCCATTTGCGAGTAGCTACTTTGCGAGTGTTGGAACGCGCTCGTCGAATGACGGCCACGATCGACGCGGGCGTTTCTGGGTTCAAGTCTCGGTCCTTGTCATCGTTTTCTCTCCCGTCAGGCGCTCCCTGTATCTGGCCGACGGGGCCGTCGTCGCCACCGCGGCCACCAACGAGAGCTTGCTGCGGTTCTACTCGCAGGAGGCGGGGGGGGGGCGTTGCGGCCCGCTCGGCCCCGCCCGATGTATCGGTGCTGGCCAGGTCCGATTGGATTCCGATATACTCCAGCGATCCGATGCGGCCCCAGCCCGACTCGATCTCGACCCCGTCCCGGTGCGGCCCAATCTCATGTACACGTTTCACCAGCAGCGACGGAGCCCAATCACACGACACGACAGGACGAACGACGAAGACGACGAGAGGTGGCCCAGAGCGGAAG
This sequence comes from Prorocentrum cordatum, assembly GCA_963575745.1. Classification (NCBI taxonomy): domain Eukaryota; class Dinophyceae; order Prorocentrales; family Prorocentraceae; genus Prorocentrum; species Prorocentrum cordatum. The sequence continues at coordinate 160,847 of CAUYUJ010022304.1, read as the reverse complement.
GGTCGGATACAGACAGGACCCCGGGTAAGGGGAGCCGGTTAGTGATTGGGCCCCGAAGTAAAAAAATATGTTGACCAGCATCATTCAATCAAAATTGCCATCGCCGGTGTTTCTTCGGGTGACGGCACTTTTGGTTCATGGAGTGGGGCGGGGGGGCGCCGCCCGGTACACATCACTAAATTGATGATGTTCCAACCTATTTTAGCCTTATCACCAGGAAGAATTTCGAGCACCAAAACAGTACCGAAACTCCAGGGTTTTGACGTGTCGGGCCCCGGGAGACACTCGCCCGACATTATTTCGACATTGCTTCGACACACCTTGTCGACACTTCCCCGAGTGCTCGAGATTATTTCTGGGATGTGGTCCTCAAGTACGATGAGAATAACACAGCCCAGGAGGCTTCTGTCCCTGGGGGGTTCGTTATCTGACGAGGGCGGCGGTGGCATCCATGGCCGCTCCTCGAGTGGACTTCCCCTGGCCTCCAGGTCCCGGCGCCCTTCTCCGGTGGTTCCTCCATCCAACGCCTTCACCGCATGCCGTCTCGCGGAAGCCCCGCTCCGCCTCGTCGCGCCCTTGGCCTCGTGCCCCACTGAACACCGAGCCAGGTCCCACTGAAACCCAGCCCACCCGGCACCCGAAGGGGGGGGGGGGGGGGCGAGAGGGGGGCGGAGGACCGAGGGCCCGCCGGGGCCCGCCCGCGCCCAGCGCGGCCCCGCTTGGCCCCAGCGGCCCCGCGGGCGCGCCGCCGCCGTGGCCCGAGCGAGCCCCTGCGCAGTCCGGTTCGACCAGGCTTCGACGACGTACGGCAAGAGCCTTCGTTCAGGAACGTGCCCGAGAGTCAGAGGGAGGGAAAGGTACCCATGCCTCTGCCCGCTCCTCGTTTCCCCCTTCTGGGGGCCTCCTCGGCGGCCCTCGTCGCCACCGCCGCATTCGCCTCGAAGTTCTGGTCAGAACGCACCCCGGCAGAGGTCTGGGGAGTAGCGGCATCGGTACCCTGTGGTTTCCCCAGAGAGGTTTCAGATCCTGGAGGATTCCTTGTCCGATGCGGGGGCGGTGATCCATGGCCAAGCCTCAACGATTGGTGTTGCTCCAGTTTCCTGACCCTTGGTTCCTTATCTTTGGAGTCCCGAACCGGTGCGGTGACAGACCGTGCGGTGACCTCGAAATCCCCCAAGACCTCACCGCAAAATCCGTCACCGCACGGTCTTGAGACCCCGGAGGCCCCTGTCGCCCGAAACATCCTCGGAGAACGACGCGAGTTCCAAAACCGTGCGGTGACCCCGAATCCCCACCGACTCACCGCTCGGTGTGGTCATCGCCCCGTTTGGGGGCCCCCGATTATCTAGGGGTTCCTTATCCAACGCCCTCACCGTAGGCATGAGCCTTCGGAGGTCCGCGCGAATTTCCTGGATCGGCGCTGGACGCTCCTCCTCGGCGCACACGCGCAAGGGGCGGCCTCTGGAGGCGCCGCCCCGGGGGGGGGGGGGCCCAGGCGCCGATAGAGAGGTCCGCACGGACCATCGAAAGTCCAGGTGTGTGCCCTTCTTGCCGCGGGGCGACCTCTCGAGCTAGTAAAAAAAAAAAGTGTGCCCTTCTGTGCTCCTCGACGGTTGCCCGATGCGATCCTTACCTCATGGGCAACGCCAGGGGGGGACAGGCTCAGGGGGGAGGCATCGACCCCCGATCGCCCACTCATCGCCGACAGGGGCCCGATGGTGCACCCCGCCCAGGAAGGTGCACATCCGCTATCGGGGGCCGATCGCCGATCTGTCGGCGATGTATCGCCTGTTTCAGATCGACGCTTCTCCCCCTTGGCCAGTCCGCCCTGTCCCTGCCCCCACGAACGATCCCTGGGAGGCGCCGCACAGGCACCTGGGCATCATCGACTTCAGGCACTCCCTGCGCGGCCGCGGAGGAGGAGGAGGAGGAGGAGGAGGAGGAGGAGGAGGAGGAGGAGGAGGAGGAGGAGGAGGAGGAGGAGGAGGTGGAGGTGGAGGTGGAGGAGGAGGAGGAGGAGGAGAGGAGGAGGAGGAGGAGGAGGAGAGGAGGAGGGGGGGGCACTTGGGCCTTATCGACCTCAGGCACTCTCTGCGCGGCCACGGCGGCAGCCGCACGGTTACCCAGGAGGCGCCGACGGGCACCTCGGCCCCATCGCTGGGGGGCAGCCCGACGGCGGCGCGACCAGAGCGCGGCGGGCGCACGGACGCCGCCACCGCCAGGGCGGCGGCGCCGGCTGCTCAGGTCGAGGACTTAAAATTGCAGAAAGAGAACACATGTCCTTCCTCAGCCTCCTCCCTCCTCCTCCTCTATCCTGCCTCCTCTCTCCTCCTCCGTCCTCTCCTCCCTCCTCCTCCCTCCTCCTTCCTCTCCCCCTCCTCCTCCTCCTCCTCCTCCTCCTCCTCCTCCTCCTCCTCCTCCTCCTCCTCCTCCTCATCATCATCATCATCATCATCATCATCATCATCATCATCATCATCATCATCATCATCATCATCATCATCCTCCTGCCTCCTGCCACCTGCCTCCTCCCGCCTCCCTCATCCCTTCTGCTCTCTCATCTCCTGCTTCTCCCTCCTCCCTCCTTCCTCCTGCCTCCTCCCTCCTCCTCTCTCCTCTCCACCTCCTCCACCTCCTCCTCCTCCTCCTCCTCCCAGCCCGAAGAGGCTGTTGCGATGAGTACCCCTTGAGATGTTGCGTTCGGGAGGCCTGAGTTCCCTGAGAGCCTCCCCGTACCTTTCAGTCGCTTAGGTGGAGGTTACGGGCCCAAGTGCTCCACGCTTCCGCCCTGTGCGTGTTGAATAAAGTGCGGTGCGACTTCATGCTAACGCGGGCTTTGAAGGCCCGAGATGGGTCATAAAGTCCCGCAGCCTTGCCCGAGCAGTGCGTTGATTCAACCAGCAGCATGTGTTGTGGTTATTTCTCCCACTCACAGAGGTGGGCCCGTTAGCAGAGACAGCAGCTGCCCAGGTCTTGTTTGCTTGCTCCTCCTCCTCCTCCTCCTCCTACTCCTCCTCCTCATCCTTCTCCTACTCCTACTCCTACTCCTATTCCTCCTCCTACTCCTACTCCACCCCCTCCGTTTCCTCCCCCCCCCTATCCTCTTCCTCCGTCCACCCTCCTCCTCCCTCCTCCCCCCTCCCGTTGGCCCAATCCTCTCGTTTAGGTGACCCCCTGGGAGGCCCTGGGGCGCCAGAGAGAGACGCCCAGGGGGGCTCTCCCGCGGCTGCGCTCCGCACAGCGCCAGGTCAGGAGCGCCGCAGTCAGGTTTGGCCCGGCCTAGCAGGCCCCCGCCATGTGAGCGAGGACGCCCTTTCGTCTATGTACATCTCCCGTTGTTTTTGTTCTCTCTCTCTCTCTCGCTCTATACCTCTTCTCCGTCCCGTTCCCTCCCTCCTCCCCTCCTCCCTCCCGCCTGGGCCTCTCGGCGCCTGGGTGGTCTGTGCTGGACGGATGGGCATGGGTCGAGCTGGGAGTGTTTATCAGGGGGCGCCCTCGGAGAAGTCGTCCGTCGGCGTGGGACGAGGGGATTGCTTGTAGAGTTCTTGTTGCCCCAGATGCTCCTCCGCTGGAGGTTGAGTCCGCGCCAGTGGCCGAGCCGGCGCATGTCTGAAGAAGCGCCCACAACGGTCGTCCATTCGGCTCGGACAATTCGTTCGTCAATACGAAAGAGACGTCAACTCGACCCCAAGATTTCGTTCGAACAAACGAACGCAATCGTCAAATATGCTCCAACGTGTCGCTTGTCGAGACGAGGGGATCTGTCAACTCGGCTCTGGCACTCACTTCAGCCCTCAAGGCCGAACTCGTCGTCAGCCATCAGTTCGGCCCCGGCAGTGCGTTCGTCAAGACGGAGGGTGCGGCAAGGGGGGCCGCCAACGGCGTTCGTCAATTCGGAGGGAGACCGACAAGGGGGTTCGTCACCCCAGAGGGAGGCTGTCGAGGGGGCCCGTCAAGGGGGTTCGTCAACTCGGAAGGATGCTGCCCAGGGCGTTCTGTCAATCCCGAGAGGGACCGTCAAGGGGGTTCGTCACCCCAGAGGAAGGCTATCAAAGAGGTTTCGCCAACTCGCAAGGAGGCCGTCGAAAGAGAGAGTTGACGGCCAAATCTTTTTGGGTTGACGGCCCAAGCGCCAGACAGACTCTTGCAGGCAGGATGCATGCAGGGATCTCCTCGCCTGCTCCACATGGGACACGTCGGGGTTCATCCGCAGCTACATACGCTCCCAGAGTTCCCAGCTCTCCCTGGATGACCCGATCCCTCTTACCTCCATCCTCGGGGTGGCCCCCACTCCCTCTGTTGTCCTGGCCCCGCAGTTGCGTACTGCAGTCGCCTCCTCGGCCCTGCAACCCTCTGCCAACAGACCAGAGCCCGCGGGCCCAACATATTATCTTCATCGGGGGACACCTATGTACCAACCTACCTCCTCCCTCCTGCCTCCTCCCTCCCCCGCCAGCTGCTTATCTCGACAGACGGCTACGCCAGGCCTCGTCGTCTCCTTCGTCTCCTCACTTCCTCCTCCTTCTCCTCCTCCTCCTGCTCCTCCTCCTCCTCCTCCTCCTCCTCCTCCTCCTCCTCCTCCTCATCCCCTCCTCCTCCTCCTCCTCCTACTCCTCCTCCCCCTCCCCCCTCCTGCCTGCCACCTCCTCCCTCCTCCTCCCTCCTCCTCCCTCCTTTCCTTTCCTCTTCCTCCTCATCCTTCCTCCCCCCTCCTCCCCCCTCCTGCCTCCTCCCTACTCCTCTCTCCTCTCCTCCCTCCTCCTCAAAAACAGGGCCGGGGGCACCCGAGTGGGCCCCCATCCCCGTCACCGAGGGGGGCCCCCGGGCGATGGGAGTATGGTCCGGGCCAGATCCCTAGCCACGAAAAACGCCACCCAGCGGACACAGCCTCTTGTAGGACTGGCCCTGTGGCGCTCCGCCTCTGACTGTAAGTTTTAATTCATAACTAGATAAAGAAGGTGGCAGGGGCAGTCGCGAAGCTAGCGCCGTGGCGGGGGCGGCTCTGCAGGAAAAGGGAAGGGAAGGGGGGAGGGTTGGCGGTGGTGGTCGTAGGGGTCGGGCGGCTGGTCGTGGGTGAGGGTGTTGAAGATCGAAGTAGTGGTCGTAGTGGTGGTCGGACTGGTGGTGGCCGTGTTGGTAGCTGGGCGAGCTGGTAGTGGTCGTAGTGGTCGTGCTGGGGTGCCGGTAATCGAGGTGGCCGTGCTGGCGGTGGTCGCGCTTGTAGTCGGCCTGCTGGTAGTCGTTGTGATCGTGCCGGTGGTGGTCGTACTAGTGGTTGGTTGATGTGTGGGGGCGGTCAGCGATTTCATCACAAGGGCACATCGGATCATATCCGCGCTCCCTTGTTGCAGGGTGCTTGAGATGTCCTGCCATATCTGCCTCAGGAGTTCGGATCGATCGGCGTCCTCCAGGAAGGCGCCGTAGCTCCGAACGAAGCCCACTGCCTCGTCGGATGGCCGCCCACGCAGGAGCGCGTTTTTCCGTTGGAGCAGCATGGCCGGTGATTTGTTCTGCACGATTGCATTTCGGTCACGGAGGTAGTTATGGCGGGCGGTGCGGGACAGGCCCACCTCGCATGATTTGGCATTGACGCCGTGTGGGTCGAGGGGCTCTCCGCCCAGCGTGCCGTCGCGTCGCCGGTGGCAGCGTGACCCGGCGAGGCAGGCTGGCGCTCGCAGCCGGCACAGCGAGCTCGCCTCGACGTGGCCGTCTGGCTGCAGGAGGGTCTCCCGGCAGCTGCGGTCGGAGAAGCGTCCCTGCGCGCCAACGCTGCCGCAGCCACGGGACGCCGGCCAGTCGTGTCGTGGGGGGTCCCGCAGCAGTCGCTCCCTGGTTTCTCCGGAGGCCGCCCCGTTCCACGAGCCCTGGCGCTCAGCGCGGGCCTCTTGCAGACTATGTACGGGCCCCTGGTCGACGTACTGCCAGGCTGTCGCCCCGGAGGCCTGCAGCGCCTGCTCGGCTCGGGCGAGCGCCGGGAGGGTCCGCAGGCAGCGCGTCCGGGACCCCTCGGCGAGGAGGCACAGCGCCCAGCTCGCGGCGTAAGCTGCCGGAGCCGTCTGGGCGGCGGACGGAATGGCGCACCCGTCATCCGTGAGGCGCATGGCGGCCTGCAGCTTTATCCTCCTTCCTATCCTCCCTTTTCCTCCTGCTTCTCCTCCCTACTCCCTCCTTCCTCCTCTCCTCCCTCATCCCTCCTGCTTCCTCCCACTCCTTCTTCTCGTCCTCCTCCCCCCTCCCTCCTTCGCCCTCCTTCCTCCTCCTTCCACCTTCCTCCGCCCTCCTCATTTATCCTCCCTTTTCCTTCCTCCTCCTCCTCTTGCCCCTCCCTCCTTCTCCCTCCTCCTCCTCCTCCTCCTCCTCCTCCTCCTCCTCCTCCTCCTCCTCCTCCTCCTCCCTCTCCTCATCTTCCCCCTCCGGCTCCCTCCTCCTCCTCGTCCTCCTCCCTCTCCTCCTCCTCTTCCCCCTCCTCCTTTTCCTCCTCTTCCTCCTCTTCCCGCAGATTCCACATCCTCATGCTCCCTCCACCAGCCTCCCCCACGTCCTCCTCCTCCTCATCCTCCTCCTCCGCTTCCATCGCCTCCCTGTTGCACCCCGACGCGTATAGGTAGGGCGGGCCGGGCGTTTCGCTTGAGTCCTAATTCTTATGTTAACCAACATTTCAACAGCTTCACGGATGCAGGGCGGGCCGTTTTCAAAATGTGGTTCTCGCCTCAGCGCCGCCCACATTCGTTTAAGCAATGAACTTGGCGCGACCCCAATTAGGGGATATTGCATGGGCGCATCGTTGGGCGCATCGCTTGGCAGTGCTTGACATTGTTTGGTACTGCTTGGGGCAATCGGGGGCGGTGTCCCCGAGGAACTCGGGGAACCCGAGGAACCCGAGGAACCCAGGGAACCCGAGGAACCTCCAGGAATCGCGCAACGTAACAATAGGAGGCACCAGGGGCGTGGAACCCGAGGAACCCAAGGAACCTCCGAGCAACGGGCACGCTAACAATAGGAGGCACACACCTTTGACCAACTCAGAAGCCCTCAGGCAAGCCTACTTGGGAAGAAGGTGCAACTGTTTATCAGATTGAGGGCGGGCCGTTTTCATCAACATGTTGTCATCACCTTAACGCCGCGCACATTCGTTTGCAACATTTGCGGGGGCTTCGCGGATGGAGAACGGGCCGTTTGTTTTGTTTATGTGGTTATCGTCATAGCGCCGCGCACACTCGTCTTAGGAGTTGGCAGGAGTTTCACGAATGGGCGCGCTACCTTTGCAAAATGTGTTGCTTTATTCTAGTGCCGTGCACTTTCGTCTGAAGAGTTCAAAACAGCTTCACGGATGTAGGGTGGTACCTGTTCAACATGCGGTTTTGCCTTAGCGTCACGCGCGCTCATCTTAAGAGTATACAGCAGGGTCAGTCGTTCTTATGGCTGACGCCCCAGAAATGGCGTTCTGGTAAGATGTAGGACCGCCAGGGCTTAACGATTTATTTGGTTCGTTGGGGTCCCAGGAATGGCGTCTTGGCACAAATAAGGACCGTCCAGACGAATCCTTGTAAAGGCCTATGAGAGGGAAGTTGGGGGGATGGTGAATCCAACATCGTTGGAAAGTCTTGGGTTTACACTGCTCCTCCTTCTCCTCCTCCTCCTCCTCCTCCTCCACCTCGTTCCTCCTCCTGTTCCTCCTCCTCATCATCATCATCATCATCCTCATCCTCATCCTCATCCTCATCCTTATCCTCCTCCTCCTCCTCCTACTCCTACTCCTACTCCCCCTCCTCCTCCTCCTCCTCCTCCTCCTCCTCCTCCTCCTCCTAACCAAAACCAAGAAGCTGCACGGCATCTTCGCAGAAGCTCGACCTGAACTCTCGTGGCGTTGCCAACGGGCTCGCGGAACCATCACGGCGGAGGCGATGCCCGTCTGCGAGCTCAAGATCGGTGGCAACAGCACCGAGCCGACCCAGATCGCTTGGAACCCAGAGGCAGTCCCGCAGTTCGGCATCGACCACGAGCGCTACAAGGCACAGTTCGCCAACCGCTTCGCGGTCTCGGCTGGCCAGCTGGACACGAGAGGATGGCATCGTTGACGAGCGTTGGGCTCCATGGGAGATCGGCGCCCCTCGCCGATCTCAGGCTGGCCTGAACCGTTTCGCCACACCTGAACACATACGCCCGCATTATGACCATACTGTTTTGCTTCCTGGTCGGCTTCATCTCCTTTGAATCCACAACTTCGACATCTCGCGTACATCTCTGGATCTCATTGCAGACAAAGGGCATTATATTGCACAGTGGGTGCACGAGGGCTATGCGCACTGCACGTTCGTGGAAATCGGCGGCTTCAACATCAACGCCACCCCCACAGCTGACTACATGCGCCCGCAGGCTGCTCTACATGCGCGCACTGCTGATGGGATGATCGAGATCGTTGGGAATCAGCCCACCAGGTACGCGAAGGACACGGCCACGGCGACCACCATCGATCGCGCCTTCATCTCGCTGCTTGCACAGTACATGGAGCAGCTGATCTGTGAATTCGAGGTCCACGGGGAGGCGGCTGAATATTCTGATTGGCGGCTCAGTGATCATGCATTTGTTCAACTCTGAACTCTTGCTCGCCGACCTCCCGCACATCGTGAACAGACCATGCCCACGTACATCTTCAAACCCAAACAGTATGCTACCATTCTCAACTCGCTGACAAGGTAGGTCAGCAACTGCATGCGGCCACCAGGGTTGCTTATGACGGGGACCCAGCGCCTGGTGAAGGAAGCGGCGTCCATGGCTCGAAACGCTCTTTCGCGTCCTCCGAACGGCGTAGGTCCATGTTCAGCCGAAACTCAAAGGCAAACTAAGAGAAGCACTGCCCGGTGCGCATGGCGCCAGGACCAGTGGACTGCTCGCAATCTCATTCTTCACACTGGACTTGGCCGCGAGCATCTTCAGGTAGCGGACAGCGGAGCACTGCATTCCCTTCCTGAGGAGTTTGCGGCCGCAAATGATATGCTGAACCACCAATGGCATGAACGACAGGTTGCAATGGCTGCTCGGCGGGTTCCAGAGCATGAGCATGCTGCACCTGACTCTGTCGCCGCACTCCATCGTCGTGAACGCGCTGCCCGCAAGCGAGCTGCATTATGGGCACCACGTCGGATACAACCCGTACTCGATGGCCCTCAGCTTCATGGTGTCGGATATGATGGACTTGTGGCGCATGAGCCTGGATGTGCGGCTGCTGCGCTTGCTGAACACTGGCCTCCGATCTTTCTCGGCATGGACGTGCTGCAGATAGCCGGTAGCGAGATCGACTCCATCCTGGATGAACCGATGGAGGAACGGGTTCTACACCGACATGGCCTACATGTGCCAACGATTGAACAATTCCGACATGACTTTCGCCGCGCGCGCCGTGCTGCTCCTGGGCCTGATGGTTTGTGGACGCCCTGTTGCCCTCGGCTCTGGCGATGGACAGCGTCTGCCCGCTGCCCGAAAGGACGTTCTCTGGCGCTGCGCTAGGCGCGGGGATCAATCATAGTCTCTTCGCCCTCCTCCTCAAGGGCTCCGCGGACGAGGGTGAGCCAGACCTGCTGGACTGCGTCCGCGCGCCAGGTGTCACGCGCCCTCTGAGCTTGAACAATCAAGACGCAAAGGCTATTGCTTCAGCCATCAATCATAAGCTGAAGCCTGTTGCCGAGGCGAGGACTGAGGGCCCCAAGCAAGGCTTCGCTTCAGGCAGGAATGTTACTGGTCACATGTTGGCGATGGACACAGAGGCTCGGCTTGCCCCCTTGGGCTCGAGAGCGGACCGATCGCTCCCTGTCTTTGTCAGTTTCGACGCTGCCTCGGCTTCCCCGAGCCTCGGCCGAAGGTTTTTGTTTCGCGTCCTGCATCGCTTTAACACTCCGGTCGGTTTGGAGTTGGCCATCCGTGCGATGCACGATCAGATGGTCGGACGGATCTGCGCTGGAGGCCAGCGCCGGCTCCCCACCCTCATCCGCTCGGGCGTCGCGCAAGGATGTTCTTTGAGCGGAACTCTGTGGGCTCTGGGACTCGACCCTTCCCTCCGCCGCCTCGCTCGAGCTCCCCCCTCTCCTTCGACTGGCGCCGCGGGCGACTGCGCTGACGACTTCGGCGCGGCCCTTCGATCACCGAGTTCGGTCGCTGCCCTCGAGCCCCCGTTCCGTCGTAGCCGGCGCGTGGCAGCTCTCCGCTTACAGCTTAGAAAATGTGTCCTCGTTCTGCTTTGGACGCCGACGACTCCAGAGTTGGTGGCGTCGATTCGGCGGAAGCTTGAAATCTGGGCTCCGTCGTGGTCTCAATGTTGCTTACACCACGTGGCCAAGTACCTCGGCGCGCTCATCGGCCCCGGGGATTCACTTGGAAGCATCTGGGACTGCCCTTGCCAGAAATACATTTCACGTTGCAAGGAGCTCGGATTGATCGCTGGCTCGGCAGACGCAGGCGCTCGCTTTTGCAACTCATCGATTGTTTCATGCCTGTCCTATCTGAGCCAGCTGCGCCCGCTTCCTCGCGCCATCCTGAAGCGGGACCTGTGGGGCTTGCACAAGCGCTTACGCCTCCCGCCCAATTCCGTCGCTCTCTCAGAGTTTCTCTCTCTGTCCACTTGGTCCCCCTCCCCCTCGCCATCATCGCTCGCCGCCACCGCCCTTGCATGCGCCTTGCGCGCGGCATCCATCGTGCTCGCCGCTGCATGGCCAGGGCTTTGTGATCGACTGCGGGCGGCCGCAAGCTTGCAATCGGGCCAGGTCGATTACCTTTCGCTGGCAGGCCTGCTCCGAGGTGAGTTCTGCGCGCCTCGCTGGCGCATGAAACATGGCATTGTTCAGCTTTACGATGGGCTGCTGCAGGCTCGCCCCACCCGCTCCCGCCCCTCCCCCCAGCGCAGCTCCGAGAGGCGCAGTGCCATGTTGCCGAAGCCAACGGGCTTGCGGAGGCAGCAGAGCGCCGCCCCAAAGTTCAGAGCGCATGTTTGAGGACTGTAACACTGGAGGCCTTTCCTGATCGGGTCGAGCACCTGATTCGTCGGCGCCTGAGGTCGCGGTTTTGGATCCTCCCACCCAGGCATCTTCGGGAAAGATGGGATCTGTCCCGAGAAATCTTGCGCCGTGCCCCGCTGAAGACCATCGCGGGGCGATAGGCCTCCACAGACCGTGCGCACGCGTCTAATGAGCGCTGGAGCTCTCTTTGTGGATGCTCCAGACCCGACCTGATCGACCACTACCTCCGATGCCCTCGCCTCGTCCACCTTGACCCCCACTGTCCCCTCGTGCGTCTCGGTTTCGGGTTGCCGTCCCAGTATCCTGCCTGCGATTTAGCTCGCGAGAATGCCATCCTTACCACCGCTTCTCTCTTCAACATCTACCATATCTCCAAGGATGCGGCGCGTCGGCAAGGAGGGGCGTCACTGTCTGCACACCAACAAGTCGAAGTTTTACCCGCTGCTTGGGCCAAGATGCCCGAGGATGTCAGCCTCCTTCCGCCAATGCCCAGCGAGAGTCGGCCCCACAGGTGGCTGGCATGAGAATCAGAGATGCCTGGAAGCTACTGGCGTTCCTCCTCCTCCTCCTCCTCCTCCTCCTCCTCCTCCTCTTCCTCCTCCTCCTCCTCCTCCTCCTCCTCCTCCTCCTCCTCCACACTCCTCTCCACCCATTCCCAGTCTCGCTCTCGCGCCCCCCGCCCTCCAAAAAGAATCTGCATGATCATGAACTGTTCAAGGTTCGTGCGGAATTATTTGGATCGGTGCCTGGGCCGCCCTGGCGGCGCCTCCAGCGTCGCCCCTGGCGCGCTCCGCGTGCCAGGGAGAGGGGGGGCCCAGCACCGATCCGAGAAATCTACAGTTGATGTTCATGTTGTTTTGTTGTTCCCCATCAGGGTGCCAACGCGCCCGCGGCGGATGCCCAGGGGAACGACCAGGACGGGGCCCGCTTCGATTATCATCGATCTGGTTCAGTTCAGATTCCGGTTGGCCTGGTCCGATTCGATTCCGATGTCGAGGCGGTCCGATACGGGGCGTTGCTGTGCATCCTGGCGCGGCCGAGCTGATTCGATTCCGACCCCGTGCCGATGCGGCTCGATCCGACGCGCATTTCGATCCGGTCCAGGTTCCCGATTCGATGTTGACCGACCTTGCCGGGGGTCCACTCGGGCGGGGCCAGCTGGGACAATGGTAAGTCCGTTCCAGAGCGTTCCGGAACGCTCTGAAACGGCCGCGGTGCCCGATACATTCTCCAGAGCCGTCGGACTTCGAAGATCCCCGATTTGTTTTGGTCCGATGTTATCCTCGTCCTGGTTTCGTCCTACTACAGAAGGGCACTTGGGAGCAAGAATTGCACCACCACCACCACCACCACCACCACCACCACCACCACCACCACCACCTCGGGGCATTCAGGATGAGCTGGTGTGCGGGATGCGGGTGTGCATGATGCTCCGCGAGAACGCCAGAAACGCTTTGCACCACCACCACCCCTGACCACCTTCTGCCTCCATCCTCCAGGTGGTGGTGGTGGTGGTGGTGCGTCGCCTTCTCCTTAGGCACCCGCGCACCACCACCGTGTCGGGTGCTGCTGGAAGTGCCCCTGGCCAAAGGTGTCCCCAGGATTTCCAAGGATGCCCCCGCGGCCTCCAGAGCACCCCTCACGAGGCCCTGGGGCCCCCAGGGATTCCAACACGGAGCGAAAAGATGGGGGCGCCTTAGGCCAGGGGCACCTCCGGCAGCCCCCGACGCCGTGCTTTGGCCCGGGGCCATCCTGGCGGCAGCAGCCCCCCCCCCCTGGCCTCGGCGGAGGAGGAGGAGGACGAGCAGGAGCAGGAGGAGGAGGAACAGGAGGAGGAGGAGGATGAGGATTGAGGACTTCTTGGGTGCCTCTCTGGCCGTCTGAGGGCGTACCCGACCCGTCAGACGCCGTCGGACCAGGAGGGCGCGCGCACCAGGGTCGGGGGCCTGCTTGGCCCTGGCCGGTCACAGTGGCGGTGCATTTTGGCAGCGCGCGCAAAGGGGTGGCGCGAGGGGGGGCGGGGCTTCTAAGAAGGCCAGTGCCGTATAACCGGCCCCTCTCCCCATCCCCATCCCCACCCAGACCCCCCCCCAACTCAGCACCCCAGTTGGGGAGATACCCTTCGAGACCCGGAGGAACAAGCTGATGCCCCCACCTGACATGGCGGGAGGCCCAGGAGTGAAGGAAGGACGCGCACACACATGAACCCGCGTGAAGGAAGCGCGTGCGCGCACGAGTCGGGCGCACCGCGAGGGCGGTTTCGCGGACTGGGGGGGCCGCCTCCGCTTCCGTGGCCTGGCGCGCGGGTCTTCCGCGGGCTGCCTGGGGGGAGTGTCCGCGCAGGGCGGGCGCTCTCCGGGAGGCCCTGCCCGCTTCTGGGAGCCGGGCCCTCCCCGAGGAGGCCCGGGCCCTGCCTCCGAGAAGCAGCGCGCCGCCCTGCTTGGAAGGCCCCCCCCCTCGCGCCATCCCCTTGCGCGCGCCGCCAGGCCTACACGTTGTGTTCGTTTCTAACTATTCGAAAAGTTCTCTGATTTTTTGGAGGGGCGGGGATCCTTTCAGATCTAATTGTGCCATCCTGGGCCTCTTCCTGGCCACTGTGGGGGGCCAGGAGCGATCAGAAAAACGAGCAGAGTTAGAAACGAGCAGGAATAGAAATGAAGGACGTGTATGTTGCCCCCCTCGTGCTTGAGGACCCCATCCCGGAAGGAAGCTCGAGCGCCCAGGGCGGTGTCGAAGCAGTGTCGAACGAGCCTCGCCTCCCAGAGTGCCCGACGCGTGCAGCACCCTCCAATTTCGGTACACGCTGGTCGTTGAAATTAGGTTTTCTGGGATTCCCAGATCCCAATCTACTTCAAGCGCCTTCCCAATTCAAGAATCGGCATGATTTCGCTGTGTTTTGTTGTTCTCTGGGAGGGCCTGGAACCAATCCACTTTATCCGCCTTCCTACTTCATGCTTCTACCTACTTCTTCCGACCGACGTGTACTTTTCTGGTGCTCGGAATTCTTTCTGGCGACCAATGCTAAAGTAGGCTGGAACACCATAACGCTAAGCACTGACGTGCCCTCCGCAGATCGGCTTAAGTCGGGCCTGTCCCTCTACAGGGGGAATACTCAGAAATAGTCACAAAAATCGTCTGGGGACTATTTTTGACAAGTGTTGAGCATCTTTTGAGTATTCTTGGGTATTTTTAATTGTTCCTCCGAAATCCCCCTGTAGGGGGGCACGCCCGACTTAAGGATAGGGTCAGGTAGGCCCAGGATGGGGATAGTTCGCTCCAGATCCTTCAGGAGCGAACCGGCCGCGGCGCCCGATGTATCCTCCAGACCCGCAGGCTGTCTGAGTTTCCCGATGGGTCGTCGTCCGAGTTGGTCCCCATCTTGCCCTCGTCTTCACAGGAGTTCGTCCAGTCCCTCCGCTGCCACCCCACGGACTCGCAGCTTCTCGGGGTGCTGCTCTCCAAGTCCGCCGACTCCCTCATATCCCTGGTGCACCTGGACAGCTGAGCCCTCTCGTCAGGTGGCCGCCTTCCTCGGCGGAGGGCGCAAGGGGGTGCCGCGAGCTGGGCGGCCATCGAAGAGGGCAGGGAGCTTCTCAGATGGCTCCGAGCAGAGGCCAGGGCGGGGGCCTCCCGAGAAGCCCTCTGCCCTCTCGGAGGGCAGGCAGCTCCTCGGAAGGCAGGCTCCCGGCGGGCTCCCGCGAGGCCGCCGGCCTGCTCGGGAGCCCACCGCACCTGCTCGGAGGGCCGACCCCCCCGCGCCGCCCGCTTGTGCGCGCCGCCGCCCTCCTGTCGTGTCCACGGTGCGCCCGCGGTGCCCGGCCCCTCGATCTGGGGCCGGCGAGGCGCCCGCGGACGTCAAGCGGCGCGGCCGACGCGCCTGAACTTTTTCGATAATCTTAATTCACGAGGGGCCCCTCTGTCGGTCTCGGGGCCCTCAGGACAGCACTGCAACTCGCAGGGGGGGTGCCTGGGAGGGGCCTGGAGGGGCCCTCCCTCCTTCCGTGGCGCGGCGCTCGGCGGTGTCCGTCAAAGTGCCCACGGACTCAAAGCGGCGAAATTTATACGCCTGAACTTTTCTAATACCTTCGGTAATTTTGATATTTGCGCACGCACTCCTAGGCGGCGTGATGTGTACGCCTTAACTTTGATATTAACTTTGGTTAACTCAATCTGGACGCCCGAACTTTGATAGACAATTCAATTCTTGAGACATCAGGTCAACTTCTGAAGCGGGCGAGGCGTCCGTGCGGGTGCTGGCAGTGCTTTGGCCTTGGTGGAGCGGGGCAAGAGAAGGGAGTGAAGAAAGACGTGTCGAGAAGCAGGGGTGGCTGCCAGCTCCTTGCCGAGGATCGAGGTTCGACTGTCAAGGATGGAGGGGGCCGCTGAACGACGCTGCACGGCTTGGAAGGTGCTGGCGGGGGCGTGGGCGCCCTGATAGGGCTCTCCTCGAGGAGTTGGCGGCCCCCCTGGCGGCGACCCCCCCTGGCGCTGCCCGGGAGACGTCACGGAGGGAGGGAATCTGGACGCCCGAAGTGGGTACGGAAAAGATGGGTACGATGCCAAACAACAAATGTTGTCCAAAATTGACAGCGGCCGTTGTTGGGCAGGCGGCCTTCTGCCTCAAATCAACAGGGCCCACGGCGGCACCAACAGCAAGTCCTGTTCGAAATGGACAGGAACCACTGTCGGTCTCCGTGCCCATTCTTTCCATACCCATTTCGATCGCCCCGAGGGAAGGAGGGAGAAGTTCTGGGGCTGGGGCGATTTGCGCACGTCCACCGCCTGGGGAACCGATCTCCGAGGACCTCGATAGGCGGTGGACATGGATACAGTCTGAAGTCGGGCCTGTCCCTCTACAGGAGGACTGTTCAAAATAGTTCAAAAATAGTCTGGAGACGATGCTTTTTCATCTCGGTTTGACTATTTGGGGGTATGTTTTGTCTATTTAAATTTTTTCGCCCCAAATCAGCCTGTAGGAGAACGTGCCCGACCTAAGTATAGTCGGGCCGCCTGGCGCCCAAAGATACCCATGTCCAGTGCCCCCAAAGGGGTCCTGGCACACCGGCTCCCCGAAGGCGGAGATGTATGATGTTTGGCCTCGCAGAGGTGGAGGAAGGGAGGAGGAGGAGGAGGAGGAGGAGGAGGAGGAGGAGGAGGAGGAGAGTGACAAGGGGAGGGAGAGGCTGACGAATGGAATGCCAAGTAGAGGAAGGGAGGGAAGGAGGGAGGGAGAAGTTGACAGAGGTGGGGACAAATGAAGAGCTGGGACGTCACGGAGGGAGGAAGGGAAATGCTGAGAGGGAGGGAGGGGAATTGGAGTGCCAAGTGGTGTAGGGAGGAGTTGCCAAGTGGAGTACGGGATGGAGGGAGAAGGAGAAGGGGGGAGGCAGAAGTGTCAAGTCGTCGTCTCGGAAGACGGGAGGGGGAGATCAAACGACAAAAAGTTGCGATATGTTGAAATGTTCGGCGGTTTGTGCGGATTTTTTTGATCGGCGCTGGGCGCCCTTTGCAACGCCTTGGGCGCCGCCCCTGGCGCGCTACACGAGTCAGAGTAGGGGGTCCAGCTACGATCCAATACATCCGCGCGGTCTTTCGAATGTTTGTATGCTCATGCTGTCTTGTTGTTATTCTGGGAGGGCGCCGCGTGAATTACTCTGTTGATGTCTCTCCATGGGAGAGGCTCCTTCGACCTAGCTTGGCGGCGGCGGGGGGGGGGGAGCGAGACTGGGCATACCTCAGAGGGCCGCGGGGCTTCTCAGATGCCCCCCGTCCTTCTGGGAAGCCGCCTGGGTCTTCGGAACATGGCTTGGAAAGCTTCTCTCAGAAGTCTGCAGGCCTCCTGTCTGGCTGGACGAAAGGGCAGGGCAGGGAAAAGGCAGGGGCACGAAGGCTGCTGCGTGCAGCTGGCTTCCGCCCCGCTGCCGGGCCCATCCCTTGACGTTTGGGCGCCGCCCTGGCGCCAGGAGGCGCCAGGAGACCAGCTGCGTGGGCTGACTTCTCGACGCCGCCCTTTGCTACCCTGCCCTTTCGTCCCCCCGATCCTGAGCTCCGTCGGAGGGCCCGCCGCCGAGACCAAGCACCGATCGGGCTGCGGGTGCTGGGCCTGCCAGCGGACGTTACCAGGCGGTCAGAAGCCTGGGCCCGTCCACGGGTGGCTCGTGCCGCGGACAGCCAGGTGGGTCGCTCGGGGTGGGTGCCAATCGGTCGCGGCCGTCTGCGATCCTGGTGGCACCCAGCCTCCACCGGTCTCCCCTCGCCCTCGCCCCCTCCTTCGCTCCCTCCACCTCCCTCCATCACTTGGCGTCGTCCTCCCTGTCGCACCCCAAGTGTCGTCGGTGCGATGGCGGGCCGGGCATGTCGTTGAGGATGCCGTTAAACAGTGTATGGTTCTGCAGCTTGAGGTCTGCAGCAGTTTCAAGGATCGAGGGCGGGTCGTTCACAAAATGTGGCTGTCGCCTTAGCACCGCGCGCGTTCGTCTGAAGATATTGCAGGAGCTTCAAGGATGGACGGCTGGTCGTTTTCAAAGTGTGACTCTCCTTTCAGCACCGCGTACATTCGTTTTGAAAGCTTGCAGCAGTTTCAAGGATGGGGGGCGGGTCGTTGTCACAATGTGGCTCTCGTTTCAGCGCCGACCGCGCACGCTCGTTGAAAACTTCGCAGCAGCTTCACGGATGGAGGGTGCCCTTTCGTTTCAACGTTATTTTGCGTTGCAGCGCAGCGCGCGTTCGCTCCCAACAGCTTCAAGGATGGATGGAGTGCGGCTCTTTTTCAGACTGCGTCTCTCGCCCTGGCGCCTCGCACACTCGCTTGAAAGGTTTGCAGCGGATGCAAGGGCTCGCACGGTTGAGGCCCCAGGAACGGTGTCGTGGCACGGTTTGGGGTTGCCATGACGCGGCAGGAGAGCGTTGTTGCATTCCCTAGCGATAATGGACGTTACGGGGGGGAAGGGGAGGGTGCGGTAACGTCACGTTTCGCGCGAGCGCCGTCTGGGAACGCCTAAAAGTAACCAAAGGCCATTCGGATGGCAGATGACGATAAGGATCTGCTACGACAGAGCGCGCAAACGTATAAGGATCTGCTCTGCTCTGGCAAGCCCCCCTTCTCTTTCTCCTCTTGTGTTTCCTCCTCCTCACCCTCCGCCTCGCTCCCCCCTCATCACGAAGAAGAAAGAACGCCATGAACATAAACTTTAAACGCTCCTCGCGGATTTCTCGGATCCGCGCTGGGGCCCCCCTGGCGGCGCCTCCCGCGCCGCCCTTGGCGCGGGAGGCGCGCCAGGGAGGGGCTCCAGCGCGGATCCAAGAAATCCGCACGGACCCTCGAAAGTTTCTGTTTATGCAGTTTTTTCTTCCTCCATCATCCCTCCTCGTCATCCTTCCCGCCGTCGTCGTCGTGCTCCTGACGGCGAGCATTGGATATCACAAAACGTACATGTGTCCTATGTGTTTTTCTTGCCTGGAAGTTGTACACACATGACGTGGCCGGCCTGGGTGAGAGCTGGAGACACATGTTGCCGCACGTCTTTCCAGCAGGGGTGGGCCTAAACAGTGTTTTGGCGATTTCGTGGGCCGTTTTCGTTTCGATGTCGTTTTTCGTTCAAGGCGAATTGAAAACAAAACGAGGGAAAACGAAAACAACACGAGAACGAAAGACACCGTTAGGTTCAGCCCTGCTTTCCAGTGTCCGGCCCTTGTGTGACCAGAGACGCCAGCAATCCGCACGTGTATCCAGCAATTGGCCTCTGCATGGCCCGCATATGATTCCAACCGCGTGTGTCTCCAGCCTCCTGGACCTCTCAGCACAGTATTCTCGGTCGCAGCCGGTCATCGAGAAAAGAAGGGTGCCGTAGTCTGTCGATGAGGTTTGGTGAGAGATGGCCCCCGCGCATCTCATCGGCTGATGCCAGTCCGCACGCCCCCAGTGCGCAGCAATGTGGTGCGCACTTTGTTTTGCCGCAGAGCGCTCTGCAGCGCAGTGAGGAGGAACAGGACGACAAGAAGAGGAAGCATGAGGAAGAGGAAGGGGCGGACGACGACGACGACGACGACGACGACGACGTGACGACAACGACGACGACGACGAGGACGACGACGACGACGACGACAGCGAGGCCACTTCCCCCCGAGGGCCCGAGGGGTGCCCAGACCCTTCCCAGAGCACGAGCCGATAGCACAACTGTATTCAAGCAGGTCGTTTCGCCGTACCCCGCCTGCTTCGTCCCCTTCCTTTCCGATGCTACCCTGAAGTCGGGCCTGTCCCGCTACAGGGGGAATGCTCAAAAATAATCCAAAAATAGTCTGGGGAATATTTTTTAAACAATGTTTGAGCGTTTTGGGGGTATTATTTGGGTGTTTTTTTCATCTTTCGCCCAAAATCCCCCTGTAGGGGGACATGCCCGACCTACTGCTACCCTTTATGTGATTCGTCCCTGTGTGAAGCACCCAGTGACGAGGACGAGCACGACGAGAGAGGGAGGAGGCGGAGGAGGGAAGGGAGAGGATATAACAGAGCCATATTCTCTATTCCCAACAATTACCTACGTCGCGCCTAACGATCCGTAGGTATCCATCGCAGGTCCATGCACACCCACACAAAGCACTTAGCATGGCGCGCGCTCTGTCATAGCAGCTCCTCGCAGGTATCTGCTAGACGAATTTCCTCTGCTATTCCTAGGTGTGACCAGACGGCGCCGGGGCGCGAATCGTGACGTTACCGGGGGGGGGGGCGGGGCCGGTAACGGCCGCTATCGCGAACAAGAAAACGCCATCAATTTATGCTGATTCACTGCATTGCAGTCCCATGAATGGTGTTCTGGTGCTGATTTGGATTGTCTGAACGCAACAGTCACGTTGACTAACGGCGCTGAATTCCCACGAGTGGTGTCTTGCACGATTGAGGATTGTCATACGCTTCTGGTGGGGCATTAATCGCCATGAACATACAGTCTCGTAGGGCCCGATAAGAGGGAGCCCTGAGGGAGGGTAGACTGCAACGTCGTCGATGCGCCTTGCGTTTACACTGGTCAACCTCCCTCATCGTCCCTCGTCCGCTCTTCTGCCTCCGCATGCCTCCTCCATCCTCCTCCCAGGGATCCTTCTCCTCATCCGCCTCCTCCTGTTCCTCTTCCTCTCCCCCCTCCTCTTCCTCCTCTCCCTCATCTTCCTCCTCCTCCTCCTCCTCCTCCTCCTCCTCCTCCTCCTCCTCCTCCTCTCTCTTGTTCCTCTTCCTTTTTCCCCACATCCTGAGTGGGGTTCTTGTTTTCCCAGAACACCCTCTCCTTCCCACCCACCTCCCGCTCCATCTTCCATACATCACAATATTATTCCTACCACACACACCATACCATACCATAGTTCCTACCACACATACCATACCATACCATACCACACCATACGTACCATACCGTACCATACCATACCATGGCGTACCATACTATTTACATGGTTTCGTGCCCCTCCCACCCCTCCAGGGAGGCCCCGCCTGAGCGAGGAGGGTATCGGAATACCATACTATTTACATGGTTTCGTGCCCCTCCCACCCCTCCAGGGAGGCCCCGCCTGAGCGAGGAGGGTATCGGAATACCATACTATTTACATGGTTTCGTGCCCCTCCCACCCCTCCAGGGAGGCCCCGCCTGAGCGAGGAGGGTATCGGAATACCATACTATTTACATGGTTTCGTGCCCCTCCCACCCCTCCAGGGAGGCCCCGCCTGAGCGAGGAGGGTATCGGAATACCATACTATTTACATGGTTTCGTGCCCCTCCCACCCCTCCAGGGAGGCCCCGCCTGAGCGAGGAGGGTATCGGAATACCATACTATTTACATGGTTTCGTGCCCCTCCCACCCCTCCAGGGAGGCCCCGCCTGAGCGAGGAGGGTATCGGAATACCATACTATTTACATGGTTTCGTGCCCCTCCCACCCCTC
Organism: Prorocentrum cordatum; assembly: GCA_963575745.1. NCBI lineage: Eukaryota > Dinophyceae > Prorocentrales > Prorocentraceae > Prorocentrum > Prorocentrum cordatum. The sequence continues at coordinate 139,909 of CAUYUJ010022304.1, read as the reverse complement.
CAGGGAGGCCCCGCCTGAGCGAGGAGGGTATCGGAATACCATACTATTTACATGGTTTCGTGCCCCTCCCACCCCTCCAGGGAGGCCCCGCCTGAGCGAGGAGGGTATCGGAATACCATACTATTTACATGGTTTCGTGCCCCTCCCACCCCTCCAGGGAGGCCCCGCCTGGGCGAGGAGGGTATCGGAATACCATACTATTTACAGGGTGTCGTGCCCCTCCCACCCCTCCAGGGAGGCCCCGCCTGACCGAGGAGGGTATCGGAATACCATACTATTTACATGGTTTCGTGCCCCTCCCACCCCTCCAGGGAGGCCCCGCCTGAGCGCGGAGGGCATCAAGAAAACGGGTCCCACGAAACCGTTAATCTCTTTATGTGGGGAACTCCGTTAGCATAATTTGTGTTGTCCTCTGCCTCCTCCTCCTTCTGTTCCTCCTCGTTCGGTATACTCGGTGACAAGGCATGGGAGGTCCCGCGCGCCACTAAGCTGCCCGACGGGGGGGGGGGGGGTCGACGTGGCTGGCGGACCACGATCTCATCCAACGCTCGGCTTCGTCCTTCCCCCAGCAGGGGGAGGGGGGAGAAAGGGAGAAAACTCAATGGAGAAGGGAAGACACCCCCTTGGGATTTACCTTCGCCCCGAGCGGTGATGACCCCTTGTGTGACACTCGACGATAGGTCCCGCGCCGTGAAGGGCACATCTTTGCTCGGGTCGGGTGGTCGGTCCTCGTGAGGGCGGCGGCTGCAGTTGTCTTCTGCTGTGTTATGAATAGCACGTGTTCTGTGTGTGTGTGTTTTGTTGTCGCGTGAGTTTGAGCAGTTCGGTTGCGTTCGGTTTGTCTTGGGGGCCCCAGTGGGGCGGAGGGGGGCTGCTGTTCGGAGCTGCCCGCCTCCTCTTGCTCCGCTTACCCTTCCCCTGCTGCTGCCTGCTGCTGGGCGTGGCGCGCGGTGTTGCTGGCTGCTGGCTTGGGCCTCGAAGCCCTGCGATGTTTGACGGCCCAGTCGCAGGCAGGCCAGTCCTGGGGCATGATGATTCCCGGGGACCTTCGGGGTCTGCTGCTCCTCTGCAGGTGACGGCTCTCGTCGCCCCCCCTGCTCTTTTGCCGTCCTCCGTTCGAGGATGCAGGTTCGAAGTTCGAGGGTCAAGGTTTCCGGATCAAGGGCCGCGGTTCGAGGAACACGGTTCGAGGTTCGAGGATCAGGGTAGTGCGACGTTGATGCGGTTTTGTTTCTGGCCTACGCCGGTTGCGGGGGCCTCCGCAGGGATCCTTGGAGCCTCCGTCCAGAGACTTTGGGGGCTCAAGGGAGGGAGGAGGCATCTCAGAAGGAGTGGGAGGTCTTGGAGGGAATGTTTCCCTTCCTTTCCCTTCTTCCGATTCGAGGGGCGAGGAGAATTAGGATAATATTGTGGTACAGGGGAGGGGGAGGGAGAGGCTCTCCCTGATCGGGGGGGGGCAGGAGGATTTCCCCTCCCGTGCCAGTTCCCTCCCCCCCTCAACCTGAAGGGGTTCGGGGGGATACAACAAGGATGGGAGCAGGTCTACTGTGCAGTCTCGGAGCCTGTGGTGGGCGGGTTAAGTACCTCTGCCCCCTTTTCTTCCATCTGCTTCCCGATCCCCTCCTTCCTGATCCCGTGCGGCGTTCTGAGAAATAGCGTAATGCTCCAGGGCGTTTCAATGCTGTGTTCCGGGCACAGATTCGCAACCACATCTTTTGTTATGTTGCCTCGTAGCCGCCACTGCTGCCGCTAGTGCTGGCTTGAAAAGAGTTGCAGCGGAATGAACACTGACGCCACGCCATTAACGCCAAGGACAGTATCAAAACCTGTCGGCTGCAAGACGCATGGCATATTTTGTGTGCTCTTTCTCTATTGCAGCCTTGAGAGGAGAGTGCGTTTCAGAAATGAGTTGCGTTGCTGCGTTATTCTTGCCACATTGGCACTGACATGTTAGAACAGGGACACGGCAAGTAGGGTACAGTGGAGACCCATGCCAGGAAACACCGTACTTGCCTCCAGGGTGCCCTGGGTTTCTTGGGTTTCGATGGTTTTGTGGAAAGCGTGGCGTTTCCACACCAAAAATCAATGGACGCCCTGGGGTCTCAGGGTTGGGTTTCTTGTCGAAGGTGTCTCGTGGACCGGCTTCCACTGTAGAGTGCCTTTCGTTTTCATGTACAACGTTGGTTGGCCGTGGCCGTTGATGCAAGCACGAAGGGGGTGCATCTATACACGCGTTGAACCTTGAAGTGCACCATAATGTTATGTCTCTCTCTCTCTCTCCCTCTGTGTCTCCCATTCACGTACACATAAGCAATCGTGCGTACTTCTATATCGAGACCAGTGTCTCCATTGTTCCCTTGTCTCTCTCTCTCTCTCTCTCGCTCTCTCCCTCTCTGTCTGTTTATGTCTGTCTCTCTCTCTCTCTCTCTCTCTCCCCCCCCCCCTATCGGTCAATAGTTCAACTATACCGGCCAAGCAGGCTCAGGGGCCCAGGGGGCCACGACCATTGTGACAAATGGGGGCCTGGGGCCCCGCCCGCCCTTGGGGGTCCCAAGAGCGCCCCCAAGAGCGGTCCGACAGGCGTCACAAAAGCTTCCAACAGGCCCCAGGACGCCCGCGAGAGGCCCCAAGAGGCCCCCAAGGAGACCCCCAAAAGCTTCCAAGGCCCCAGGAAACCCCAAGGACCCCCCCAGGAGATTCCCGAAAGGCCCAAAACAAATTTACCTAACAGCGAAGACTGATAGGTTTCTAATGGGGTCAAAAGAGAGCATCTGATGACTCCCCAGGGGGGTCTGGGCGGGAGCCGGACAGGCGAGGGCCGGGCTCGTTTTAAGCAAATAGTCACACACTTCGTGCTCTTCGACCTCCCAGAACTCCATTCCCGGGCCACATTTTGGATGCCCGGAGCCAACTGTAGGCCACTTCGTGCTCTTCGACTTCCCAGAACTCCATTCCCGGGCCACATTTTGGATGCCCGGAGCCAACTGTAGGCCACTTCGTGCTCTTGGACTTCCCAGAACACCATTCCCGGGCCACATTTTGAATGCCCGGAGCCAACTGTAGGCCACTTCGTGTTCTTCGAGTTCCCAGAATTCCATTCCCGGCCTACATTTTGAATGATCAGGCAGGCCTGAGGCTGAGGGCCTGAGGCTGAGGCTGAGGCAGGCTGAGGCTGAGGCTGAGGCAGGCTGATGCTGAGGCAGGCTGAGGCTGAGGCTGAGGCTGATGCAGGCTGAGGCTGAGGCAGGCTGAGGCTGAGGCCGAGGCTGAAGGCAGACTGAGGCTGAGGCTGAAGCAGGCTGAGGCTGAGGCTGAGGCAGGCTGAGGCTGAGGCTGAGGCAGGCTGATGCTGAGGCAGGCTGAGGCTGAGGCTGAGGCTGATGCAGGCTGAGGCTGAGGCAGGCTGAGGCTGAGGCCGAGCTGAAGGCAGACTGAGGCTGAGGCTGAAGCAGGCTGAGGCTGAGGCTGAGGCAGGCTGAGGCTGAGGCTGAGGCTGAGGCTGAGGCTGAGGCTGAGGCAGGCTGATGCTGAGGCAGGCTGAGGCTGAGGCTGAGGCTGAGGCTGAGGCAGGCTGAGGCTGAGGCCGAGGCTGAAGGCAGACTGAGGCTGAGGCTGAAGCAGGCTGAGGCTGAGGCTGAGGCAGGCTGAGGCTGAGGCTGAGGCAGGCTGATGCTGAGGCAGGCTGAGGCTGAGGCTGATGCAGGCTGAGGCTGAGGCAGGCTGAGGCTGAGGCCGAGGCTGAAGGCAGACTGAGGCTGAGGCTGAAGCAGGCTGAGGCTGAGGCTGAGGCAGGCTGAGGCTGAGGCTGAGGCAGGCTGATGCTGAGGCAGGCTGAGGCTGAGGCTGAGGCTGATGCAGGCTGAGGCTGAGGCAGGCTGAGGCTGAGGCCGAGGCTGAAGGCAGACTGAGGCTGAGGCTGAAGCAGGCTGAGGCTGAGGCTGAGGCTGAGGCTGAGGCTGAGGCAGGCTGATGCTGAGGCAGGCTGAGGCTGAGGCTGAGGCTGAGGCAGGCTGAGGCTGAGGCAGGCTGAGGCTGAGGCCGAGGCTGAAGGCAGACTGAGGCTGAGGCTGAAGCAGGCTGAGGCTGAGGCTGAGGCAGGCTGAGGCTGAGGCTGAGGCAGGCTGATGCTGAGGCAGGCTGAGGCTGAGGCTGAGGCTGATGCAGGCTGAGGCTGAGGCAGCTGAGGCTGAGGCCGAGGCTGAAGGCAGACTGAGGCTGAGGCTGAAGCAGGCTGAGGCTGAGGCTGAGGCTGAGGCTGAGGCTGAGGCTGAGGCTGAGGCAGAGGCAGGCTGTGGCTGAGGCTGAGGCAGGCCGATGCCGAGGCAGGCTGAGGCTGAGGCTGAGGCTGAGGCAGGCTGAGGCTGAGGCAGGGTGAGGCTGAGGCCGAGGCCGACGTCAGACTGAGGCTGAGGCTGAAGCAGGTTGAGGCTGAGGCAGAGGCAGGCTGAGGCTGAGGCTGAGGCAGGCTGATGCTGAGGCTGAGGCTGAGGCTGAGGCTGAGGCTGAGGCAGGCTGAGGCTGAGGCCGAGGCTGAAGGCAGACTGATGCTGAGGCTGAAGCAGGCTGAGGCTGAGGCTGAGGCAGGCTGAGGCTGAGGCAGGCTGAGGCTGAGGCTGAGGCAGGCTGGGGCTGAGGCTGTGACTGCGTTTGCCGTTGCCACTGCGACTGTCATCGCGAATGCGACTACGACTGCGAGAACAGCAGAATTCTACCACAGGATTCTCATCTGAATCTTAAGGGGAATGCTTCCAGATATGCTCCTACACATCGCTGTTAGGTTGCTTCGCCGGGATAATTTACTTCGGCGGCGGGGCAGGACTGCACCAACGAGCAGCGATCTGGGGCAACGGTGTGCGAATTGGCCAGCGTGCAAGAGGGGGAGCAAGACAGACAGGGCGGCCGCGAAGGACAGGAGCAGGCGGAGGGCACTCAGACGCGGAAGAATTCCAAGCTGAGTGCGCCGGCGCGGCCAGCAGCGGCAACGGGGGCCGTGGCAGCAGCAGGGCCTCGGCTTCGGTGCATCCAGTGGCGCTGCCGATGCTCAGTACGAGGTAGGACAAGTCGTAAGCAGTGCCGGCGTCCAGGTCGGGGACCGCCGACTGCAAAATGCTGTGCGCACCAGGTGGATGGCTGGGGGAAGGTGCGCCCCAGACCACGGTTTTCAGCCAGGGCCACCAGGGGGGGCTGCGCGCCAGGAGCGGCAGCAGGCGCCGCCATGGCGGCGCTCGAGGAGGGAGGGAAAAGGGAAGGGGAGGAGGGGGAAGGAAAGGGGCCTAAGAGCGCCCCCGCCTGCGGGAAACCCCCAGCAGGCGGGGCTGTGGTGGCCCGCAGCCCTGCGCATGCGGCGACCCGCTGTGCCAGGGGCTGCCAGGCGGCAAAACTTGGACCGTGAGGCTCTGGAGGGCCAGGGGTCTTGTCCGCGTGCCAGGGGCGAGGGCCCGGCTGACAAGAGGCGGGGGCGGCTTGCAGAGGAGGAGAGAGCAACACTTAATCGGTGCAACACGTTATGGAAGCAGACAAAGCACCGCCTTGGGAGGACAGCGCGTGGCAGAATTGAACGCACCTAATCGGTGCAATTCCTTGCGGAAGCAGGGGTGCGCATCGCTTGGGGAGGACGGCGCGCAGCCTACAGGCCGCGTGCTTCGGCAGGGCCATTCGCAGGCCAGGTAGGATCGGCGTAGCGTTTTCTTCCCCCTGCCAGCCGCTGCCTTCCCCCTTGCCTGGGCTGCCACTGCAGTGACTTTGGGCCATGGAGTCCCTGTGGCGCGGGCTCTGCTAGACTCATACCCAGTCCACACGAATATCGCTGCAGCTGCTCGGAGCCAGGTAGGCCGCAGACCGCGAGAACCAGGCGCGTCGTGACCGCTAGCCCATGCAGAGGGGCCCCCCTTGAGCGGCGGCGTATGAGTGGCCCATAGCGGCCCAAACTGGTGGTGGAAGCTGCGGGGGAGGGTGGCGTCGTGCCGGCTGGGGTCGCGGGTGCCACCTCCACGCCGAGCACGGAATATACGCCAAGCCGCCCAAGTTTCACCACCTGCCCGCTGCGCCCTCCTGCCACGCGCCACGAGGGACCCCCTCGAGCCAAGGATGTCGGGCAGGACGGGAGTCGGGACATCCTCAGGATGCGCCCGCCGTTTGTCCTGTTTCCTATAGTCTGGCAACGCGGCCCAGGTGTTCTTGGCAAGTAGCAGGAGCTCGCGCTGCACTGGCCGAGGCGTTTCCCCTCGCGAGCTGGCGCTGGAGCCGCCCGCGGCGCCGGAGCCGCCCGCGGTCGTCGTCGCGGGGGGGCAGCGGGGGGCGTCGAGAGCCAGCAGGGGGTTCACGTACGCGCGCGTGTCCGCGGTAACCCAAACATCGGTTTGAGCCGTTGACGTGACGGGCCGCATGGACGGACGCAACGCAGCGCCTTGACCGGCGGGGAGCGGCGGTGGACAGGGCGAGGCGGGCACAGGGCTGGGCGCCGGCAGTGGTGTCGATTCGGGTCCAGGCTCGCCGGGCTCGGCATCGCCGTCGTCCGCTCGGTCCGCCCAGCAATGCCCGCCTGGCCACTCGCGGTCGCGATGGCGGGGCCCCTCTGGCTGCTCGCGGTCGCGCTGCTGGAGTCCACCGTATTGCGCGCGGTCGAGTTGTTGGGGCCCCTCGTGCTGCTCGCGGCGCGGTTGCTGGGGTGCGTCCTGCTGTCCGTGGTCGCGCTGCAGGAGTCCGCCCTGCCCCCGACGGCGCCGCTGGCGCCCGCCCTGTTGCTCGCGGCTGCGCTGCTGGGTGCCACTTTGCGGCCGTGGCGACATGGGCGCGAGTATTCCAGGGCGAGCAGCGGCGCCTGGTTCGGACCCCCCTGCCCTCGGAGCGGTCTGGGGGAGCGCCTCGGGCGCGGAAAGCTGTCCAGGCACTGGCGCACATTGAGCACTCTGGTTGCTGTCGCCGCCGCCCCTTGGCCCGCCCAGGTGCCCGCTGCCCCCTACCCCGCGCGGATTCGGCGCTCCGCTGGGAGCGGCCGCACCTCGGGCAACGACTCCGCCAGGTCCTCGGGGGGCCCGACAGCCCCCGGGCAGAAGCCGCCGGGGATATTAGGGGGGTCTTGCAGAGAGGAGGGCGTTGTCGACAACAGGGCAGCCACGAGGCCGGCTTCTGCAGGGGCGCCGTCGCCGCCGCTCGGCGGACGGGTGCCGCCCGAAGCATTTTCGGGGGAGGGCGGGCGAACGAGGGCTAGGCGACTGCGCGCCGCGCCGTTCGCCGTCCTGCCCGCGTCTCCACGGGAGGGCGGCGCCGCCCGGGCTTGCGGGCCCAGCGCCCCCGCCGCCGGGCGCGGCGGCAGCCCGAGACTCACTCGCCGGGCAGCGGCGGCCGCGCGGGCCGCCTGGGCGCCAGGCAGGGGCGGCGGGGCGGCCTCAGGGCTGGCGGCCGCGCCGTGGCGGATCGCGCAAACAACGCCGTTCGCGGCCCGCGCTTGCATGACCCCAGGGGCCCGGGGGCGCGCCGTCGCCGGGCGGGCCCCCCGCCCCCTGCGCGGCGCGAACTCTCGCGCTCAGTCCCGGGGCTGCGCGCAGCACCTCCGCGCGTCAAATGGCAGCTCTTTCTCCCCGGGCCCGCGGCAGCCCCGGGGCGGTGGCCGCCGGGGCCGCGGGGGAGAGAAGGCCGCGGGCCACGGGGGCGCCCTCGATTTCCCTGAGAAGCCGGCCGCGGCGACGAGAGCTCTTCTCCGGGGCAAACGCGGTTCGACGGCGAGGCCCGCGCTCACCCCAGCCCTTAGCGGGGCTAGAGCGGAGACTGAGAGGGCGTCGGCGCCCCCCCTCCTCGCGCAACAACGACGCCCCAGCTCTCCCGCGGGCCCGCAGCAGCCCCCGAGCGGGGCCCGCCCAGGTTCGAGGTGGCGCTATGGTTGCGGGCCACGACGGGCGGGTCGCCTGACCCGCTAATAATCTGGCCGCGGCGACGGGGCTCTGGGCGAGCAGCGGCGCTGGGAACGATGGCGGGGTCGACCCCGCCATCGATCTGAACGAGCTCTGGGGGGCGACGGAGGTCTGGGCGAGCAGCGAGCTCGGATCCGCGCTCGCGCCGGCGCTGGGCGGGGCCGGGGGAGAGGGCGCCAGCGCGCCCCCCGGCTTCTCTGCAGCGCGAACCCCCTTCACGCCCAGACCCGCCGCTGATCGCGGCAACTCCTTGCAAGGCGCATAGTTGCCATTCTCCCCGCGGCCCGCGGCAGCGCCCGGGCGGAGGCCGCCAGGGTTCTAGGAGGCACGATGGATGCGCGGCGCGACGGGGGCATCCCACGATTCCTTGAGAATCGGGACGCGGCGGCGAATTCTTCTCCAGGACGAGCGGCGGCGTTAGGTTCAACGACGGGGCCGGCGCTCGCCCCGGCCCAGGGCGGAGCTGGAGTGGAAACCGCGTCGGCGGGCCCCCCCGCCCCCCCCCGTGGCACGAACCCTTTTCCGCGTTCAGACCCGCCGCTGATCGCGGCACCTCCCCGCGCGAAACGGTCGCCCCCCCCTTCGGGCCCGCGGCGGCCCCCGGGCGGAAGAAGCCGGCGAGGTTCGGCGCGAGCGCCGCGGGGCGCGACGGGGGGGCCTTCTAACTCCCGAGCGAGGGATCTCCAGGACGAGCGGCGGCGCTAGGTTTTACGATGGCGGTGCCCGCGCCCGCCCCCGCCCTCGGCGGAGCCAGCAGCCCCCCCGCCCCCCCCGCAGCGCGAACACCCTTCGCGTTCGGACCCACCACAGATCGCGGCAACTCCTCGCGCAGAGTAGCCGAACTCTCTCCGCGGCCCGCGGCGGCCCCCAGGCGGAGGCAGGCCGCCAGGCTTCGAGGAGGCGCGAAGGCCGCGGGCCACGACGGGGGAATCCCCTGACTGCCATGCTGGTCGCGGCGACGAGGGCACTCCAGGAAGAGCGGCGGCGCTGCAACCGCGAGAGGAGAAAGCGCCGCCTTGCCCTCGGGGCGGCACGAGGGGCCCACCTCGGGATAAGAAGGCCGCCCAAGTGCTGACTCGCCCCGAGCGCTCTAGCATCTGACCCCGCCGTCTCCAGGCACGGCCAGGCGCCGCTGATTCCCCCCGCCCGCCTGTCCAGGTGCGCGGTTGAGCGTGGCGACGACTTGCGCGGTTGGGTTACGGGGCGCCCCCCCCGCAACCTCCCCGCCCCCGACCATCGTCTCCAATTCCCTGACCTCCCCCACCTCCTCGCAGACTTCAAAGACCTTCGCCCCCTGGTCGCCGTCGCCATGCACCTCGTGCGCCCGCGCGCCCTCGCCCCCATGGTCGACCCCGCCCGCCGCCGCCGCCGGGGCGCCAGGAGCAGCAGCGGCGACGGCAGCAGCGGAGGCCGCCGCCAGGGCGGCACCGCCCTCGCCCGCGCCAGCCAGGCCGGAGACGGCCGACGGGCTGGCCAAGGCGGGCACCGCCGGTGGCCCGCGCGACCGCGGCGGCGGCTGCCGCGGCAGCCGCTGGCGGGGGGCCGCCGCCAGCAAGGGCCGCCTCCGCCGGGGCGCCAGCGGCAGCAGCAGCGGCAACTTCGACTGCGCGGACGGCGCGGGCGGCGCCACCAAGACGGGGCACGCGGGCAGCGCCGACATGCCCTGGGGCATCGGCAGCGCTCTGATTCGAGGCCCGCGGGGCTTAGAACTTGTTAACCTCACTTATACCAATGGTGTAAGTGAATGATAAGTATGTCACCTGTCAGTTGTAGCTCGCAACACATTGTCTATGGACCTGGAAGTTCGCTAACTCCAGCTCTTGGCTTAGGCGAACGCCTGAACGCTGGTTCGCTTAATTTTAACATGTGTTCCCAAATCGCAATGATAGCATTGGTTGTCGCGCGCGCATGCTCAGTTTCCTATCGCCTGCTCAGGATTGCGAGGTTTCACATCGCATTCAGATGGCCTTTAAATTCGCGCTTGCGCGGTGGACAAGGCATGATGCCGCTGTCCGTAGACATCGGGGCTCGAAAATGGTAGGTCGCAGCTTCGTGTACTGGAAGGAACAAATACTATCATGATGACGGCTCGCATGGCACTCGCGATCGAAAAATGCAAGCCCCGCGTGGCCGAGATAGCGGAACAATTTGACAATGATGATGCGTCGGTTGTGTCTACGTATGAGGAGGCAACAAGAAATTGCCAGAACAAGCGCTATGCTGTCGAGGGAAAAGGAACATAGCAAATCTTACGTGGATACGATGAACAGGTAATAATGAGGATGGCTTGGGTCCAAGTGACGTGACAAGCCTCAACTCAAAAACCTTCAGCAACGGATTTCGGCACGAGCATATGCTGATGCTTGCGCGCGCCGAGTGCCCCCCTGCTGATACTCCATCATTCGAGTTCATCAAGCGATTCAACGGTAAGATGGCGGCTGATTCGGCGGGGCAGATTCCTGCGCGTGAGGACGACGGGAAGCACGTTTCCTTCACGCGCGGGCACACGTCCCAGGGGCGTCGATGCAAATGGCATATGGCATGGGGCACCAGTGCCCGAACCAGATCCTCAGGGGTGCGTTACAAAATCCGCAGAATGGCAAGCTATGGTTGCCGCGGCTCCGTGAATCCCAGCCCTTGCACGCTGCAGCGGCGAGCGAGGGCGTCGCGTGGGATTCATCCAGATGGCCGTTCATTGACGCTGTTTCCTTCGCGCCGCCCGCGGCCCAGGAAGCCGGCAATGCAGGCCGCGGCACTGCAGGAGCTGGAAGCAGATTAGAAGTCATGCTCAAGATTGCGGCTTCCGCGCGGCAGAAGAAGCAGCATGACCCGAACCGCGACACTTCCGCGGGCCAGCGTGCATCGCGAGGTTTGCAGAAGATCTGGCATCACATACAAACACGAGGTACCACATGCGCACGCGCCAGGAACTGAGCGGCGGCGTCGAGAACCCACGGGTTTTGCACGAGGTCCGCGACGTTTGCCGACACTTGTAAAAAGGGCCAACGTGGCGCGGGGGAACGCGGGACCAACCTTTGCCACGGCCAAGATTGGCAAGGAGGGCTCGGCGCCGCTCTTCCAACTTGCCCGCGCGAAGGCAAGGAGCTCGGCGCCTGCGAAATACCCTCTGGGGCGCCAGCATCTTCGCATGAAGACTAGCGATATCTCATCGCTGCAGGCCGAATTGAAATCCCAGGTCGCACTGCAGGGAGAGGCAGCGCTGGTGAAATTGCAAGAGGTCGCAATCCAACGTGCCCCCCCCCCCCCCCCACCGCGAGAATGCCGTTCGGGGCGCCGCGATCGGACTGGCAGACGTCAGGGTCGTTCACTTCATTCTCAGCAAGCCCGACGAGTCCCGCGGCATCGGCCATGCCTTCTTCGGGGACATCGGCTTCGATCGTTGGCAAGCATTGCGCGCTGGCACGGACGAGAGGCGCCCCTGCCTTTTCCAGCAGGAGCAGTGCGACGCGGCCGCGGCACCGTCTGAGCAGAAGCCCGAAACACACAATGAACACGCACAACCGACAAGGCAAGTGGATAAACCAAAGCGAAGCGTTACAGAGCAAGGGGTTCGAGACGGGCGCCGCCGCGCAGTGCGCGGCGAACAGAAAGGAGAGATTGAAAGCCATATCATTATTAGCATTGGCGATGGCAAAGTCAAGGCCAAGTCGGGTCTCATGGGCGCATCAAGGATGCAGGTGGTTTTTGCTGCAGGGCAAGTTCACAGCATGCGATGTCATTAAGGAAACCATCGACGGACTCCACGAGCACCCCGACAGAAACATGGATTGGAATTGGAGCTCCCAGGAGAGCTAGATCAAGCTCGCCTTAGACGAGTTGTTCGGCGAGCATGAGGCTTGCCTGGGGCACCTCAAAGGCGCGTTTGCCCCGATGAAGCACCGCGCGTTGCAGGTCAAGAAATCGTTCGAGATGGATGCGCCCACCCCTTTTTCCCAATCACGTCTTCGATCATCATGGAGACGCCGACGGACGACGTGTCGGGCGGCAGCCCGTGCCTGATCACGCGCGCGGACCCGCGCAGGAAGATCGCGCACAATGCGATTTCCGCACCGCTTCTCAAGCAGAGAAAGGACATTTCCATTCCATCAACTGGCACCGGCGGCGCGCAGGAGCCCGCGTCTAGCGCGGCCGCTCCGATTTGGCTAGTCGCCAAGCGCGCGGCGGCGACGGCCAACGCGGCCATGAAGTCGGCTAAAGGCCAGCTTCGCGAAGCTGCCAGTGCTGGCTAAAGCAGGAAGCTTGCCGATGGTGACACGCTGCGCGCGTCGCCTGAAACAACGGCCGCCCTTGCGGGCAAGCCAGCGCGCGCTGCGACAGGCCGCGGGCCCACGAGTAAGGCAGCAAGGATGGCCAGATGAGACATATACACCACGAGCAGAGGGCATCTGTTGGCCACGCGCAGCCGCGGCGCACGCGCGCAGGGCTGCTCGCCTGCAGGGCGCAGCGATTGGTATGAACATTCATCATTGGATGACGATGTCTCGCGTGAGACATGATTCGCGGTTGGGTTCAAGAACGTTGCCGCCGCCGCGGCATATCCCATGCCTGGATTGCGGGCCAGAGGGCCAGAGCCCTCAACATGCTTTTGCGACACTGTCGCATTGCATCGCAGGCGTATTTGCCCGATCAATAGCAGCCCGGGCCCCGCCCGAGCGGCCATTTCGCGCCCGCGCCGGGCGACCATCAAGTTGGTCATCGGGGGCGGGTGTCTCGAGGAGCCGCGGGTGCCACCGGACATCGTGCTCACGGGTAGCGTTACGTGGATCGAGCTCAGCAAGAGCGACAAAATGTGAATATGTTCCAGCTTTTCGTCAGGCACCCCAGCGAACATGATAACCATTTACCGAACAATAGCAACGCGTCGTCAGCTGGCCTGCTACCATGACGGAGAGCAGGGCCGCCCCGCTCGCAGACAATAGCTTCTTCATAGAGCTGAATCTGAGGCGTCACATCGCATAGGACCAATGCATTCGGGAGTATCTGACGCAGGAAAACCCGTTACTTTAGGACGCCCAAGAAGACAACAGCATCGTTGGCTGCAAGAAGCACCTCGACGAGGCATCGATGCCAGATTTTGTCATATTGCATTTCCCACGCGCAGAGTTCGAGCCTAACGACGGGGGAAAAACATGAAACGCGATGGAATAGCAACGAAGTGCTCGTTCACTCAAGCCATGGTATTGCAAACGGCACGAGTGGTTTCCGATACCCACGCCAGACAGTTGCCGATGGCGCAAGACGTGCTCATGGCGCCCTCAGCCAGCTCGGGAACCCTTTGAGGGCCCCAAGATGGCCCCTAAGAGACCCGCAAGAGACACCCAAGAGACCCCTAAGAGGCCCCCGTAAGAGGCCTCCAAAAGACCATTTTCCAAGGCCTCCAAATGCCCGTGGGGAACAGCCGCCCGCATGCTCCCAAAGACCAGTTCTGGGAACGTCCAGGCGGAGGAGGAAGAGGAAGATAAGGGAGATGAAGAGGAGGGAGGAAGAGGAGCGGTTGCAATAGGAGGAGAGGATCAGGAGCAGGACACGGGACTGAAAGAGTAAGGGGGGAAGGATGAGGAAAAGCAGGAGGAAGAGGAGGAGGAGGACGACGAGGAGGAGCAAACATGGAACAATGAGGAGGTGAGGATGAGGAGGGGGAGCAGGAGCAAGAGCAGGAGCGCGGGGAGGAGGAGGAGGAGGACAAGGAGGAGGAGGAGGAGGAGGAGGAGGAGGAAGAGAAGGACGATGACGAGGGAAGGGGAGGGGGAGGGGGGGCGAGGTGGATCGAGGCTCTGCTACGCCCACATGAAGCGGACTGTTCACTGTCGCCCTCAAGGCGACCGAAAACGAGAGCCGCAAAACGTGGCGCAGCTGCGACTAGAACGTAAGCGCGCGTGGTTCTAATACACATATTGCGAAGGCCTTACGGCCGGTGCCGCCGACCCTGGAGGGCGACCCATGCGTTCTCTAATGCGGCGGGGGGGGCCTCTTGGGGCTTCCTGGGTGCCTTTTGGGGGTCTCGTGGTGGCCTCTTGGGGGCATCTTGGGGCTTCCTGGGAGCCTCTGTCGCCGAGGGCTCGTCGGGCCCCCCGTCTGGGCACCCTGTTGGAGCCGTTTGGGGAGCCTCTGGGGCCATCTTGGAGGCATCTTGGGCGGTCTTGAGGCTCTCTTGGGTCATTTTGGGGCTCTCTTGAGGCCTCTTGGGTTATCTTGGGGCAATATTGGGGGCATCTGGGGCCGTCTTGGAGCGTCGGCAAGTTGAAACGGCGAGAACGCCAAAATCTGTCAAAAACTTAAGGAAATCATTGATTTTTCCCTCTTCGTGCCCTCTTGGGAGTGCTCTTGGAGACTTCTTGGAGCGTCTTGGCAATCTCTTGGGCCGTCTGGAGGCTACTTTGGCGTCTTCGACCGATGGTTCGGCGATTCGGGGCCCTCTGGAGCCGTCTTGGAAGCCTCTTGGGGCACTCTTGGCCAGTCTGGGGGCTTTTCTAGGTCCCGGGACATCCCGGGGGGGATGCGTATCTGCCCCCCCCCTCCCCCCCCCCCCGGGACCCCCCCCCCCCCCGGCGGGGAAGGGATCAAAGGGAAGGGGCTTCCCTTCGAATCAGCTACGACGTTTCTCAATTTCGCTTTGCCTTCGACTCAGCTACGACGTTGCTCGATTTCGCTGCTTTGGTTTCGCTTTGGCTGGCGCGCCTGAGGGGAGGGCGACGACGACGACGACGACGACGACGACGAACGGAAGAGCATCGACGACGACGACGACGACGACGGCGGCGGCGGCGACGACGACGACGACGACGTGCACGACGAACGGGAAAGCATCTTCCACACGCCGACAGAGTCGGCGGATTTGCATAGTCCGAGTAAACTCGGACTCGCGCTGGCGTTACTACACCGTGTTGCTTGCGAGCTCTATCATCACACGTTTCGATATGCCCAGGCTGCCCGCAAGAATTGCAACACCATTCCCCAACCATGGTAACACAATTCCTCCTCCGTCTGGGGATGTTGTGCTACGTGCGGGATTGCTTGTAATATCGGAGAGTGTGCCTCAACAAGACCGCCAGCAAAGCAGCTGGGTATGCGAGGGAGTGGCGCGCGTCCCCCTTTTTGCTCTGTCTTCTCGATGGGAAAGGTGTGAGGGAGAAGGCCAGAGGAGCATGAACGTCACATTGTTTACATGCTTGCACGGATGGGGAGGCATTGTACACGTGGTATACACGTGAACGGGACAGACGGCTTGATGCGATGATTGCAGTATCCCGTTTCGTGCGGCAAATTTTTGGCATTGTGTTTGTGCAACAGCGACGCAGCAAAACTATGCAGTGTAGGAACAGCGCAATTCCACCGACTGGTCTCAAATGAGACGGGTGGTGAATTCGACCTCGTCTTCGTCCGCGCGGCAGGGGTGAGGTCACGTTCGCGCCACGTTGCAGTTCGGAGAGCGGTCTGAACTGCGGGGGACCGCGAACTCGACTTCATTTTCGCTTGTGTTGTAAAGAGGAGGAGGAGGAGGAGGAGGAGGAGGAAGACCAGTGTAAACCCAAGACCCACCAATGATATCGCAATACACCCTCCCTCCAGGCTCCTTTTTTCACAGGCTCCGGCGAGGATATGCCTTCACTGCGGGAAGGGGCCCGTTGGAGGACAACCGTTTGAAAACATTTAACCGTGCCAAAGCCCATTCTTGGGATTTGAAATCAGCGAATAGACGTTAGTGTTACGACTTGGCGAACCCACACCGTGCCAGGACACCATTCCTGGGACGCCCGTACCGCGGATGCACGGGACTGTCGCGCCTTGACAATCCCAAACCGCGCCGAGACACAATGTCGGCGTTTTGCCCCATGAAGCATCCTTGACGGTGCACCAAACTGGTAAGACGAACGTGTGCGGCGCAGAGTCGAGAGCCACACTGTGGGATGGAGCCGCCCTCCGCCCGCGAGACTCCTGAAATTGGTAAGACAACGCTGCGCGGCACTGAAGCGAGGGCCACGTTCTAACAAGATGCTGTCCTCTGTCCGTGAAGCGCCTGCCAACTTGTGAGACGGGCCCGTTTTGGGGGGCCGCATGGGCTGTCTGGGAGCTATATTGGAGGCCTTTTTGGGCCGCCTTGGGCGGTCGGAGCCAAAACAGGTGAGAACCTCGAAATGCATGGCAGGCCCTCCTGGAGGGCTCCTTGGAGCCCTCTCGGGCCGTCTCGGAAGCCTCTCGGGCTGCTGTGAGAGGCCGTTTGGGAGCCTCTTGAGTTGCTTTGGTCCACGGGGGGCGAAGTCAGGGGGTGGGGGGCTAGAGAGACGCATGCAAGGGGTTCGGGGGGGAGGCCCTCGAAGACATTATATCAATTTGCATACAGTCAAGACGCTGAAATAAGGAACAGTTTGGGTTCGGAAGGGGCTCGATGTTCCTTAGATTCCTCCAATGCTGTTCCTCTTGCCCTCCTGGGGCACGGAGGCGCTTACAGGGTCAAGAAGGGGCTTCGTTCCTTCTTTAGCGTTCCTTCTTTCAGCGGCCCGGCTGTACACAACACAGGGGCATTACAAGACGCCCACCCCGGGCAGGCCCGGTGGCGGCTTCGGTTGGCGCGTCCTCACACCATCGAGGCCCAAGGCAAGGGTGCGAAGAAACATTTTGATGGAGCGTGGAGCGCGCTAGATGTTATGAATGCAGCGTTGGTGTGTGTAAGGTCAGAAGAGCATCCTGACCGACCTTGGGCGCGCGACCAAGATTCAGGCGTCGACGCGAGCGTGGCAGGGGAGTGGTACTGTTTTGTTCGCCGCTCATGGATTGTGGAGGGGGGAGTGGGAGAATTTGCAGGAGGGCCGAGGAATGGGAGGAGGATCAACTCACACATCAAACTGTCTCGAGCGTTGCGTTTTGTTTCCTCCCTGCTACGTTCTCGCAGTAGATTTCGCTGAGGCAACTCAGCCAAAACATCGGGGCACGGGTAGGATCCACGCTGGGTTCGAAATGTGCTACATGTGTATCAGCTCATTCCGTGGGCCTTCCCATGATGCTCCTTGTGCATTTGGGCGCAGCTGAGGCCTAAAATGTTGCGCTTCGCTTCGAAGGATCCCGATGGCAAACATGTCTGGACCTCCGACGTCGCGACTTTTTGTGAGCCCCCCGATGTCTAAAACCCCGTCCCTGGGACCGGCGATCCCTCCAGGGTCTTATCTGACCGTCTCCAGGCAAGGCGTTCGGCTCCTGGAGGCCAGGAACGGCCGACGATTTGCTCCCCCTGCTTTTCCACGACGGGATGCGGTCGGGGTTCCAGTATCGTTTAACCGATCCCCATCCCCATCCCCATCCCCATCCCCCTCGAGACCCCCACCAAATTACCACCCCCCAGTTGGGCATACACCCCTCGAAACCCGAAGGGTACGGCCTATGTCCCCATCCAGGGAGGCAAATCGGCCAGTGGGGCCCAGGCCACGCCGCTGGGGATAGGGATCGGATCAACGATACTCAGTCGGGATTAGCTGCGCCCAGTCAACATCTTAGCCGTGTCCTCTTCGGCGCCGCCCCCGCTGTTCTGCCCCCGCGGCGAGGGAATGCATCGTGCGCGCGGGCGCCCCCCCCTGCCGCGTGCGTCCTGTGGCAGCGCTCGCGCTTTACGGCCCATGGGCCAAGCTGATGTCAGGTTTGATCCCATAGGGGCAACGTCAGTGGGGGCTGGGCTCAGCGGGGGACGTATCGACCCCCCCAATCGCCGATTGATCGCCGATAGGAGCATGATAGCCGACCCCGCCCAGGACCGTGCAGACTCGCTATCGGAGCCTATCGCCGTTCTATCGGGGATGTCTCGCCGATTGCAGGTAGATGATTCCTCCCTGAGCAGATCCCTACCAAACGTTCTCCCTTAACAAATGGCACTCGAGACGGAGTCCACGGCGAGACTCGAAGTCGAGCAAATTCTAGACACTTCGCGTAACCCACCAGCCCATCCAGAAACGATACCCAGAGGAATTGCCTCGGTCAGGGAAGTGGGCAGCACATGGAGGAAGGGTCCCCCAGTGGAGGCCTTTTGGGGCGTCTTGGGGGCCTCTTGGCGGTCCCGGACGCCTCTTAGAGCGTCTTGGGTGCCTCGGAGAGCTTCTTGGGGCCTTTTGGGGGTCTCTTGGGAACCTCTTGGAGGCCTTGGGCGCCTGTTGGGGCCTCCCGGGGCCTCCTGGGCGCCTCTTGGGCCCTCTTGAAGCGCTCTTGGGAGCCTTGGAAGCGCTCTTGGGGCCATCTTGGAGGACATCGATCAAACAAGAGGGGAGCGCTAATTAGCGTTGCCCCTCGGGAGCCCAAAAAGTTGCCCCTTGGGGCGCTCTTGGGGCGCTATTGGAGCGCTCTTGGGCGCTCTTGGGGCCGTCTTGGGGCTCTCTTGAGCCTCTCTTGGAGCCCTCTTGGGCCATCTTGGAGCCATCTTGAGGCCTCGGATGGCCATCGGAAGCGAAAAGACGAGAACGCCAAAAACATTGATTTTCCAAGGTTTTGGAAGGATGGTGGCCTGTTCGGGGCCTCCTGGGGGAACTCTTTGGCCACTTGGAGCCGTCTTGGAGCGGTCTTGGGGCCTCTTGGAGCATCGTGGGAGCCATCTTGAGGCATCTTGGGATATCTTGAGCCATCTTGGAGGTCATCTTGGGCTATCCCCGGCGCTCTTGGAGTCATCTTAATCAGTGCCCCCCCCAGGAGGCCAACATGTGGCCAAACCCTTAGTAACATGAATGATTGTGGCATTCTCGCCGAGGCCTCTTGGAGCGTATTGGGTGCCTCTGGGGGGCCTCTTGGGGCCTCTTGGGGGTCGCTTGCATCCTGGGGGCCTCTTGGGGGCCTCTTGGGGCCTCCTGGCCACCTCTTGGGGCACCCTTGGGAGCCTTGGGAGCGCTCTTGGGGCCATCTCGGAGGAGATCGATCAAAGAAGAGGGGTTCCTTAATTAGGCACCCCCCCCTCCAGGAGACCAAGATGGGGCCAAAACCTTCGTAAAGCCAGTGATGTTGGCTTCCTCGCCGAGGCCGTTTTGCACGCCCCAACTACCCGCGGAACCCCCCGTCCAGGTCCAGGGGGGGGGGGGGGGGGTAGAGGGAGGGGTAAACCCTTCCCCGAAGGGGAAGAGGGAGGGGTCCAGGCCCAGGGGAGGGGGTCCAGGGGAGGGGGTAGAGGGAGGGGGTAGAAGGAGGGTTGGAAGAGGAAGCTCCCTAGACCACCTACGCCCTAAACGGCTGGTGGGATGTCATAAACATAACGCTGTTTGGAAGTCCGCGCGGATGTCTTGGATCTACGCTGGGCCCACCGGCGGTTTCCCCGGCGCCGCTCCTGGCGCGCAACGCGCGCCAGGGAGGGGGGTCCAGCGCCGATCCAAGAAGTTCAGGAGGAGAAAAATCACACAGACACAATTACTCGTCGATTCCCCAGAAAATATGGGAACATATGGGCAGTGGGGGGAAGACAGAAACCCGGAAAAGATGGGAAAATATGGGGAGTTCTTTTATTTGTGTGTATTGATTTGTGTGTCCCAGGACCCCTTCAGAAGTTTGCGCGGATTTCCGAAAGCTGATGGTCATGCCAATGCACGCGTTAAACATTCCAGAAACGCAGTTCCGAGTTGCTCAGCCCAAGCATGTGCATTGCCTCGACAGCAGGACGGCCCCCCCGGGAATCCCCGAGAAAGCCCGAAAGCCTCCGCAGAGGGTCGTGTCCTCCGTCCATTCTGCGAACTACCAGCTCGTCCTTGCCGCGCCGCAAGGCGAGCGGATAGGGCGTTTCGCGGAGGATTTCTTCCTATTAGTCAGTGGTCGTGGAGCTTGGAGTCTCGAAGACGAAAGGACTGCATAAATATGAACTGTCGGAGCTCCGCGCAGATTTCTTGGGTCGGCGCGGGGATCTCCCTGGCGGCACCTGCGACGCCGCCCGCGGCGTTCTCCGCGCGCCGGGGAGGGGGTTCTCCAGCGCCGTTCCAACAGATCCGCGCGGATTTCCGCTGGACTGTGCGTACGCAGTGTGTTGCCCCTCCAGAACTTCAAAGGTATGCACATATGGAGGCTGGCTGGTTTCCAATAGCAGGCTCTCCTCTCGGGACTCGCTCGGATCGTCTTTTTCAAAGCCTGAGAACCTTCTTCTTCGCCCCAGACTCGCTGACGCACTTTCAGCCCAGTGCTGAATTCAAGCACGGGCGGGGGCGCCCCCTTTTTGGCACGACCGCATCTCTTTATCTCCCCTTCTGTTCCTCGCCAAAGTTTCGGCCCCGCGCCCCGCGATGCGCGAAATCGGGCGGCCTATACGGTAGGTTCATGCGGCGTTGGCGCGCCGGCGACGCCAGCGAAGGCATTCAAGGTTGAATTCTGCGACGCGGTAGAATTGAAGGACTCGGTGACGACTGAATTCAACTTTGAGCCATCGGGGCCGCGATCGGTTCGAGGTTAAACGCTCGACGCGGTGTCAAAAACTTTTGCGCGCGCCGACGCCGTACGAACCTGCCGTGGGAGCATCGGGCGATCTGACCGTATAAGGGGCAACGATAGGGGGGGATAGGCACAGGGGGGATGCATCGCCCATTGATCCCCGATGGGGACCGATAGCCCCAGCCTGCACGGGAAGGTGCGGATCCACGATCGGGGGCCCATCGCCGATCTATCGGCGATGTATCGCCGATTCCATGTCGATGCATCCCCCCCTGTCCCAGACATCCGACGTCTCTATTTGTTCGAGACGTGGGCCCCCGACCTCCCGACCACTTCCCCGGGACCGGTTTTTCATCCGGGGTCGTTTCTTGACGGTCCCGAGGCCCGGCGAGGGCTCCGAGAGGCCGAAAACGACGAAGATGCTTCGCCTCGATGTCTTATTCTTCTTCTCGTCATGTTAGAGGTCGACACCAGCACCCAATATCGTCGGGGGTGGACAGACCTCCTGCCCTGACACGTCGATGAAGGAATCGGCCGTTTTCGATTCGCGAGAGGGCGTCGCGGCCGTCCTTTTTGCGGGTCCAGGTCCGTCGGTTTCGGTCCCAGGCCGTTTTCACTAAGGGGAGGTCTACTAAAGGGAGCTTTGTCCACCGCCGATATCGGCGGTGTGCCTCCACCGAGGTCTCGCCTCTACGCTCCCGAGAGACCGCCGAGGCCTCCAGAGGGTCCAAGAGCATGGCCTCAGAGGAGCGGTCCGAGCATGGCCTCATAAGAGGAGCCCCCAGAGAGCTCCCCAGGATAGCTCCGCGACGGCCGAAGAGAAAACTTTGAGATGGCCCTCGAGAACGCCAAGATTCGCAGGCCTCAAGGTTGACACCAACACCAATGTCGGCGGTGTGCCTCCACCGAGGGAAGAAGATATCGATCTCAGCGATGGTGGTGATATTCTGGCTGTCGAGGTGGTCGAAGTATGACCACCAACGCCGAAATCTAGGAGCACCTCCCCCCTGTGGAGGCAACCCCCTGAATTGGTGTTGGTGCCCATTTTCAGGCATCCAAAGGTCGGATGTCGCAATACCAGGTTTAATTCGGACGCGTCCCTCCAGGAGGAATATTCCAAAAATAGTCTGGAGATGATAGTTTGAGCATTTGTTCCCCAATCAGTGCTTGCACTGAAGGGGTCCTCGCGGAAGTTGAAGGATGTGGCGAAAGTGTCCCGCCGATTTTGGTGGCACGCTGGGTTCCCGAGTTTCCGGTTTTGGGTTCCAGGGTTCCCGCTTCCGGGTTCCGGGCCGGTTTCGGAGGGCGGCGAGGTTTTTGGGTTCCCGGGTTCTTGGTCGATCTTCTTATCGATCGGTCTCACCATCGATCTCATTACCCATTTCTCTATCGATCTCACCATCGATCTCACAGTCGATCTCACGATCGATCTCACAAGCGATCTCGCTCGAGATCGCATGAGCGATCTCGCGATCGATCTCACTATCGATCTCATTGAATCGATTTCATTCTCGGTCTCACGATCGACCTTACAATCGTCCTCACTATCGATCCCACTATCGATCTCATTATCGATCTCACAATCGATCTCAAGATCCATAGTATTAATTTTCAAATCATCCACGGATTGGGGTTTTCTTAGGTGTAATTGCTACTTTTGAACATTTGGGGGGACATGCCCGACCTAATCCCAGGTCGGGCCGACCATCCAAAATCCGCCTGTACGGGGACATGCCCGACCTAATCCCAGGTCGGATGCCGCAATCCCAGGCCGCGATCCCACGCCGATCCCTTGTCTGGGGCTCAGGGGCAACGATAGGGGGGGATAGGCATAGGGGGGGATGCATCGACCCCCAATCGCCCATTGATCGCCGATAGGGGCCCGACAGCCCCAATCTGCCCAGGAAGGTGCGGATTCACGATCGCAGGACTATCGCCGATCTATCAGCGATGTATCGCCGATTCCAGGTCGATGCATCCCCCCCTATGTCAGTCCCCCCTTATCGTTGCCCCTCCGGGGCGATCCCAGGTTTAAGTCGGGCACGTCCCTCTACAGGAGGAATATTCAAGAATAGTCTGGGGGTGATTTGTTTAGCAATTGTTGGCTATTGTTGCACATGTTTGGGTTTTTTTTGTATGTTCCGTCCAACATCCGCCTGTAGGGGGACATACCCGACCCAATCCCAGGTCGGATGTCGCCATCCCAGGTCGCGATCTCACGCCGATGCTGGGTCTGGGGCGATCCCAGGTCGTGACCCCATCGGGGGCGGCAAAGGGGGGGGTGATGATTGGGGGGGGGGGATATCATGGCGGGGGCCATGACAGCTCCCCAGGTTTCGTGGCGCCCCTTCTCATTTCAATACGTCCCCGGCCTCCCCCCCCCGTGGCCGCGCACGTGCCGCCGGCCATGATTTGCGCCCCCCCCTCCTGGACGCCCCCCTCGTGGCCGCCCCCGAGCCCCGGCCGCCCTGGCCGCAGGCCCCCCCCCGCCCCGTCGAGCAGCGAGACGGGTCTCGCCTGCGGAGGAGATGCGGGCGGCAGCCTCCCCAGGGCGCTCCTCGGGGAGCTGCCCGCCCGCGCAGCTCTCCGAGGCCCTGGTCCCCCGTCGCCTCGTCGCACGTTGCTCTCGTGTTCGCCCTCGCCCTGGCCTCCATCCCCCCCTTCCTCGCCCTCGATGCAATCCCCCGTCCCATGCCCACTGCTCTTCCATCCCCTCCTGCAGCCTCCACCCTCCTCCATGGCCCCCCACATGCCCCCCGCCTTCCGCCGGGGAGGGGAAGGACCCCTCCGCTACGAGGCGAAACGATCAGCGGCCGCAGGCGACACGCCTGGGATCCACTCCAGCCCACAGGGCCGCAATAGACGCCGCCTGAACGCAGTGCACCAACGGGGTTCGGCGAGCGGTAACGCTCGCCGTGTCCTCGGAAAATTGTGGCTAGAGAAACAGGAAATTAGATGCAGTCCCCCCAATCCACCCCCCCAAACCTCTTCAGCCTGTGTCGCAGCAGCAAGGACCGAAAAGAAGACGGGGGCTGCTCGCCGGTTTCGGCTTCCGGGGGCCCTCACTGGGCCCGGGGACCGTCAGACACGGATCGGGATGCAAAACCGGCCTTAGGGAAGTGGTCTGGACATATGGGGGGCGCGCTGTCAAACAACACGGCGTCGGAGATTTTGGCCCCTCCTTCGTCTCTCCCTCGGGAGGGAGGAGGCGGAGAAGGAGGTGGAGGAAGAGGAGCAGAAGGAGGAGGAGGAGGAGGAAGAGGAGAAAGGCTGATGGCGGCGGTCGGCAGACGAATCCGCAACCGGCATCAGCCTTCAAGAGAAGGACGCATTGCACTGAGAGGACCCGTCCGAGCCCGTCCGTCCGCCGAGCGGACTCCTCTCAACAACGGCCGAACGGGCTCAGCTCCCACTGCTCCGTCGCAAGAAAGCCCGGTGGCCGCCCACTCGGCGGCCAGACGGGCTCAGGCGCCGAACGGGCTCCGAGGGGAACCCTTCTGGAGGAGGGGGACGCAGACCCTCGACGCCGTGTTTTTTTGTCGCTGCCTGCGAGGTCTTCCCGTCTCGACCCATTCCCTGGGACCGGCTCTCCATCCCGGTCACGGGGCCCGGCGAGGGCCCCCAGAGGCCGAACCTTCACCAACATTGATGGCCACATCTGCTCCACGACGCGAGGGGGTCTGGGCCCTGGGGGAGGGGGGGGGAAGATTCCGCCGGCCAGGGCATGCTGATGGAGAGCAAGTTCGTGACGACCTGCGCGTCCTCGTGCTACGGAGGGGTGCCCCGGGCCCGTCCCGGCAGGGGCTGGCGGGCGCGCCGAAGCGCAGGGGGCCCTCCTCCAGGCTCTTGCCTCCCAGGGACCAATCCTCGTCGCGAAAGAAGAAGCACGGCGGACGTCTTGCTGCTGGTCTCGGCCCCTGAGGGGCTCTTGCTGGACCCCCAGGCCGTCAAAAGGCTACCCGAGACGAAAAATTAGCCCAAGGGGAGGGGTCAAGGCCTCTGGGGGCCCTCCTCCTCCCCCTCCTCCTCCCTCCCCTCCCCCTTCTCTGTGTCTTCCTTCCTCCATGTGTTTCATCCCGCCTCCTCCCCGATGCTGTGTCGTGCTTGGTCTATGACCAGAGAGACGCAGATGAAGGAGTGGTCGTCTTGCTGAGACGACGGCTGGGACGCGGCTGTCGCTGGCAACAGCGCTCTCAAGGATGCCTTCGTGAGAGCGCTGCAGGACGAGTCCCAGACGCGACTCGGCATCGCGCACGGACACGGGCTGCTGGACGTTGAGGCTTTCTATGACGGCATCGAGTGGGTGCCCTTGGCACGGCGTGCGATCAAGAAAGGGTTTCCTCCAGTGATTGTCTTCCAGGAGATGCAGCTGTGCCTCATCCCGAGGCTCCTTTCGCAGCTCGACTCCTTCTCGGAACCCTTCCAGGTCACGTGCTCGTTGGTGCAGGGGCTGCAGAGCGGTATGCGGTGCGCCAAGTGCCTCACGGCGCTCGTGTGCAAGGAGTTGTGGACGATGCACCCGTCGATGTCGGAGAGGATCTGGTTCGACGATCTGTCCCAGAGAGTCGCAGGGTCCAGGAAGCACGTGCGTTCCACTCTCATTCAGGGGATCCCCGCCACTGCCAAGGAGTTCAGGCAGCTAGACCTCAAAGGTATCCCCCAAGAGCGTGGTGGCGTGTGCTCATCACTGAGACGCTCTGGCTGTAGCCAAAGTTCTTAGAAGGAAAGACGTGTCGCTGTCGGCGGTGCTTCCGTCAACGTACGTGGGCGTCGACCTAAGCGCAAGAGGGCTACCGAGACCGCCAAGGTCCACGGTAGGCTGAGGCGCTTCGCTCAGGCGGCTAGGCGGTGGCATGCCACGGCGAAGCTGCAACGGGCAGGCCTTCAGGCGGCATCGATGTGCGGCCACCATGTCTACGGTGTGCTCGGCAGCAACATGTTGACGCAGAGGCGGCGGTTGGGCGCTGCAACTGGCTCGTCCAAGAGAGGGCGCTGCCTCACAACGCTCTTGGCCATGCGCCTGCCTGGGGCGGACCCAGGCGCCCTACTACCACAACAGTGTGGCTCACTCTGGCTCCCCGTGCGGCTGGAGGAACCACGTTTGAGGCCGCCGACGTCATTAGTTAGCGCAGCCGTTGGCGGTGAATCGTTTGTTGGTTATCAAGACAGAGTTGCGCAGCAGGCACGTTCAAGGGCCTCTGCCCGCAGTCGTTCTGTATTTGCTGAAGGCGGGTTGGTTGCCAGTTTCGCCCGTGGAGCAGGATGTGCCGAATGATGTTGCTCAAGCAGGTTTCCCCTGGAAGTTCGAGAGCGACGTGTTCTCGAGCCTTGGCCAAGCTACCCCACTCTTCGACGAGCTTCAGTCCACCGTGGAGCTCAAGCAGCGGCGCTAGGTCGCAAAGTTGTACTGTGGAGGAGGGTTGGAGGACGGCGTTGATCTGCAGTCGTATAGGAAGTTCTTGGCAGATCTCACACATGCGAAAAGAGGTTGACAATTTTCAGAGCTGATGGTTTCGATAGCTACTGGAGGCTTCTGCATGCAAGGCAGGAGCCACGACCCAAGTTATGCGAGGGTGATATTAGTGACCGGTGCAAATGTGGCCGCGAGACGGCATTGCACCTGTGTTGGGCTTGCCAGAAAACGAGAACCCACCTGCATGCGTTCAATCGGCATCGTTCCTCCCTGCGGCTGTCGCCAACTCTGGGGCCTCCCCGTGTTTTTGGATGAAGCGGTATCATCCCTGCGTCCTGGACCGCTGTCGCCCCTCCCCCCTCCTCCGAACCTTGGGACGGCAAAGGCCTTCCCAATGGTGGTTTTGCGGGCCCCGCCTGTTTTGGGGTTGAGAGCCCAGGGGGCCCACTCAATGTTTCCCAGACACCCACGACGGTAGGTTCCGCAGGTTGGGCCTCGGCATCATTTGCTTTCTTTTGCTCGCGCCTTTCACCTTGGGCCCGCGCCTTTTGGGCACGCTCGCGAGTGTTAGCCGAACACTGCCGCGCGGGGAACTCCAGACTTTCGGGTGGGCTGTCAGGTTTTCGGTCGGAGATTTCGCAGGAGGGGAGAAAACACACAGGCACAAATAATCGTCGGCTGCCAGAAAAGATGGGAAATATGGGAAGTGTGGGGGAAGACAGGAACCCAGAAAATACGGGAACATATTGGGATTTGTACTAATGTGCATTTATTTGTGTGCGTGTGTGTCCCAGGGCCCCTTCACTTTAGCGCATGTAACTGGCTGCGCTGAGGTAGCTCGAGGCTGGCACGGGGGCCAGCGTCTTTCACCGTCAGGGCCCCGGGCCGACCTGTGGAGACCAATTCGTCCTTCTCCAAGTCGGCAAGACAGGAGCCCGTGTCTCACTTCAGCGGTGCAAGTTCCTTCTCACCTGGAAACAGGAGATCGCCGAGCGTCGGTGGCCCAATCTGCTGACTCAAGGAAATCATGTGGCAGATTCGTTCGCGATGGAGGCTGCCATTCGTGTTCGTCTGCCCTATATAGATCGCATCAGAGCTGCCCGAGTTGAGCAGAAGGCGAGGATTGTTAGGAACAGGTTGCTCCTGGTTGGCCTCAAGGTGCAGCTCAGAGGGGGATCCTGACGAGGATCCGAAGAGGGCCTCTCGCATTCCTCCGCCTCCTCCGATTGCTGTCGTACGCTTCGCGTTCGCGCACGTCCTGACCGAAAGTGGGGGGTCGCGCATCGTGTGCAATGGCTCTGCTATCAAGACGTGTTTGACCGACTGGCTCAAAAGTGGGTGCTTCCAACTCCTTCGCGCGGGTGGTGGGTTATCCCGTGTGCCCCGAGGACGTAGGCTGCATTTAGAAGGAGGCTGCGTCGACCCCTCACAATACGATCACCATCGTTTGAAGATCTGGCACTGTGGCACATGCTCTTGTTTATCGGTCAGGCCCAGCTCAGGGGCTGAGGCAAAGCGAGCACTTCATCAATCTCCAAGACCCAACGAGCATATCTCAGTCGGATTCAAAGGGGCTCAGCCCCTAAACTTGGGGACTGGGCACAGCTTCTTGTTCATCCTTACGGGATGGCGGAATGACTGGTGCTCTCGCCTCCTCCCCCACAGGGGGGTTGGAGCGTTGCGAGAATAGACGCACGCCAGGGGACTGGGCATTCCTCATCTTCGGCAGGCCCGACGAGAGCCAACTGGCACGCCCAAGCGCGGGGGGCGCCCTTTTCCAGTTCACCAGCCTCCTCCATCCCTTTTCCCTACGACGACGACGACGACGACGAGGGCGGCGACGACGACGACTTCCCCCGTCACGCCCCCAGGCGCGTTATCAGGGCGCGCCGAGCGTTTCGTCTCAGGCCCCTTCGCCACCTATGCCCACGCAGGTTGAACTTTGGAACACCTTCGCGGATGGAACGCGGATCGCTGTCAACATGAAGTACTCCCCCTAGCGCCGCGCGCACTTGTCAGAACAGCTTGCAACAGTTTCACGACTGATTGCCGGGTGGTTGTCGAATTTGATGTTTCGCTCTAGCGCCGCGTAGACAAGTAGTTTAGGTCTACAACCGATTGGCGGATTGAGGGTGGTTCGTTTTCAAAATGCGGCGTTCGCCCGCTTAGATTCGCATTGAAAAGCCACAGCGTGGTGACGGATCGAGGGTGGTTCGTTTCTTCAATATGCGGCTATCGTTTCGCATTCGTGTTGAATATGTGCAGCAAGTTCACGGATGGAGGACGGTTCCTCTTCTAAACGAGTCTTTTAATTTCTTCGCCGCGCACGTTCGCCTGACGAGTTTGCGGCAGGGTCGCGGATGGAGGAGGGCGTTTTCCAAATATGGTTTTCGCCACAGTGCCGCGCGCGTGTGTTTCAAGAGTGCGCAGCCGCCTTGCGGATGGAAGCGAGGCGATTTCAAAATATGGTTTTCGCGCCAGCGACGCGAGCATTCGCTTTCAACTACTGCACGGATGGAGGGCAGGTGTTTTTTTTCGAATTGGATGTTCGAGGCAGTTCCTCTTGCATGTCGTTTTAACAAATATCCAAAACAGCTTCACGGATGGAGGATCGCGCTTTCTCAAAATGCGGCGGTCGTTTCAACGCCGCGCACGCGCACATTCGTTTGGTTTGAACGGCGACGGCAAAATTACGGACGGGGGCGTTTGTTGTTCTCAATGTGGTTTTCGTTATCGTTTCGCACACATACTTCTAAAGAGTTCGCGGCAAGTTCACGGACGGAGGGGGCATGTTCAACATGTGGTTCCCGCTTCAGAGTTGCATACGTTTTTCGTGCAAGTGTGCAACCATTTCATTGTTGGAGGGCGAACATATGTCGTTATGTGGCTCTCGCTGCAGTGCCGCCTGCCCTCGTCTTAAGTATTTGCAAAAATTCTAGGGTTTCAGAAAGGGGCGTTGTCAAAATGGAGCCCTCACCTTAGCGCAGCCCGCATTCGTTCTACAAAACGTTGCGTTTGTCAGTACGCAGGGTGTAAGCTTAAAGACCCAGAGCTTCAGCACATGTAGGGCCGCACGGATTCATGGAGGCCCCTGTTCAATGTAGATGCCGTTTGAATTTCCATCGGAGGTCTTATGACCACACATGTAATTGGGTGTAACAGTGTCAATGATGGGGGGCAGTTCTTTTTCGGAAGGGGGAAATCGTTGGACACCTTAAAATTGTATGATTATGTGTTTCGGCTCCTGGCCGCATGCCATCCGGATGCAAAGCAGTCATGTTCCAAAGGGACCCCCCGCCAAGATGGCAGGCCCAGATGTGTTGGTATTTCGAGGGGGGCATAGTTTTGTGAGGAAGGCGTATGCAACAAAAAAACAACAACAACAACAACAACAACAACAACAACAAAACAAACCAACAACAACAAACTAGAGTTTGGGAGGGGAGGGTTATTGCAATATCGTTTGTGCACGTTTGGTTTTCTCGGAGCATCCTCCTCCTCGTCATCCTACTAGCACGGCGGCGAGTACCAGGCGCCCCTTTTTTCCAGCATTGGCATGGTAGCAGGGCAGGCAGACAGTGGATCGCAAGTGTGTATTAGTATGTGTGTTGTTATTATTTGTTTTAATACGTAGTTATGCTCATTATCATTGTTAGTATTGTTATTCTTGCTTCCCTCCTGCCCCGTGCCTCCTTGTCTCCTCATCCTCCCGCATGCCTCCCCCCCCGCCTCGTGCCCGCGTGCCTCCTCCTCGGCCGCAGCTCCTCGCGTGTTCAGTTCAGCATAGGCGTTAGTATTAAGTCGGGCATGCCCCTTTACAGGAGGAAAATTCAAAAATTGTCAACCAAAGAATCGAGGGACGATTGTTTGACAATTTTTGAATTTGTTTGGTGTACGTTCTAGGCCTAGGCACGTTTCATTGTTCGCGTAAAATCCGCCTGTAAGGGGACGGACCCGACTTAAGGCTAGTACATCCGCGGTCGAGAGCTGGCCGAACCCCGTTCGGCGCCGCCTGGCTTAATCTAGCTTGGCTTAATCCGGCCCCGGCCTTCTCAATCAGGGTTACATAGCTTTTCACTTTCTGTCGACAAATTCCCAGGAGGTACCTCCTACAACTCCTCCCCCTCGCGGGGTCGAGGAGAAGGATGGGTGAGGATGGGGCCGACCGAGGGCCTTGACGATGAGCGGCGGTGTGCCACGACGGAGTGGTGCCCTGGGCCTGACCTGGAAGGGGCCAGCTGGCGCGCCGAAAGCTGGGGGCATCCAAGAGGGGGTTTGGTGACCCGGGGGTTCTGCCCGGGAGGTCCTGGGGCTGGGCGGATCTGGTGTTCCAGGGTGGGGGGTCTAGGACAAGGGAGGGGTGCTCGGAGGACTGAGAGGGTGAGGGGACCGAGGGGGTCCCAGACCCAAGGGGTCTGGGACCCGGGGGCGCCTCGGGCCAGGGAGGTCTTGGACTCCCAGCTGGTCTGGCCCCTCTGGTGGCGAGAGGGCCCAAGAGGCCCCCAAAAAGGCCCAAGAAGTATTGAGTATTTGTTCAATGGGGCCAAGAGAAGCTTCAATGTGGCCCAAGATGGCCAAAAAGGACAGCACCAAGAGGACCCCCAGCAGGCCTAGCAGGGCACCAAGAGGCAACGACCATCAATTTTCTAGGCGTTGAAGTGATTCCCGCGTTCTCGATGTTCCAGTCTTCCGATTGCCCAAGATGGCTCCAGAGGCTTCCAGGCAAGTCTCACGACGGCCCAACGGGGCTCCGGCAGGACCCCGACCGAGACGGCCTACCATTGCGTCTTTCCGTACTTAGCCTTGCGGGCTCAAGTCAGCCACTCGCAGGGGGCAGGGGGAGGGGAAAGGCTTTTCAGAAGCACCCCAGACGGCGCGGGCCTCGCCTACAGATTCAGGGTCGGCGCCCTCTGAGAAGCAGCCTCCTTCTAGCAAGCCTTCCCCCCTCCCCTGCCCCCTCGCGCGCGCCGCAGATCCAGGCTCCCGCCTGCTCGGGGGCGGAGCAGGTCGGTGCGAGGCCCCATGGGGCAGAGGGCAGCCGCTCTCCGGGCAGGGCAGCCGCCCGAGGCGGGCGAGGCCGCCCTCGGGCATCCTGCCGACGGGCTGCCCGGTCCTGTGCGTGTGAGGGCCCAGGCTCGGCGGCGCGCCGAGGGGGCCACGGGGTCAGAGCCTGTTTTTGTTTGTGTGAAGTTCTGGGCGAGAACGGCCGTGATCGGCCTTTTCCTTCCCCCCCCTCCCTCCCCCGGTCACGTCGCGCTAGTGGGCTCACATTTGCAAAGATGTCCTACGGATTCCTCGAGGATGTCCTAAGATTTCCGCCGGCCCCCTACCGTGATGTGATCGGGGGGGGAGGGAGGGCGAACCCCCCTTCCCCCGATCACGCCCGCTATCCCGAAAAATACAGAGCAGGCTTTTAGAGGCTCTCCTCCCTCCCACGTGCCCCCCTCGGCGCGCCGCCGAAAGGCAGGCGAGTACTCGAAGTTCGTGTTTCTCTCGGGAGCGGGCCTGCTAGATGTGAACGGCACTTACGAGTTGGCAACGCCGTTTGCCCGTGCAGAGGTGTTCGTCAAGAACTCGATCGAGTTGGGCATGATTTACATTCGCAGACAAGCGCATGATATCCAAGGTTGTTGGGTAGTGACCTTATCTCCCACGGAGCGGGACGGCCGTCATCTATACAAGCGGAATGGTTTCTTGCAGCGAAGACGCTTACGGCGAGTCACCGTCGCCCCCTTCCTTTTTGGAAGCGCCTATGGGGCCGAACGTTGTAGGCAGAGCTCGACCAAGCTATCGGGCAGTGTGCTCCCCAAGCCAACATGGAAACCCGTCGGGGAGCACGCGTGGGAGGAAGAGAATGACGAGAAGGAGGAAAAGAAGTTGGAGAAGGAGGATCAAAGTAAGAATGAGGATGAGGATGCTGATGCTGATGCTGATGCTGCTGATGATGGTGGTAGCTGGTACTGGTGATGATGTTGAAGAAAAGGAGGAGGCGGCGGATGCTGGTGATGGTGATGATGACGACGAAAATGGTAATGGTGATGATGATGATGATGATGATGATGATGATGATAATGATGATGTTGCTGATGATGATGATGGTGATGATGATGGTGATGTTGATGACGATGTTGATGATGCTGATGCTGATGATGGTGACGATGTTGATGATGACGATGATGATGATGCTGATGATGTTGATGCTGGTACTGTTGATGTTGATGTTGATAATGATGATGATGACGATGATGATGATGAAACTAATGATGATGATGGTGATGATGATGATGATGGTGATGGCGATGGTGATGATGATGAGTATGATGATGATGATGATGATGATGGTGATGATGATGGTGGTGATGGTGATCATGATGGTGATTGTGATGGTAATGACGAGTGTGATGGTGATGACGCCGATGATGGTGATATTGATTATGCTGATGGTGATGGTGAGCAGGATGATGCTGATGATGATGATGATGGTGATGTTGTTGTTGATGATGATGATGATGATGATGATGATGATGGCGATGATGATGATGATGATGATGATGATGATGATGATGATGATGATGATGATGATGATGATGATGATGCTGGTGCTGGTGCTGGTGCTGGTGCTGGTGCTGGTACTGGTGATGATGACGATTATGATACTGATGCTGATGTTGATGAGGAGGATGTTGATGATGATGGTGAGGATGAAATGAGGATGAGGATGCGGATGACGATGAGGATGATAATGACGGTGGGGATGAGGATGAGGAGTAGGAGGAAGAAGAAGAGGAGGTAGGAGGAAGTGGAGGAGGAGACCTCTTAGGAGCCTCTTGCGGCACTCTTGAAGCCTCCTGGAGACCTCCTGGGAGCCTCTACGAGGCCTCTTGGTGGCCTGCTTGGGCTCTTGGGCCTCTTGGGGGCCATTGGGGGCTTCGTTGGCCGTCTGAGAGCGTTCCTAGCTCGTCTGGCGCCGTCTGACGCAGTCTTGAGGACATCTCTGGGCCGACTTGGGTCTTCTCGGGGCACGTCAGGGCCGTCTTGGAAGTCTCTGAGGTCGTCTTGGTGCTCGCTTGGGGCCGTGTTGGGGGACTCTTGGGCCGCTTTGAGGGCCTCTTGGGCCGTCCTCGGGCCGTCATTGGAAGCCTCCTGGACGATCTGGAGGCCTCGTGGGCAGTGTTGGGCCGTCGAGAGGGCGAAGAGAAGCAAATGCCAAGCTCTTGGGCCGCACTCAGGGTCTCTTGGGCCGTCATCGTGCAATCTTGGAAGCCTCTTTGGCGATCATGGGAGCAGTCTTGGGCCGTCGGAAGACCAACAAGGAGCAGGTGCCAGCAAAACGTCCAACACCAACGGGGGAAGCAACAACTAATATACAACCGAGAAGACCCCAATCAGTGGATGATTTGGAATTTAATACGATGGATCTTGAGATCGATTGTGTGATCGATAATGAGATCGATAGTGTAATCGATAGGGCGGACGATTGTAAGGTCGATCGCGAGACAGAGAGTGAGATCGATTCAGTGAGATCGATCGCGAGATCGCTCATGCGATCTCTAGTGAGATCGATTGTGAGATCAATCGCGAGATCGATGGTGAGATCGATGGTGAGATCGATAGAGAAGCGGGTAATGAGATCGATGGTGAGACCGATCGATAAGAAGATCGACCAAGGACCCGGGAACCAGGAAACCTCGCCGCCCTCCGAAATCGGCGCACAACCGGGAAACCGGAACCCGGGAACCCAGCGTGCGCCCAAAATCGGCGGGAAATGTTCGCCAGATCTGCCAATTTCCGTGAGGATCCCTTCAGTGCAAGCACTGATTGGGGAATGATGTGTGTTCCTGCGAGCCTTCTTGTGTGCCATCTTGGAGGCCTTCTTGGGCTCTATTGCGCCATTTTGGCAGTCTTTGAGGCTATCTTGGACGTCTTGGAGGCCTCTTGGTCCGTCTTTGGGTTCTTTTGTGGCTGTCTTGGTGCTCTCTTGGACCGTCGTTGTGCCATCTTGGAAGCCGCTTTGACGATCTTGGGAGCCGCCTTGGGCCGTCGGAAAACCGACAAGGAGCAGGTGCCAGCAAAACGTCCAACACCAACGGGGGAAGCAACAAAAAAATACACCCGAGAAGACCCCGATCAGTGGATGCATTGGAAATTAATGCGATGGATCTTGAGATCGATTGTGAGGTCGATAATGAGGAGATCGGTAGTGTAATCGATAGTGCGGGCGATTGTACGGTCGATCGTGAGACCGAGAGTGAGATCGATTCAGTGATATCGATCGCGAGATCGCTCATGCGATCTCTAGTGAGATCGATTGTGAGATAAATCGAGACGATGGTGAGATCGATGGTGAGATCGATAGAGAAGCGGGTAATGAGATCGATGGTGAGACCGATCGATAAGAAGATCGACCAAGGACCCGGGAACCAGGAAACCTCGCCGCCCTCCGAAATCGGCCCAGAACCGGGAACCCGGAACCCGGGAACCCAGCGTGCGCCCAAAATCGGCGGGAAATGTTCGCCAGATTTGCCAATTTCCGTGAGGACCCCTTCAGTGCAAGCACTGATTGGGGAATGATGTGTGTTCCTGCGAGCCTTCTTGTGTGCCATCTTGGAGGCCTTCTTGGGCTCTATTGCGCCAGTTCGGCAGTCTTGGAGGCTATCTTGGACGTCTTGGAGGCCTCTTGGTCCGTCTTTGGGTTCTTTTGCGGCCGTCTTGGTGCTCTCTTGGACGTCGTTGTGCCATCTTGGAAACCACTTTGGCGATCTTGAGAGCCACCCTAGGCCGTCGGAAAACCGACAAGGAGCAGGTGCCAGCAAAACGTCCAACACCAACGGGGGAAGCAAGAAAATAAATACACCCGAGAAGACCCCAATCAGTGGATGCATTGGAAATTAATACGATGGATCTTGAGATTGTGAGGTCGATAATGAGATCGGTAGTGTAATCGATAGTGCGGACGATTGTAAGGTCGATCGTGAGACCGAGAGTGAGATCGATTCAGTGATATCGATCGCGAGATAGCGCATGCGATCTCTAGTAAGATCGATTGTGGGATCAATAGTGACGATGGTGAGATCGATGGTGAGATCGATAGAGAAGCGGGTAATGAGATCGATGGTGGGGCCGATCGATAAGAAGATCGACCAAGAACCCGGGAACCCGGGAACCTCGCCGCCTTCCGAAATCGGCCCAGAACCGGGAACCGGGAACCGGGGAACCCAGCGTGCGCCCAAAGTCGGCGGGAAATGTTCGCCAAATCTTTCAATTTCCGCCAGGACCCCTTCAGTGCAAGCACTGATTGGGGAATGATGTGTGTTCCTGCGAGCCTTCTTGTGTGCCATCTTGGAGGCCTTCTTGGGCTCTATTGCGCCATTTTGGCAGTCTTGGAGGCTATCTTGGACGTCTTGGAGGCCTCTTGGTCCGTCTTTGGGTTCTTTTGTGGCCGTCTTGGTGCTCTCTTGGGCCGTCACGGGGCCATCTTGGAAGCCGCTTTGGCGATCTTGGGAGCAGTCTTGGGCGGTCGGAAGGCCGACATCAGCAAATGCCAGAAACCTTCAAACACCAACAGAAAAAGCAATGACTTTTGTTCCTTGGGCTTTCTTGTGTGTCATCTTGGAGACCTCTTGGGCCGTCCTGGAGGCCTCTGGGGGGTTCTTGGGCCGTCCTGGGCCATATGGAGGCCGTCTTGGAGGGGTCTTGGGACCACATTGGAGGGAGGCTGGTTTGGCCGACTTGGAGGCCATCCAAGAACCGTGAACGGATGACCGGAGCATTTTCCGGGTGGCCGGCATTTTCCGGGTGGCCAGTTCTCAAAGATCCCAAAACCAAGAAAAAATCAGCACTTCGTGCACCTTTGTGGCAAGCCAACAGGGGGCGGCGGATCGAAGACGCCTACGGCGAGTCACCGCCGCCCCCTGCCCTTTCGGAAGCGCCTGTGTGGCCGAACGTTGAGGCCAGAGCCCTGCCAAGCTATCGGACCATGTGTTCCCCGAATCGGTTTGGAAAGCCGTCGGGGAAAACGTGGGGGAGGACGGGGAAGAGGAGGAGAGTGAGGAATGAGCGTGTTCGGGGCCCCTTGGGGGCTCTTGTGAGCTTTTGGAGGCGTCTTGAGGCCTGCTGGCCGAAGGTTGGGTCAGATCCTTGCCAATATTTCGGAACGAGTGTTCCCCAAATCGGTTTGGAAAGCTTTCGGGGAACGGCCAAATTGGAGTGATCTTGGGCTCTCTTGGACGCATCTTGGAGGCCATCTTGGGCCATACTGACCGTCTTGGAGGCGTATTGGGACAGTCTTGGAGGCTATCCTGGGCCGTCTTGGAGGGATCTTTCGTGGACTTTGAGGTCCTTACTTGTCTTTCGAACCATTTTACGAAGATCATAGCTTTTCGTCCGGAATTGGAGGCATCTTCAAGGTCATCTTGGCCGTCTGGAGGCCATTTTGACCTTTTCGGGCCTTCCTGGAGGACGTCTTGGAGGGCGCTTGGGCCGTCTTGGAGGCCTCTTGCGGGCCATCTTGGGCCATACTGACCGTCTTGGAGGCGTATTGGGACAGTCTTGGAGGCCATCCTGGGCCGTCTTGGAGGCTTCTTAGACAAACTCGATGGCATCGTGGACTCTCTTGGGCCGTCTTGGAGGCCATCTTGGACCATCTTTGGCGGACTTGGAGGCCATCTTGGAGGCCATCTTGGGCCAACGTGGCCATCTTGGAGGCCATCTGGAGCCGTCTTGGAGGATTTTGTTGCGGTCGTTGAGGTCCCTTTCGGGTGGCTGGCGGGACGGGCCGAAGCCCCAGGGAGAGTTCTTTGGGGAAAAAGAACCAACACCAAAAGCGAAAGGATTCAGCACGCCAGGCCCCCCTGTAATGAATCAACGGGGGGCGGCGGATAGAATGGCATTCGGCCCATCCGCCACCGTGCCTGGGCTTCGGGTCATATGCCTCCTGGATGTTCGTTGAGAATCGTGGAATGCCTCCTGGATGCCTCTTGGAGGCAGTGCTGATATCTCGGGGGGGGGGGCGTTTTGGGGCTGCTTTGGGCGTCTAGGGGGCCTCTTGAGGGCATCTTGGGGGCTCTTGGGAAGCCTCTTGGGGCCTCCTGGGAGTATCTTGGGGCGGAAAGCTCGAATTGTCGGTTCGGGCTCCCCCTCCAGGGCCCCTTTTGGAGCCGTCTTGGGGCCTTTTGGGGGCCGTCTGGGGACCGTCTTGGGGCGATCTTGGGAGCCTGCTGGGCCGCCTTGAAGGCCGTGAGGCCGAACAGTTGCACATGCCTTCTTTGGGCCCTCTTGGGAGGCCTCTTGGGCCTCTCCTGGGGCGGCTTGGGCGCCTCTTCAGCCGTTTTCATGCCAGCGCGGGAGTCTTGGACCGATCGTTCGGCGAGTCAGGGCCCTCTTGGACCGTCTTGCGGGCCTCTTGGGACCCGCTTGGCCCGTGTCTTGTGGCCCTCTTGGCTTCGAAGAAGTTGTGCGGGAAAACGCCAGGAGCCGCGGGGGGGACACGGGGGGCCCAAGGCGTTGTGGCAATTCGGGATCTGGACCTCTCAAAGAGTTCTCCTCAGGATTTAAGATGGGGGCTGAAGGATGAGGCAGAGGACCTGAGGACACTCCAGCTCGTGCCTCAGGGCACCATGGCGGATGATTCTACAACTCCACCAACCCTTGGCTGGGAAGCTTGTCGGAGTGGTGATGACGTAGAAAGCGCTCTTGCACTCGGTGATGCTCCGCGTCTTGAGCATTACCGTGGAGCCGTTCGCGTGTGTGGCGACGGCCGGCCTTATGTCAAAGCCAAGAAAAGGGTGCAGCGCAGCACACAGCCATATGTTTTCCGTTCTAATACCAACTCTCTGCAGGTGTGCATTGTCGGCGCATCAAACTTGCAAGGGACCGACGGAATTGACTACGAGCCTTACTGCGTATGCGAGATACCTGGCAAATCCGAATGTGTGTGTCAGACTCCGCCCGAACATGCCTCGGTCGATCCATTATGGAATCATACAGTCGAAGTTGGAGTGTTCGGGAGTAGCGATGTCTTGAAGTTCAGTGTAAAGAGCAGAGAGGTCACCCTGGGGCAAGCCACGCTGGAGCATAGCAAGATTTACCCCAAGGGGTTCATTGGAGATATTCCCTTGAATATGCCAGGCTGGACCTTGAAGGGGTCGACGCTGAGCCTCTGCATCACTCCATCGGACCAGGAGGTTCCCGGTATTCATTGCGAAGTCACCAAGGGCGCTGGCAGGGTCGGCCTCGGTCTCGCTCCGTCAAGGGATTGGGACTCTTTCTCTATTAGAAGTATTGAGGAGGGAGGCCAAGTAGGCCGATGGAACGAACAAAATCCGCTGCAGCAGATCAAGATTGGTGACTCGATTGTTGAGGTCAACGGGGTACGAGGCGAGTGCCTGGATTTGCTGAAGGAGCTGGCGCAAGCGAAGGGACCGATCAAGATGGTGGTGATGCGCAACCGATTGCTTTGATGGCATGGCCGCGAGGGCGCGGCGCTCAAATGCCTGCCCTTGCGGGGCACCCCGCAAGCTGTGTACAAACATCAGACGTAGCAGAGTCAGATGCCCAGTAGAGAGGATGTCGCCAGACTTCGCTGTGGCGCAGAGTCCTTGTGTCGACCCAAGAGAAAACGAATACCGCGATGGGAGAAGGGCTCAAAAGATGGGAAAGTCCACCGAATATGGCCCTTCTGGCCCTCAACGCTTTCAACGTTCTCGAGGCAGGCCCCCGAGAGGCCTCCAGGAGGTTCTAGCAGGGCCACCAGGTAATCGAAACATGAGCCTCCAGTGGCCAAAAACACTGATGTCGCAAATGTGGTTGAAGGACTTCGCGTTCTCCCTTGCTCCTGGTTGTCGAGCTTCTGGGCCTCTCTTCCCTCGCAGCCTCCAGGAGCTCTCGAAACGGGAACGCTGCAGCAGAAACAAGGTTCTGAAACGCCGGTCACGCTCCGATTGAAGAAAAGCATTTGTTCACTTCGGAAAATCATGAGGCGGGCCGAGGTGAAGGAGGTCAGCGCAGCCGGGAGAGGAAAAGAGAGCATGGCCATGTGCCCTTCAGTGTTTGTTGGCGCAAGGGACCGTAGCCGTCAGGACCAAACATCTAGCCAGCATTGAGACGAAAGCACGATAATCGTCCTCTCGCCTCAATGCCGGAGGAACGAACGTGAGGAAGTCTCAGGCGGAACGGCTGCCTGACCTGACAGGGCTCCCCGACTCCATTTCGGGGAAACGCAAGACTCGAGTAAGCCGGAACTCGGGTTTGCCGACTGCTTTTGACGAGCGCGTCCTGGATTTTGACGGTCCAGTTTTCGTGGGATGTCTGCAGCAGGAGTTCGTCATTTTTATGATGGCCTCGTCAGGCCAACCCGAGTCCCCCGTACCCGAGTCTTACGTCTCCCCGACCTTTGTACGATTCTCTAGTTGTGCTTCCTACCATGTATGGGCATCCTCCAGCGACACCTTCTTGGGGAAAAGCCAGCACGCCGCTGGATGTCTTGGAGCGCACCTGCCTGAACAAGACCATCGGCGCCAGCGGCGTATTTTTCAGTCTCGTCGGGATCGGAGGCTTGAGTCGCGCACGACGGGCCCAAGACGGCAAGACCCACCCAGACGACCGCCAAACAATCAAGACGGCCACAGAAGCCCCCCAGCGACATCAAGCACACCCCCAGGCAGCTCCAAGGCACCATTTGGGCGCTCCCAAGAGAAAGCCCCCAAGACGCCGCAATAAGGCCGCCAAGAGATTCTGGGCGCAGATACGCGCCCCAAGAGCCCACGAAAAGGCGATCAAAAGCACCAAGATATGTGACTCCTCGTAGCATGTGTCTCAGTTCCGCCACGCCTCCTAAATCGGCCAGAAAATTCTCAGGGGAGGGCAGGACGGCTTTAGCACAGCCCCAGGACAGACCCAGGGCTCAGCGACAAGCACGCACAGCCCCAAAGAGGTCTGGGGGCACTCTTGAGCTCTAGAGGCCCTCATTGGAGCCATCATCGGGTTTTTCTTGTGGTCTGTTGGACTTCTTTGGGGACCTCACGTGATCAGTCGGAGCATGCCTGGAACCACCTCAGAGCTTGAGACGCCCAAAAGCCCGAGAAGGCGAAGCGACACAAAAACGGCACAAGACCTGAACACGCGCAAACACGAGTTCCAAGACGCCGAGATGAACACGCTAGAAAACACGCCCAGGGCATACTTGAGGTGAGTGGCAGCAGAATTGAAGAGGCGGGTCGAGGAATCGGAGGTCGCCGAGTGAAAACGTGGATTCCGATGTATTCCTCGGGACCTCCGGGGAAGATGCACCCGGGACAGGGGTGAGTGCACGGTCAGGTGCACCGTATTCTAGGTTTCTTACTAAGCGTGGGGTGTACCCCCCGACGGGGGTCAACCTCGCCTCGTCGTCGCGCTGCGACGGGGGTCGGAGCGCCTTCGGCGCGCGGTGGCTGCCCGCGACAGGGGTCGATGTGGGTCTGTCGGCGGGGGTGACGCCCCCCTGGCGCTTATTGAGAAACTCGGAGTAGCGTTTTCTGTTGCAAGGCATCGCGGGCGTCTAGACCATACGTGAAGCCGGCCGGCAGTGATGCGAGAGCACGATTCCTGAACACAACGCGGGGAAGTCTCGGGCGGAACGGCTGCCGGGCTGGCTGCCGCAATGGGCGTCCTCGGGCTCCCCGTCTCGCCTGTGGGATTGTGCGGTTGCTGTTTGTTTACCGATCATGTTAGAACCCTTGTAGCGAAACGCAGGAGCATTTCCCAGAAGGCATATGTGATCAGAGTGAGGGGGCCGATTGGTTGGTCGCTGTCCCTGGGCGCGTTGCTGGCTGAAGTGAGGTTCTGCGGTCAGGTTGTTGTTGCTGTTGCTGTTGCTGTTGCTGCTGTTGTTGCTGTTGTTGTTGCTGTTGCTGTTGCTGCTGTTGTTGGTGCTGTTGTTGTCGTTTTTGAACTCTCACTACTGAGGAATAAGTATTGTTGATCGTCCCCCTCCGGTGACCATTGCGTTTTTCAATTGAAGTGCTTCCTCTGGGGTTCGCACCCTGTTTTTATCAGGGCAAGTCACGGGGTTCAAGCTGGGTTGTCGGCCCCCGGATTACAACAATAACGGTTCCCGCGTGAGGGTTCCTCACAACTTAGCCAGGACCCCCGTTCCCGCCTGAGACTTCTTCGCATTTGGCTCAGGAATCGCGCTCTCGCTTAGGACTTCCGTACACTTCACTAAGGGATCGCTCCCTCGGCGCTCTGGGGTCGCGCTCTCGCTAGAGACTTGCGTGCAAGTTACTAAAGAATCGCGCTCTTGCGTTGAGTTTTCCCGCAATTTACTCAAGCGCCGCGCTCCCGAAATTCAGGCACCCAGGAGTCGCGCTCACGCTTAGGACTCCATAGTTTACTTAGGAATCGGGATCTCGCTGCTCTTCGTGGCCCCCTCGCTGCCCTTCGTGGCCCCGTTGCAGCCCTTCGTTGCCCCCATCGCTACCTTTCGTGGCCCCGTTGCAGCCCTTCGTGGCCCCCTCGCTGCCCTTCGTGACCCCCCCCCTTCGTGGCCGCATCGCTGCCCTTCGCGGCCCCCTCGCTGCCCTTCGTGGCCCCGTTGCAGCCCTTCGTGACCCCCTCGCTGCCCTTCGTTGTCCCGTTGCACCCCTTCGTGGCCCCCTCGCTGCCCTTAGTGGCCTCGTGGCACCCCTTCGTGGCCCCCTCGCTGCCCTTCGTGGCCCCAAATATGTGTACCCTTCGTGGCCCCCGCTTGTTCGCGCCCGTTGTGGCCCCATATGCATGCGTTTCGTGGCCCCGCTGTTGCCTTTCGTGTCCCCCTCGCTGCCCTTCGTGGCCCTGTTGCTGTCCTCAATGGCCCCGTCTTTGCCCTCTGCGACCCAATATACGTATGCCCTTCGTGGCCTCCAGTCGTTCGCGCCCGTTGTGGCCCCATATGCATGCCCTTCGTGGCCCCGCTGTCGCCCTTTGTGGCCCCCTCGCTGCCCTACGCGGCACCGTTGCTACTCTCAATGGCCCCGTCGTTGCCATCTGTGGCCCCGCATTATCTGCCCTTCGTGGCCCGCGCCCTACGTGGCCCCATACGCATGCCCTTCGTGGCCCCGCTGTCCCTCTCGTTTTCGCTCTCGCTTTCCCTCATCGTCGTCGTCGTCGTCGTCGGTCCCCTGTCCGTCCCTCCTGGGGTTTGGCTGCCGCCGATCAGCGCTGCCGCTGGCCAGGCCGACCGTCCGCGGCCGCCCCAAAGGGGTACGATCGAAGACGAAGAGGGCGGATAACGAGGGCTGGGGAAAGACACGTTGACGGACATTCGACCAGGTAAGAGCGAACAGTCTTAAAGTGATTGTTGTTGGTAGTGTTGTTGTTGAACTCTAATTACTAAAGATTCATAGTTGTTGATGCCCCCCTCCAGTGACCATTGTGATTTTCAATTGAAGTGGTTCCCCCAGGGCTCGCACCCTGTCTTTAATCAGGGAAAGTCACGGGACTCCCCGTGGCCCCTCGTTTACAACAAGAACGACAACAACGGCTCCCGCCGGATACGTCCTCACAGCTTATTCCCAAATCGCCCTCTTCCGCGGGATGTCCTTACAATTCATGTACACATCGCGCTCTCGCGTGGGACTTCCTCGCAACGTATTCAAACGATGTGCCCTCGGCGCTCAGGAATCACGCTCTCGTTCTGGCTTCTCTCACGATTTACTTTGGAAACGTTCTATATATTGAGACTTCCTCGCGATTCATGCAGGACACACGATTCGG
Source organism: Prorocentrum cordatum (assembly GCA_963575745.1). Taxonomy (NCBI): domain Eukaryota; class Dinophyceae; order Prorocentrales; family Prorocentraceae; genus Prorocentrum; species Prorocentrum cordatum. Next base: position 97,462 of record CAUYUJ010022304.1, on the reverse strand, counting down.
CAACCCGCCTAGTCGACCTGGTCGCCTGGGCGCGCCTTCCCGACCTGCCCGCTATGGGCATGTCCACCCGATCTGCCCGTCCGATTATACCACTTGTTTTCTGCTCCTTGCCCCCTTCTGCTAATTTCTGTCGTGCTCCATTATTCTCCTTCCCCGTTCCATTCGTCCTCGCTTCCCTTGTTTCAGGGGCTGCACTACATGCGCGTGGCAAGAAAGGAAGATATACCCCCTCGGGGGTACGATCGAAGACGACGAGGGCGGGTACCGAGGGTTTGGGATATACGTATTGATTGGCACGTGAGCAGATAAGAGCGAACAGTCTTAAAATGAGTAGTATTTCTGTTGGTGGTGTTGTTGGTGGTGTCGTTGTGGCTGTTGAATTTTGATTTCTAAAGAATGAGTAGTGATGATCCCCGACCCGACACTTTCTTGACCGAAGCCCACCAACGCCCCCCACGTCGCCCCGGCACCCCCACCCCACGAAACGTCTGTTCTTGGCAGAGTGCTTCGGCCGCCAGGTCCGAACATCTGTGCACTGTACCGTGTTGGAGCGGGGCCTGAACGGAGCCCCTACCGCCGCCCCAGAGCTTGCTCCGCGACCGACGCAGACGACGAGAGGTCCACTGCCCGCCGCACCAGGTGCCCCGCGCTGTGCCCTGGCGCACTGGCTCGACAAGAGGCAGCAAGTCCTTGGCGACAGGGCCTTGGCCAGCGTCCAGGAGGCCATCGCGGCTGCCAAGTCGCCGACAGCCTCGCGCTCAGCGTCGATGTTTGGCGCGGGGCCGCCACTGCTATCTTCTGTTGCCAAGGGCAGGGGGGTCGCCGGGGTCAGGGGGAGGGGCTGACTGGGGGCTACCCCACAGCTGCAATCGGATTTGAACCAATCGCCGATCGATCGCGTGTCGGATCTTCCCCTACTCCCCCCTGCTCCTTGTTCTCCTCCTCTCCCAATATAGACTACGAGTTCGGGTCCTCCCAGAGCAAAGGAAGCACCACATAGCCAGACCCACTTACCCCGAAGGGCTATCCAACGGCCTCCCGTTCGCAGACCCGGAAGCTTGGTCAGCGATCCCCCTCCTCGTCCTCCTTACTCATTCGTCTTGGTGGAAGAGGAAGGCATGGCGAGGAGTAGGAGGAGGCAGGAGGGGAATGAAGCTGGTGAAGGAGGGAAGTCGGGGGAAGAGGAGGAAGAGGCAGGAGGAGTACGAAGAGAAGGGAGGCAAGAGGGTGTAGGAGGTGGAAAGAGTAGCAGGAGGAGGGAGGACGTCTTCCTCCTCCTCCCCCTCCTCTGGCACTTGCACTGGCAGAAAAGACTTTGAAGATCGTAGCCTATCCACAGCAGAAGAGGGCGAGCGCGGCTAGTTAGATCCCCCCCTTCCCCAACGAACACCATCGCAGCCCGAGGCTGGTTCCCCCCAGTCGAGCCCCCCCAACGCCTCAAGCTGAGAGAACGACCCCAACTAAGTGACGCAACAGAACGGGTTTGATTGTGGTGACGTTCGCGCGTAAGCTGCCCGCGCTAGGTCGCGCGTAAGCGCCCTCGTCTCCAATGTAACGTGCCGCGCTGGCGGCCCGCGTAAGATCGCAGCGTAAGATCGCTATGCCATCATGCGTGAAACCTCGTTCTTGTCGTCGCTCCTCTGCTCCTGGAGAGCGCAGCTTTTCCCCTCTGTGGGCAGCGCTGACCCGCCAGTCGAGCACCCCCAACGACTCAAGCCGAGAGAGCGACTCCAACTGCGTCACTCCCTTTCCTCCTCCTGCTCCTCCTCCTCCTCCTCCTCCTCCTCCTCCTCCTCGTCGAACTCCTTGAACTCCTCTGTGGGCCGATCTGCTGCGGCCGACGCCCAGTGTATGCCGCGGAGCGCCCACGCGGCAAAACGTCGCGGATGCCTCGCCTCGCGCGACGCCCTCTTCGGGAGGGCCTTCGGGGCCCGCGGCGTCGGCCTCTCGTGCGCGCAGTGTGTCTGTGCGCGCCGCGCGCCGCGGCGCAGGCCCGCGCCAGAGCGGCAGCCGCCGCGCATGCCGCGGGGCTTGGGCGCGCGGCGCGCGCCGGCTCGGGCCCAGAAAGTTCGGTGCTCGGCCGGCGCTTTCAGAGGCGACGATGGGGGCGAAGGGCCCAGGGGAAAGCAATCCGTGTATGCAGGTGCGCCGATGATCTACGGTGGGGGCGTTCGTTGAGGAACGTGCCCAGGAGGCTTCAGACCCTGGAGGGTTCCTTGATCTGAGGAGAGCGGCGGTGATATCCATAGCCAATCCACGATTGGAGTTCCACTGGCTTCCAGACCCTGGATTCCTCATCGAAGGCTTCCTCACCCAATGCCCCCACCGTATGTCTTCGAAAAGGCTCCCGGGCGAATACGTGTCATGCCCGCCCCTGGGCTGTCCGCCCCTCATCGTCGCCGCCGGGCGATGATCAGCGGGCTCTCTCGGAGGGCAGGAGGAGAAAGATCGAGGCGGTGGCCTCGCTCGCCGAGGCCTCTGGCGATCTGGCCTGTGGGGGCCGCGTCGGGGGCGGCCACGAGGGGGGTGATCCTCCTCCTCCTCCTCCTCCTCCTCCTCCTCCTCCTCCTCCTCCTCCTCCGCCGGCGTAACGTAGGTAAAGTACGCATTGTTCATTTCTGATTCTTCCAAAATTATTTGATTTTGGGGGGACCAAGATCCTTTCATTTCTGATTGTTCCATCCTGGGCCTCTTCCTGGCCACTGGGGGGCCGGGAACAATTAGAAACGAGCACGCTTAGAATGAGCACGGTTAGAAATGAACGACGTGTACAGAAGCCTTGCGCAAGCTGGCGCGCGAGCAGGGGGATGAGTATGAAAGGGTGGATCTCATGTCCGGGCCCATGGTATCCCCCGGATGTCATGGCCCCCTCTCCTCCGAGTGCGTCCCTTGGCCGATCCCCGGGGATGTTTCCCCCCCACCGCCCTGCCATATTGGGCCACTCTGGTCGGACCTACATTGAGCGTTTGTTTTCGCAGGACAGACGTAATTGTGATGAGCGAATCAGAGACAAACGACATGAACACAGCTTCTGAGGTCCGCGCGGATGTCTTGGATCGGCGCTGGACCCCGTGACGGTGCCTCGGGCGCCGCCCTTGGCGCGCTCCTCGCGCCAAGGAGGGGGGGTCCGGCGCCGATCCAAGAAATCCGCGCGGACCACCTTGCGAGTGTGGGGTCGTCCCTGTCAGATTAGAACCAGGTGTTGGCGCATGCAACGGAGGCAGGCGGAGGCAGGGTGGGCGCAGGAGAAGCAGGAGGACGGGATGACCACCAGAAGAAGGACCAGGACGAGGAGGAGGAGGAGGATGTCGAGCAGGAGGCGGGCGGCGAGAGGAGATGGGCTGCCTCGGCGGGACGTCCGGCACTCTCCCGAGGTGTCGGTAGCCACGGTGTCCCCGCCCCACCTGAGGTGTCTGCTCGCTGGGCAGCGCGTGAGAGCGGCGACGACGACAACAACAACAACAATCAGTTTTCCCTCATGCGCGATGTTTCCACACGAAGCATGCGACCATCATGATAACCATCCCCATTATGGGGGCTTGTTGTTCTATAGCGGGGTCCGTTATTCCCATTCCCAGATTTCCCGCCCAATGAGGTATTGCAAACACCTCCTCTGAGGAATTTCAACATATCCCGCCTCGAACACGCATGCCCGCGCCTTGCTGCGCCGATGCGAGACCGCCAGTGGAGCCCCAGCTAAGGATAAAGCACAAGGAAGTATCGAGCGACAGGATTGCCTCGGTGGGGATGGGGGCTGTCGGCGGCGAGGCAAGGACCTGGTCCTGAATAGAAAAGGGGAAGTCTCGAGCAGGGCCGCTGTTGTTGTTGGGAGCGGCGCCAATGCGGAAGAGAGTAGGGCGCTAGTCCAGCGCAAAACAGAACGAAGTCTCGAGCGTGAGCGCTGGTTTTGTTGGGACAGCGATTGTCGGCGGCGAGGAGGAACACCGCCTTGAGTAAGAAGGGAGGAAGTCTCGAGCGGGAGCCGTGGTTTTGTCGGGACGGGGGTTGTCGGCGGCGAGGATCAGCACCGTCCTGAGGAAGAAAGAGGAAGCCTCGAGCGGGAGCGTTGATCTTGCTGGGAGCGGCGCCAGTTCAAAAGAGAGTAGGGCGCCAGTCCAGCGCAAAACGGGAGGAAGTCTCGGGCGGGAGCGCTGGTTTTGTTGGGACGGCGGCTTTCGGCGGCGAGGACAAGCGATGCCTTGAGTAGAAAAGGGAGGAGGTCTCGAGCGGGAGCGTTGTTGTTGGGCAGCGCTGGGCAGCGCGTGAAAGCGGCGTCGACAACGACAACAACAACAACAACAACAACAACAACAACAACAATCATTTTACCCGAACGCTCAGTGTTCTCACCAGTGCCAGGGTTTTCATGCGACGCGAGACAATACCCCCACTTCGTGGGGGGGCAGTTCAAGCTCTACCAAATATCCAAACGACTCTTCGCGACCACCCAAACCCAGCTTCCCGCCCTATGACGTTGGGACACTTCACTTCGTGGCGTGCGGACGACCGTGGCTACTACACTGGCGTGGGGTACACACCCACAGAACTTGGTCACTTATTCGGGGCGCGCGTGTGCCCAGCATCCTGCAATTGTGACATACAATACATGACACAGACAGACAGAGAGAGAGACAGAGAGCAGACAGAGAGAGAGACAGAGAGAGCGGAGTTGGTCACATTTTTGGGGCAAGTTCCTGAGATCGTCGTGTTTTTTGTTGGTCTTGCGCGCGCGAATGTCCACTTTACTTTTTTTTGCAAGGGAGTATTGAAATTTGATTATGTTAGAACAAGAAAAAGTAGCTCGCGCGAGCTCATGTAACATAAATGTTGAAAAACCATTGGTTTTGTGGGAGTCGGACAGCGCGCGCGGGATGAAATTTGGACATTTTTTTTTGAAAAACCATTGGGTTTTTGATGTTTTTATGTTGAAATCGTTACGAAACCTAAGGTTCTGGAAGGATTTCGTCTTGCGCGCGCGAATGTCCACTTTACCTTATTTTTTGCAAGGGATTATTGAAATTTGATTATGTTAGAACAAGAAAAAGTAGCTCGCGCGAGCTCATGTAACATAAATGTTGAAAAACCATTGGTTTTGTGGGATTCGGACAGCGCGCGCGGAAGGACATTTTGACAATTTTTTCTTAAAAAACCATTGGGTTTTTGATGTTTTTATGTTAAAATCGCTACGAAACCTAAGGTTTTGGAAGGATTTCGTCTTGCGCGCACGAATGTCCACTTTACCTTATTTTTTGCAAGGGATTCTTGCAATTTGATCAAGTAAGAACAAGAATTTTCATTTTCTATTGTTTTTTGCAAGGGAAAACGAGCGTCAACAAAAAACCGGATCCGGAGCTCATCCACTTTTCTGAAGCTTTCGCGAAAAAATGATGAAAATGTAGCTGCGGCCTAGGCGCGGCGCAGAGGTCGCGCACCAGGGGTCCCAACAATAATAATTCTTTAGAAGGAATAATGTTCAACAACAACAACAACAACAACAAACATTTTACCCCGCTCAGTGTTCTCCCCAGTGCCAGGGTTTTCATGCGACGCCAGCCAATACCCCCACTTCGTGGGGGGGCAATGCAAGCTCTACCAAACATCCACACGACTCTCGGGAACCACCCACACCCAGCTTCCCGCCCTATGACGTCAGGACACTTCACTTCGTGGCGCGCGGACGATCGTGGATACTACACTGGCGTGGAGTACACACCCGCAGAGGTTGATCACTTGTTTGGGCCCCGCATGTGCCCCGCATCGTGCATTCGTTGCGCATGACATAGAGAGAGCAAGACAGAGAGAGAGAGAGAGCAAGACAGAGAGACAGAGAGAGAGAGAGAGAGAGCAAGACAGAGAGCCAGAGGAGAGAGAGATAGAAAGAGATTCGTCACATGTGTGAGGCAACCTGAGAAGATGTGGTACACGGTACACGTGAGATGGTACGCACTGCCAAGATAGTTGGTCACATTTTTGGGGCAATTTCCTGGGAAGGCGATGAAGCAGAGAAAGAGCGAGATAGATGTGTTCATATGATAGATATGAAGCAGAGAAAGAGCGAGAGACATAGAGAAAGAGCGAGAGACATAGAGAAGCGACGTCTTTGCTACCTTGAGGGCCTTGCCGTGGTTCTGCATACGCCGGTTGAACTTCTCGAGAGGGGTCTCTTTGCCAGAACAGCAAGGGCATGTGGCAACCACAGGCGTATACATGCCTGGCTTATACCACCATCTCGAAGATATACCAACTTGGCCACAGGCGTGCACCACCGGGTCGTGCGGTACTTGCCGACGATACGCCGCCAGCATGTCTGGTTGCTCCGACGTGCTGCGGTCCTGATATACACGATTCGAGAAATACTCGTCATTAAAGAAGAACGAGCCGCAGGCCTCGCAAGCGGACCAACTCCCGTAGCACACCCAGAACGCAAAATCCGTCAAATTATACTGCTTATGGTAGGTGGCCTGGATACTGGTGAGTAATGACATGGACCAAGACTGTCGCTGAAATACCTCCTGGCACTTCAACATGGCATACGCAGCAACAAGACAAGCGTCCGCCGCCATTTTCGGGAATACTATGCAACGGTCAGCTGTCGCCACGCTGCAAGCTCTCGCATACCAGCCGTGCTCTGTGTCGGAGATACACGCGTGCGCAGTCCTGGGCAGCACCTGGCCCTGGAAGGTCTTCTCGTAGGCCTCCAACACAGGGCCTGGCAGCACATCCTTGTATACGAAGGCATCCGGATACTCGAGAGCCAACCTGGCATGCCGTTCGTGTTCTCCAAAAAATACCGCAAGATTGTGCAAAGGCACCAACTCTTCCGCCACGCCCAAGCGCTCACATAAGGATATACGCACAGTCTCCAGAGCAGATCTGGCCCGGGCGCGCAGAGAGGGAGCAACCCCCCGGGTGTGCCCGAGCTTGCTATCCAGAGAGACGAAGGAATACAAGAACTCCCACTCGTGCTGCTCCAGGTGGTCGCTGGTCCAGTATTCGCCACGCTGCTCGCGATAGCGACGATACGCTATGAGCCGCTGCGTGGTCCTGCAATCAACGAGATACTGCGCCAATAACTGCTTTTTCACCTCCTCGGCCGAGACGCCCTTCTGCAGCTGCTCCAGGACAAACTCCCCGCATACGTGGCGATGTATGTCCTCAGCATTCTCCAGTAGTGCCAGCTGCTGAGAGGGCGCCTTCAGCCACGTCTGAAGATTCCCGCAATGGGCAAATACCCCGGTCTCCGCGCGATACTTGTCCACCAGCGCTCGCCCCCTCAAGCCTTCTACGTGATACCAGTACTGGAGGTCCCTGCGCGACAGCGCGTAGACGGCGGAATTGCCGTGTTTGGCACCGTCTCCGAGGCGATACCTGGCAAACCACTCTCGACAGACATTCTGACCCGTCTCATACCCCCAGGCCTTCAGACGCACCTGCATATTCCGGTAGTCGAGGCCAAGGCCCAGGTCGGAGACCTCCTCTCGATACCGCTGGCCGCATGCCGCCTCTAGAGCCTCCACCGTCATCAGCGTCATACGAACCACATCTGTGGAGGAAGAAGCTGCCGCGGCCTGCTGCTTGGATACGGGCTCCTCCCAGTCGACCGCGGCAGGCCGTTTGGCCACGCGGGCAGATCCGGCGGCGGCTGGCCGTTTCAATACACCGCCTGCGACCTGTGCCGCCGGGCGCTTCAATACACGCTTGGTGACGGCCTGGGCGGATGAAGCCGCCGCCTGCACTGAAGAGCTCACCGACGCATACGCATCGCACCACTGTCTCAACACTCCTCGGGACACCAAGACAGCTTTCCGTCGCATACGCAACACGGCATGCAAGGTGTGGTACTTCAGCCCTGGATATACCGCGCGCATGTGGTCACCAAGTGCCGCGTCGAGCTTTTCAGCCGTGTCATACTGCAAAGGTCCGGAGTCAGGGTGATACTTCACGTACCATTGCCTCAAAACCATACCGCTGACAGCGACGGGAGGGTCGCTCTCCGAGAGAATCTGCGAGAGGACCTCCGCGGCGGCCTCGTCGGCGAAGCTCTCCCGATACTGATTGAGTCGAAGACGCTGGCCTATACATTCCTCCACAGCTTGGGCAGTATTCAATGCTCCCTTGGCGCCCCACTCCGTGCTGAGCCACTTCTGACATACCCTGGCGTCAGCAGATACAGATAAATGTCCCAGGAGCCACTGCTTCAAGACGGCCCCGTCAGTAGTCCCCTCGGGCATGTCTGTGCGAATACGTTCTCCATACCAGGTCTCCAGATGGCCAGCGTTCTGCACTTTGACAAGCGTCTCTTTGGAAGAATACTGCAGTAGCCACATCTTTGCGACCCAATCTGTCACATGCAGTGGTGGATCCAACTGTCGGAGCGCCCCGCATAATTTGAAAGGTGTATTATACTCGATGCCCAGGTGGCGGATGGCAGAACCGTGCTGCTCCTCCAGCTCCTGGGCGCTAGAAATACTAACCTTGCCAGGCACAACCCGATACTTGCCCCACCAAGTCTTGCACGCCTGGTGACTGATCTGGATACCCTTTGCAACGAGCGCCTGATGCAAATAATACGGGCTCTCGCAGTCGGCCAAGGGAGGCCGCGACAGCTCCGGGCCATACTGCTCGTCAAGGGCTTTCGCCGTCAAAGCCATGGACCATCCAAGAACACAGGCGATACCTTGATCCGAGATGGCTACGGATGTGCCAGTGATCAGTCGGAGGCTTCCTGGGGCCGCTTGGGGTCCTCTTGGGGAAGGAGGGAAGCCTCCTGGCGCCGCTTGGGGTCCTCTTGAAGGGCTTTGGGGGGCTTCTTGGAACCATCTTGGGGCCTCTTGGGGGCTTATTGGATCCTCACGGCGGGCTCTTGGGGCCTCTTGAAGGCCTCCTGGGGCAACCTATGGCGCAACCAGTAGGGGGGCGTTTTATTCTCGGCGGCCGAGGGCGCAACCTATGACGCAACCAATAGAGGGGCGTTTTATTCTCGGCGGCCGAGGGCGCAACATATGGCGCAACCGCAAGGGATTCTGGCCCCTGGCAGGCGCGCGAACCCCGTTGCAAAGATGCGAAAGTAGCTCGCGCGAGCTCATGTAACATAAATGTTGGAAAACCATTGGTTTTTTGAGAACGGACAGCGCGCGCGGGTGGAAATTTTGAAAAGTCGTGCAGGTGTTTTTCGAGGACCTACGGTGCGATTCGTGTGATTTTATTATGCGCGGTGCTAAAATTCTTAAAAACCCAATGATTTTTGGAGATTTCGGCGTGCGCGCGCGAAGAAAAAACGAATATGTCCCGCATGGTATTATTTGACAGGGATGATGGCCCTGGCAGGTGCGCAAACGTTGTCGCAGAAGTTCGAAAAAGTTGCTCGCAAAAGCCCGTTTGACAGAATTGTTTAAAAAGTGTTGGTTTTCCTACGAATCCGCAAGAGCGCGCGGAAGAACATTTTGACAATTTTTTCTTAAAAAACCATTGGGTTTTTGATGTTTTTATGTTAAAATCGCTACGAAACCTAAGGTTTTGGAAGGATTTCGTCTTGCGCGCACGAATGTCCACTTTACCTTATTTTTTGCAAGGGATTCTTGCAATTTGATCAAGTAAGAACAAGAATTTTCATTTTATAGTGTTTTTTGCAAGGGAAAACGGAGTACAACAAAACAACCGGATCCGGTAATAATTCACTTTTCTGAAGCTTTCGCTAAAAAATGATGAAAATGTAGCTGCGGCCTAGGTTTTGGAGGGGGGTCGCGCACCAGGGGCCCCAACAATAATTATTCTTTAGAAGTAATAATGTTCAACAACAACAACAACAACAACAACGTCGACGACAACGACGACGTCGACGACGACGACGACGACGACGACGACGACGACGACGGCGGCGGCGGCGGCGGCGGCGGCGGCGACGGCGACGGCGACGGCGCTGGCGCCGGCGACGGCGACGGCGACGGTGGCGGCGGTGGCGGCGTCTTACGAGCTTTTTGGGGCGTGTCCGGTGGTTCTCGACACACGGGTTACGTCGGACCTGTCCCTCTACAAAGGAAATATTCAAAAATAGTTGTTTTTGGTTTTTTGAAAGAAAAAGTTAGGGGGCAATGTTTTAACTATGTTTGCGCATGTTGGGAATATCTTTGAGTTTTTCCTTCCGCCCCAAATCCGCCTGTAGGGGGACAGGCCCGATCTAACACCAGGGACGGGCGCGGCTCCGTCCATCCGACGGACCCGGGAGGGGTTCGGGGGGGGTGTCTTGAGCGGGTGTCGGCGGGGGTCTGGGGGCCTGGGGGGGCGGCGGGGGCGGCCTTCCCAGCTTCCCAGGCTTACTCTCGCCGCGGCCTCATGCGGTCACACGTTGCTGCGCACGTACTCCGAGGATGACGGGCTCACTGGTGCGCTCGGGCGTGGCCGTAGGCATCTGAGCTGTGCCGCGTTAGTCGCCCGTTCCTCTTCGTTGCCCGTCCGCCGCCCGCCCTTTTCCACCTGCCCTCTTCTTTTCCACGTTTGCCAGCTGTTGTTTAGGCATTCGCCCTGGTCCACGTAGGCCGGGCTCCACTCGACTGTCGACGCCGCGCGGCTGTCCGCTAGCGGTTGCGAACAAAAAGTACCCCCGCCAGCCCATCCAGAAGCGTTGCCCAGGCGAGTTGCCTTGAGCAGGAGATTGTAGAATGCGCAGCGGAAGGGGTTCTGGATCAGCATGATCAGACTCAGGACGAGGACGATAGCGAAGAGGAGGACGAGGACGAGGAGGAAAACGATGGGGAGGACGAGGAGAAAGAGAAGGGCTAGGAGGAGAGCATGAAGCCGAGGAGGACGACGACGAAGATTCTGACAGCCGGCTTACCGTTTTTTGGAGGCCATCCTCGGGTCCTTTTGGGGTTCCCGCGCGGTTTGTTATGGGCCTTCGTGGGACTATGTTGGAGGTTCTTGGGATCCCCTTGGTACTTTTGGGGGGGGGGGTCGGGTTCTCCTGAAGTCCTCTTCGGGGCCTTTTGGAGCCCTCGAGGCCTCTTGGGACTATCTCGGAGGGCGTCGATCAAAAGAACGGTGATCATTACTTCCAGAGCCTTCAAAACCTTTTTGGGCCTTGGAGCCCTCTCGTGGCGCTGTTGGGCGCTCGTTGGGCTGTCTTGGGGGCCGTGTGGGCCTCTGTTGGGGCTCGCTGGGGTCAGGAGAAGGAGTAGGAGGAGGACGAGGACAAAGAGGAGGAGGAGGAGGACGAGGAGGAGGGTTCGGATTGGCTTTTTCTCCTCGTTCCTCGCTGCCGCTGGTGTCACTACGCCGCGTAGTGATTGGAGGCGTCTCGCCGCCACGGCTGCACCCGCCTAGAAACGCTCCAGCATGGACCCCCGGAAGGGGTCGGGGACCGACTTTGGACGGAGGTGGGCCAGTCGGGAAAGCCGCCGTTTTCTCAACCGGCCCTCGCCGAGGGAATGGGGAGGAGGATGAGGAGGAGGAGGAGCAGGAGCAGGAGGAGGAGGGGGAAGTGGGCGGAAACCTCTTCCCCCTTTTCACTCCCGTCCGCTACAAACAGTAGGCACACTGAAACAGAAATTGGCCGGTCAGCAGGTGCCCCACTGAAGTTCATGATCCTTCAATGGCCACCGGGACCCACAGAAGTTTTGAGGCACCTCAGGAAGCTCGAAGCTTAGCGACGAACGTACCCCAGCATCCCTTGCAGCAAGAGTTATTACCTTATGTTTCTACCGTACAGCTGGCACGAGGGTCAAGACCAAGTCAAGATCTGCAGGGGTACCCTTCTGTTCTTCGTATCTGGATTCTCCACCTTGTAACGCTCTTCGTTAGGGACATCGCCGTGGTGCACTGGGCCTTCGACGACGGGGTTCGTGGCCTTGACCTGCGTCAGTGTGGCCGCGTTCCGACTGTATCCCCCCTGTTCATTCGGCCGCCAGCCTTAAGTCGGGCCTGTCTTTCTACAGGAGGGATATTCAAAAGTAGTCAACAAATCGTCCGGGGACGAGTTGTTGAGTATTGTTTGCTATCTTGGAGCATTTGTTTGTAATTCGCATCTTTCGTTTAAAATCCACCTGAGGGGGGACATGCCCGACCTGAACCTAAACCATTGTGGCCACGTTCCGACTGTATCACCCCCGTTCATTCGGCCGCCAGCCCGCTGTTTTCCATTTTGAGTCGCCTCCGCTCCGCTCCGGCTGCTCGGGGCGCCGGCGGCTGCAAGCGTCGGCGTCGGGTGGGCGCCAGGTTTCGGGCTCGGATTCCTCGAGCGATTTGATCTAAGTCGGGGAGCCTATTCGTGGCCGAGACTCGCCGTGGCCAGAAAAGCTCCTTCGTTTCTTCTTCAGTGCCCCATTATGATAGCACGATGGGTGTAGGGGTACCATGCCCCGCCGAGCAGCAGTATCGCTGGCTGGCGGCGGCATGATTTGCCCTGTGGAGGATGTCACACGCTAGCCGGCCGTCAGAGGTATTTCCCGTCGGGGGTCTTGCCAAGCTTGTCCCCGCTTGCTCGGCCTTGCCCTCAGCTCAAGCCGTGCGTCAGGAGGGGGAGGGGCCTGGGCATATGGGGAGGAAGCGTAGCTGGAGTAGAGAGAGGAGGATAGCAGTCAGGATGTTGAAACAAGAAGCAGTTCTGGTTCGGAAGGGGCTCGCTGTTCCTCAGGTCCTCCCGTGATTGTTTCTCTGGACCCAGGCGCTTTGGGGGCCAAAGCGGGCCTCGATCCTTATCTAGCGTTCCCGATGGCAGTACCCAGGCTGGAAAAGGAGGAGGGACCAGGAGGAGGAGGAGGAGGGGGAGGTAGGAAGGACGTCACAGGCTTCAGGCGAAGTGCGGAAAAGGGGCGCCCGTGGGCGCCGCTGCCGCACCGGTGAGTGTTGCCTTCGCGCTCTTCCGCCGTTCTCCCGTCGAAGCTGAATCGCACCCGATACTGTCGGCCGCTGTGCTGCCGTTTGTCGACGGCGAAATCCGAACCATACCCTCGCCGACCAACGACTCAGGCAACTGGATGGGCGGTGGAGGTAGGGTTCGGAATGCGTCGAGCAATTGGCGAATTCCGAGCCCTGCCCCCTTCTCCCATCGATTCAGGAGGATCGGTGGGTGGGGGGGGTAGGGTTCGGATGTCGCCACCTAGTTAGGCCTCCCAAAGTAGCGAATCGCGGACAGTCCACACGCTTGCGTCGCAGCCTGGGAGAAGAAAGAAGTCGCAGTGCCAAGCCCGTGTTAGATCGTTAGATCCTGCGTGCACGGAGTTCCATGCGTCCCGCATGCCTGGGCACGTTGGCGGCTTTGTGGCGTCTGGTGGTTCCCCCCTCGACCTCCAAAGTTCAAAATCCATCCTCAGACCGGTCCATCCTGGCTGGCTTTCCACTCTGCGTCCAGCCTGGACGGCTTTCCACTCTGCGTCCAGCCCGCGACTGCAGAAACGCCTTCAGACCCTCCGCAACGACGACGATAGCGTAGTGCGTTATTCTGTCACCGATGCTTCCGCTGATTTCTGTTATGTGTCGCAGGAGAAGTAGAGGAGGAGGACAAGGGGAAGAGGGGCAGGTTGAGGAGGGAAGGGGAGAAAGAGATGGGAGGAGGAGACGGAGGAGGTGGAGGACACCACGACGGTGGGTGCGGTTGATTGTTCTCGTGCCGTGCCCGCGCGAGGCTATCGACTATAATAACCAGGACAGGCCCGCGCGCAGCCGCGCGTACGCACTTTGTGGGTGTGGGGGGTCGTCGTCGCCCAGTGGTTTTCGGACATCGCTTGCGCGATAGATTGGCTGAAGCGCGTTTCCAATATCGCTTGCCCCTCCCGTTCTCTCTCGCTCTCTCTCTCTCGCACTCTCAGTTTCTCTCTCACTCTCTCTCTCGCTCTCTCTGTCTTTCTCTGTCTCTCTCTCGTTCTCTCCTCCTTTCTCTGTTTCTCTCTCTCTCTCTCTCTCTCTCTCTCTCTATATATATTGTCTATTATTAATTTTCTCTCTCTCTCTCTCTCTATGTATATATATATATATATATTCATCACACTCTCTTTTCTATGCCTAGATAGAGATACACGAGTACACCCTTTTGGATCACCCTATGTGCATCGATACATTACACATGTACACTTGTGTGTGTTGGCCTATACGAACACCCTTCGGGTGATAAGGAGGTTGTTGGGGGGAGAGGGAGGAACCAGCATCTGACTCAATCGATCTCACTATCGATCTCACTCAACGGGACACCACGGAAAGCCACGGGACAGTTGTCGATCTCACGATCGATCTCACTCAACGGGACACCACGGGACACCACATCGATCTCACGATGGATCTCCTTATCGATCTCACTATCGATCTCATTCAACGGGACACCACGGGACACGTGTCGATCTCACTATCGATCTCATTATCGATCTCATTATTTGGGACACCACGGGACACTTCGGGGCACCACATCGATCTCAGTATCGATCTCACGATCGATCTCACTCAACGGGACACCACGGGCAACCACGGAACACCTGTCGACCTCAATATCGATTTCATTTTTGGGGACACCACGGGACACCTCGGGGCACGACATCGGTCTCAGTATGGAGCTCACTATCGATCACACTCAACGGGACACCACGGGGCACCAAGGGACACCGCGAGCCACCGCCGGACGGACGGACGGACGGGCGGGCGGGGGAGAACCGTTTGCCTTGATTTCGCCCTAGCAACGGCGGGCACCACGGAACACCACGGGACACCGCGGGACACCGCGAGCCACCGCCGGACGGGCGGGAGGGGGAGAATCATTTGTCTAGGATTCGCCCTAGCGACGGCGGACACCACGGGACACCGCGGGACACCGCAAGCCACCGCCGAACGGGCGGGCGGGGGAGAATCATTGGTCTTGAGCTCGCCCCAGCAACCGCAGGTTCATTCGTCTCGCGCGCCCACGCAGCTTCGCTTTGCCCGCACGCACGACACGAACGAAACGAAACGATTTCCCAGTTGGGGGTCTCCATTCCGCTGCGAGCTTTCTCTTCCTCTCTCTCTCTCCCTCTCTCGCTCTCTCTCTCTCTCTCTCTTTCTCTCTTTCTCTCTCTCTCTCTCTCTCTCTCCCTCTCGATACATATATATATATATATATATATGTATGTGTGTGTGCGTGTGTATCGCAATCTCTCTGTATGCAAGTGTATGTGTGTTGTACACATATATAATGAAATACCACACCTACCTACATGTATATGGTAGCCTTCAGCTTACCCCGCCACCGTACCATGGTAGGTCAGAGGCCTCCTGAATCTGCGGGCACGGCAACGGCGACGGCAACACAGTCGGCCATGACGATTCCGCCGACGATGACGACGACGAGCCAACGACGACGACGGGTTCATGGCGTTTTGGGGCGAGCCCAGGGCCCGTTCGCGGACTTGCATCCGGCCGTAGAATATGATTATTAATCCCGAGCGTTCTGGCTACGCTCGCAAACGTTATCCAATCGGATCCGTTTTCTTGTTTGCATCTTGCACGGACTTGGCTGGACGCCGGCTCCGCCGCTGCAGCAGTTGTTCGCGGTGGCGTGTTTGTTCGCATTATTTACCGTCGCGGAGGCCGCCCGAGTTACCACGTCTGCAAGGGGCCGTCTCGGGCCGTCTGAAAGCTATCCTGGAAGTCTTGGACCGATCGCTCGGCGACCCGGGGCCTTCTTGGAACCTCCTGGCCGTCATTGGCTCTGAAAGCTCATGTGCGAATGCCCGTGAGCGCCCGCCATGTAAGATGGATGTGCTTGAGTTATAGCAATGCCTTTGATCAGCATGCACATATTGAACATGATCTGCGGAATCCAACGAGATTGTTCGCGCCCGCTGATTATACATGCCGGGCGTGAGACACGGTTTTCTCGAATCGCCGGTCCGTTGATTCGCCACCCGAGTGAGAGTCGACGCCCGAGGTGTAGGGGCGTCATCATAATTATGAAGCCCCCCTTGATTGCCCCCGAGCAGGCAAGATTCGACAGGGAGCAGGCTGAATCCAGCAGCTTCGCGCGTCAGGCAGGCCACTCCCAGACCCTGTCCCGGAGTTCTGCTTCAGAGCACGATTAAATTCTGTGACGCTTCATCTAAAAGCGGTATGCATATACCTAGTCATAAGCGTGTCCATACGCATTTACATATACAGCTGTCCTAATACAGCGGGTACCTACACACATAGAAATCGGAATCTTCGGTGCGCCAGCCGGGCTTGGTCCGAAACTCCCTGGGAGGGCCCCAGGACGGCTCCAGAGTGCCTCAAGAGAGACCCAAGACGGGCCAAAAGGGCTCCAGGAGGCTTTTCAAACGGTGCAAGGGGACCCCGAGTCGCCGAGCGATCGATCCAAGACGCCCCAGATGCTTTCCAGACGGCCCAACACTTCCAAGACGCTACAAGAGGCCTCCAAGAGCCCTCCCAAGAGAGCTTCAAGAGGCCCCAGTCCCACTGAAAAATATATATATATATACATATTTCGCATCTGCTATTGTTCGGCCTTCGCGGCGTCCAAGACGGCTCCAGAGGCTTCCCAGATCATTCCAAGACGGCCGAAGAGGTGCCCAAGAGGGTCCCAGACGCCCAGGGCGCAAGGTGCACGTCCGGAGCTCGTTATGACTGGGTGTTGGATGGTTTGCCCTGCTCGTCTGCCGCAAAATTCTGCCGCGTCGTTCTGCCCGCTCCAGGGCGCTGCCAGCGCCACGGGGGGCGGATGCGCCCACCCCGTCTCAGCGCCAGGACGAGCGTCCGAATGTCCACGAGGGCATTGAGCATTTCACCACGCGCCAGCACGAGACAACGACGCCAAGTTCAAATTTCGATGGGCATGGCAACAAAGCGCCATTCGCATACAACTCCGCGGGTTTGTTAACGGTTGTTTGAAGCCATTTGGGGATTTCTTGCCGGCCTCTTGGAGGCTTCCTGGGGATCGTTGCGGGCTTCTTGGGGCTTCTAGGGCGCATCTATGGCCCCTCGGGGCCTTTTGTGGGCCTGTTGGGCCGTCTTGAGGCGGTCTTGCGCCGTCTGGCCCCTTCGGAGGCCGTCTTGGGGGCCTCTCGGGGCCGCCTGGTGGTTCTCTTGGGGTCCCTTGTGGACCATTCTGGGGGCCTGGCGCCGTCTTGGGATCATCTTGGGGGCTGCCTGGGCCGTCATGGGCCCCCGAGAGTCGAAAACGAATACACGAAAATCTTGCAGAACCGATTGGGGAATCGATGATCTGGGCTTCTGGAGGCGCTCTTGGGGGTCCTCTTGGATCCCCCCTGCGCCGACTTGGGGTCGCTTTGGGCCCTCCTGAGGCCATTTTGGAGCGTCTTAGGGGCCGTCTTGGCCCGCGCCGAGGCCAGTTGGAGCGGTCTTGATGCCCTCTCGGGCCCCAGAGAGGCCCAAGGGGCCCGAATCTTTAATCGTCCATGATATCTTTTCTCAGCTGGGGCAGTGAATCCTTCTGTTTGACGAGGAGCGCACCATGCCGAAAAAAAAGCCAGTATGAGTAACGACGATATTGTTTAACAGAGCTGGCCAGCTCCACCCAAGCTCAAATTGCGCGCGCTGCGGAAGCGAACGTATCGGAGTTGATTCCCAAAGGCAGGCGCCCGGAAGTGTGCGATTTTGTTCGGCAGGATTGGGCAATCAACGTCCTCCAAAGGCCAGTGGTTTGTCCAGGCAGGCCAATATGCGCTGTACCAGACTTCCTGCAAACGCACCTTCGAGGATGACAGCGAAGAGCCCCCCTGAACAACCACATCCTGGTCAAAGAATCCGAGCCAATGTTCGCGCGCGTTTCCAGGGCCCCCCCCCAGTGGTACATCGCTGTTCTAGGGCACGCTCCACAGAATGCTCGCTCGGGGGGCCCTCGGGGGCGAAAGGGATCTCGCGAAAGAAGCACAAGCGGATCACCTTCAGCGCGGCCTTGATCATCACATTGGACACCAGCAGCTGGGGATGAACCTTGGCCTCGGGCAAGCCCCATGGGCACAGACTTGAACGTAGCGCAGGGCGTTCGGCGACGCGCGCGGCGGCGCCGCCATGACGCCGTCGAAATCGCCCTGACGAGCCCGGTGGAGCAAGTTTGACAGCACTCTTGAGCATTCGTGATCTCCAAAGAGGCCCCATTCTTGATGTCGATGGGAAACGATGCGTGGCCGAGGATCTCGAGGGCCGTTGAGACGCGGCCCGCCATGGCGAACGGGTCAAGCATTCCCAGTGTCCGGACACGTGACCGACAGAGATCTTCTCTAGGTTGCCCGCGCAGCATTGCATCTTTTGTCGGACCCTCGGGCTGAGCCTCAAGAGCTCCTTTGTCACCTGCCCCGCCTTCTCGTAGCGGGCCGCGCTGCGGCGGGCTCTCCACCGCCTTCGCTTCGGCACCTCCGCCGGGCCCCGACGCCCGACGGCGACCTCCCACGAGGCTCCGACGCGCGAGGTCTTTCACGCCCAGCGTTGCAGCGGCCAGGCGGCTTTGCTTGGCCAGGTCCGTTCATTCGAAGTCCCACACACACTTGTTGGCCAGCTTTTCTCAGTCCGCTGCTCGCCGCGCGGATTTGCCAACTGCAGGTCGGTTCGCGGGGCGCGCGCCCCATGCCCGGGCCTGGGGCCACCTCGCATTTCGCGGGCGCGCTCTTTGCCCGAGATTGGCGCCTTTTGGCCCGCCCTTTTTTCCCCTTCCTTCCCGCCCTTCTCTCCCCTGTTTCCTATTTTAGCGCGTTGAATGCACGGCGGTGGCCGTTTGGGCCACGCGGCAATTAATGGTCACGACGCTGCGTGAGCCATTGTGGCCTGATGCGTTTTGAGGGCTGATTCGCATCGGTCGGCGTCGGCTTCCTGCTTCGCGCGCACCCCGCGCTGGGAGTCATTCCCAGGTGTTGCTTTTGCTGCGCCCCCGCGGGAGTCGCCGCGCTAGGATGGCCCTCGCGAGGGGCGGCGCCCCCCCCCCCCCCACACACACACACTGCCCGCGCGCGCTGGTAGAAGAAGAAAAGCAATCACAAAACAACGACACGCGCTCGCGCGCACACACACACACACACACACACACACACACACACACACACACACACACACACACACACACACACACACACACACACATGCACATACACATACACACACGCACGCACGCACTTGCACACGCACACGCACAGACGCACGCACAGACACACACACACACACACACACACACACACACACATACACACACACACACACCACGAACGCGCACACGCACACACCCGCGCGCGCACACACGCACGCACACACGCACACACGCGCACACGCTTGCGCCCCCGGCCGTCCGCCACGCGGCGAAGCGCCCGGCAAGGCGATGCAGCTCGCCGACGCCCACAGGATCGAGTCGTCGAAGTCCCGCGTCTTCTCGGGGACCCCAAGCTCCCGAGGCCGAACGAGGACCAAACGCAGCGGAGACCTCTTGCCCGTCGGGGGGGGCCAAGTCTCTCCCCGTCGGCGACAGGCTCTCGCCGGGCCGTGGGCACAAGCTCGCGCTCACTATGCGCCACAGGCCAATGCCCCTCAGACCCCGCTGCAGCAGCCACACCGCGAGCCCGCGCGTCGCCGCCCACGCGCGGGGCTTCCTCGAGTGCCCAGGGCAACGCCTGCGCCGCCCACAGAGGTCCGGCGGGCTCGCGCGAGCCACTGGCTGCCGCGTCGGCCCATCTTCGGATGGAAGGCCTCGAGCGCCGCGAGCAGGCAGCCCCCCGCGCGGCTGTTCGCGCCCTCCAAAAACAGCTCCCCCAAGAACGCCACCGCCAGGGCATCGAGGCCCTGGTCCTCCAGCGCGGCCCTGCTCTTGAGCCCCCCCAAGTCCATGAACCACTTGACGCGGCTGGCGCGCTGCTTGCAGGTCCGCTCCGCAGCCGCGCCCTGCACCGGGAAGCCGTCGTCGCGCTCGAGGCCCTCGGCGCAGCACGCCCACTGGCGGCCCTGCTCGTCCGCGCGCGGACGCCGCGCCGCTGGCATCGGAGCTGCTCGCGGCGTCATTGGGCGGGCGGGCGGTCCGTGACTGAGGCGCTTCGAGCCCCGTCGGCGGCCTGAAAGCTTCGCGCAGGGGCGGCCCTCCACCAGCGGCGACCCCGTCCGCCGTTCCGCCGGCGCCAGGGCGCCCTGGCCCAATTTTGCTTCTGGTCTGGCTCGAGGGCGCGGCTGACGGCGTCGACCAATTTGAGCCCCGACGGGGCCTGGCGATCAACGGCCTCCACCCGTCGGCTCGGCGGCCGCGCGCAGCGGCGCCGGCTTCGGGCATGGAGCTGCCGGCTGGTCGCGCGCCCCTCCGAGTGAGCCAACACGGCGCCAAAGTTGCCGCCGATCTGGAAGGGCCCAGCAGGTCTCCCGGCCCGCGACTACAGAACGCAGGGCCCACGAGGAAGCGCGGCAGTCTTCTATGTGGATCGCCTGCAATCTCCGAGGACGCCCGCTGTAGACGCACCCCCAGACCGAATTCTAGATCCAAGGCCCCGGCACGCCCCGGAAACTCCAGCCCTGCAACCAGAGCTCGTGGCCCGAGGTTGCAGCGCCGATCGCCGCGACAGGGGCCTGCGAGAGTTTTGCGCACGGCGCGCGGGCAATCAGATCCTCGGGCCCGACGCCGGGCCGAAAATCATGCCACGGGGAAAATCCAGACAGCTTCCCGCGCAATTTTCGATCCCGATGATACCCGAGGCCCGCGCACCTAAATCTGAACTGTTCTGCTAGTCGGCCCGCCCGCTGCACCCGACGCCCCCCCAAAAAAGCTCGGGCGACGCCCGTCCCCGTCGAGCGCTATAGGCGAAGGCCTGAGACGAGCACGGCAGGCGAAGCTGAGCAACGCACAACGGCAGCAGACGATAGGCCGACTCGATCTCGGCCACAACGCTGGGCCATGATTGTTCCCCCCCACCGGCGACAACCCCCGATGAAACTGTGAGTGGCCCCGAAGACTGACAGCAGGGGCCGGCGGATCAGGAGAGCGAGGGCGAGGTGGCCCACGAGCATTTCCAATTGCGCGCCGCTCGATTTGTTCCAGCTGAGCACCCACTGAAGGGCACCGCGGAGACGGCTGAGCCGCCGCTCACAACCGCGCCCAAGGCCTCGTCGACATGCGCAGCAATGGCGAGCTCATGCGCGGCAAGACCCACGGCGTCCAGGGCGCTAGACGCGGCCCCCCAGGCACTTTGCACGGCGCGCGAATCGAGCCCCAGGACACATCCATGAAAGGTAGTAAAGCATGCTGAGGAATTGTTGCGACCGCATCTCCACCGCCGACGGCGCCGCCCCCCTAACGGACTCGGCCTCGCCCCCCATACACGCCGACCCCATCCACCGAATCAGATCATGCAGAGTCCGCACACGATTCCAAGGGCATCGGAACCTTTTTCTGGATGGCTCGGATGACAATGGTCAGCCTGGACGGGCCAGGTCGAGCCCGCCCACCGCCATCGCCATGGTCGCCTCTCCTCCAGGAGGCTCTGGTTGTCCGCCAGCGCCTCCGCCCCCAGCTCCACCTCCGATGCAGACGGCTCATCGCCGGGGCCCCCACCGCCATCGACGTCTTGCAGCGGCGGCTTACCAGGGTCGCCCGGGCCGTTCCCCCCCCCCCCCCCCCGGAGTTTTTACACATGCACAGCTTGCTGATACTTCGACGATGGGTCAGAACAGCATGCTTTCTTGGCATATCGCAGTCCAATCTTACTCGACCGCCGTCGCCCCAGGATGCCGGCGCAGACCGGCCGCTCCAATTATCATATTCGGGTTGTTGCCTGATTGCAATCGCATTGCCAAATATTCCCACATTCCTCTACCATTGGGGCCGTTCATCATGTCTTCATATGCGTCGAAACGAAGGGCTAATTAAACTGTCACGCGTTTCGCGGCGAGCCCTTCCTCCTGACGTCTGGACGCCGACGATGGCTCGCCCGCCATGAGTTCTGCGTTCGGAACAGGATTCAAACTTCAACGGTGCCATGAAAATCTGCAGGTGCTCGATGTCGACCAAGGCAGCGCCCGCGATGACAAAGCGCCGCGCTGGGCGCGGCGGCCATGGCGGGCACGCGCGAATGGGAGACACGGAGTCTCTGTGCACGAACGAAGTTCGTTGCCGTGTTGAAACCCGCAGAAAGCCTTACCCCTTTCAGAACATCTCGTCAGCACCCCCTTGGAAGGTGCCCCCAAGCCCCATCGGCATCTCTCGAATCAAAGCAACGACTCTGCCAAGGTTCTGGAGATTCGCGAGGAAGTCGCCGGCTGCCAATTCGCGAGGGCGCATGCCTTTCAGAGGGCAACTCTTCCGCCGCCTCAGAAGACCCCCGTCGGCAGGATCCTCTGTCTTCGCAGCCGCTCCCAACGCGTGAACGCGGCAGGGGCAATCCTCCACCCGCGCGATGGAGTCGCGGATCCACTCGCGCAGGCGGCGGAGAACGACCAGCCTGCCTCACCATTCATGCGTTGACGCACTTGTCAAGCCCGGCGGTGTTCTTCGAGCTTCGGGCCCACCGCGAGTGCTTCGGGCGCCGCGCCGGCTGGCGAGTCGGAGGTGGCTCTTCCGCCGCCGGCAGGCATGTCCCAATCCAGCGATGCCGTCGCGGCCCCGCAGGGAGAAGGGCGCGCCGTCGGCGGGGGTGTCGGGGCGTCCTCGGACGCGGCGCCCGAGGCGGCGGCCCGCCACGCCTCGCCGAGGCGCGGGCTCGCGCCCGCGCTTCCGCCCGCGCCCCAAGCGCCGCCCAGCGGCTGCGAGCCCTGCCTCGGTTCTGCTCTCCCTGGTGGCCCTGGCTCGCGCCGCTCGGGCGCCCGGCGGCCCGCCCGAGCGTCAGTTTGCGGAGTCGGCGCTGCCGCCGGGCGCAGCGGGCGCGTTGGGTCGGCGCTTGGAGGCGGCAGGCGAGCCATTGACCGCCGCCCGTCGGTCGCCGGACTGGGGCGACGCGCTCCAGAGCGCCGCGTCGCGGCTCCGCGGGTTCGCGCCAGGGGGGCCCGACGAGGTCGAGAGCTCGCCCCCCCTGATCTGCCTCCGCCGCGCCCCCCTGCAGCACCGCCGCTCGCCCACGGCGGGCGGCGCGCGCCCCGCGGGAAGCTCGGGCGAACTGCTCGCCGCGAGCGCCGTCGCCCCCATGGGCACTCGACCCCCTTGCTCAGGGGTCCATCCGGGGAGTCATGGGAACGACGTTGCCCAGCGCCGTCGGGCAGCGGCCGTCGCCGCCGTTTTCGATTCCTTTCGGCGCGCCAGTCTGGACGGCGCCGCGCCTTCCGCCATGGACTGACGGCCGCGCGGCAAGCCCCCGGAGCTGCGGCGCGCTCTCGAACGCGCAGTCCCGGCAGAGTCGCCCGCGGGCCTTCCCCGTCGGGGCGGCGCCGCGAGATGTCGCGGGCGATCGCGACCTTCCCGCGGCCACAGGGGCTTCGGGAACCCTTCGGTTTGCAGGGCCTCAAGGCAGGAGACGCGTCGCAGTCCGAGGAGGAGGCTTCGGCGCGCCGCGCCGCCCTCGGCGCGGGCGCGCCCTTCGCGACCACGCGCGAGGACGTCGCCGTCAACTCCGGGATCGAGTTCGGCGGGCGCGAGGCGCGGCTGCCTCCGGTCTACGCTTCCAGGTGGGAGCCGGCCGCACGCGCCACGCGCAATCGCGCGGCGGCGAAGCAGCGCGCCGCCGTCGCGAAAGGGCTGACTCTGCGGGGCGCGCGCGGCCCATTTCGCCCGCGGCCGCCGCGCCCGCCACCGCGGTCGCCGCCCCGTCGGCGGCCAGCGCCCCCGCCGCGGGCAGCCCGGGGCTTAGTCTTGCCCGACCTCGCGCCGCCCGCAACCATTTTCGCGCGCGATTATGACCTGATTTCTCCTCGCCTCGATCGGCGCTCGAAATCCATCGACGCCTTCGCGCGCTGGCTCCTGGAGCACTCGCACATCGCGTTGGCCACACTTGACCGCAGTGGGCGGCGGCTCAACCCCGGCGCGGTCGAGGATGGGAGGAGAGGGCAGGGAGGAAATAGCTGCAACGACGGTGGAGAAAGGGGAATATTGGAGCGTATCCTCCCGACTCCGCACGGAAGAGCGGTCGTTGACGCGCGCGGGGCGCGGCCGACGCGCGCGGGGGGGGGGGGGCGCAAGAGGTTGGGCACCTCCCCCGGGCGCGCGCGGGCCGAGCGCCGCCGCTCAGGCGAAGGTCGTTTGCGGCCGTGCCCAGGGTCAACGCTCTTGCGCAATGACAAGGCTTGGGCGAGCGGCCGAAACCTGCGTTAACCGCGCAGAAGGGCCCGCGGCGTGAAAAGAAGCGGCCAGGCCGTCTCCGGCGGCGGCGAAGTACGCAGCGCGCGCGTTGAAGGCAGAACGGGCGAGGCGGCGGCGGTCTGGAGATAGCGCTCGGCGGTGGGGGCCCGGCGCCAGCGGCCGCGACAGAATACGCGAAAAAATGCTTCCGGTGGCCATATGAATACCTGTCGTGCCAGAACCTCGCAAGCCGGCGGGCGCGAGGTTTAGCCCGCAGGCCGCGCTGGACAGCAGGGCGCCCATGGCCGACGGCAAGGGGTTCCACTGAGTACGGGGGCCGCTCTGCTTGAAGGGCGAGAGCGGATCGGTGGGGCACAAATGTTGGAACATCAGTTGCAAGAGCCTCGCCGACGTCCTATCGGAGCAGCGAGCGTGCTGCGTCGGATAGGCACGGCGGATCTTCGATGAGGCCCGCCATCGCCCGAAGGAGGGCACGGGGCAGTGGCTGGCGGGCGGAGCGCGGGGGGCTCGGCAAGTTTCCGCCGCTGGGCCGCGCCCCAGGCCTCCGAAAGGACAGCGCGCGCTCCAGGGAGGGGCCCTGGCCTTTTGCGCCCCCGCCCCCCCCGCGCACGCCGGCCGCGCCCCGCGCGCTTCGACGACCGCTCTCCTGCGCGGCGGCGGGAGAAGATATACCTATACGACCACACTTCGGGTGGTAAGGAGATTGGCGGGTAGGGAGGAAAGAACCAACTGCTAGCAAATGCGGTGGATGTGATGATGACGACGCTGGTGGCGCGCCGTCGTGTTAGCGACGACGCGCGATGACGATGTTGTGAGGCGATGTAATGTCCAGATCGCTCTCGCGATCGATCTCGCGTTCGATCCCACGACCGATATCACAATCGATTCCTTTTTTCCGATATCACGATTGATCTCACGCCGTTGTCACAATAAACTCCATGTTCGGTCTCACTTTTGATCTCACTGTTCATCCCATTATGGCGATGTCGCTGCCGATTTCATGGCCGACTTCGCCATCGATACCGAGGCGGGACACAGCACCGACCCGACACCAGCGGGACACCAACGGGACACGACAGGACACTAACGCAGGAAACCCCGGGCCGCCGCGCGCCCACCAGGGGCGGAAAGGGCGGCCTTTTGCATCCGAAACCGAGTTCCCGTTGTTGGGGTTTTCCGGTCAACGGCGATGTCGCCCCCCAACTACCGATGTATGTGTGTATGCGAATATATATATATATATATATACACATGTGTCGATATCCACATAAATATTTGCCTCCCTTTTTCCGTCCCGATCTCCGATCTCCGCCCGTCGCTTCACTCGCTCTGGTTCTATACCGCGCCGTCGCCATCGTCCCCTTCCTGATCCTCAGTATCGTCGTTGCCTGTGCAATTGTGTTTTGACGATTCGGTTTCCCCCTCGCCGTTCTTATGTTCCATTATCGTCCTCATCTTGGTCCATCCCATCACCTTGGGGGGCAGAGCATGAGGAGGAGGAACGATAAGAAAGCAGGGAACGGAGGCCAAGCCCAATCTTGTCAGGGGGTATGAGCAACGACGCCACTTCTGGCAACATTGGGATGCAATGGAGTTGCATCAAGAGCTTCGTTGGGAACTGCAGCTGACACGAACAGGATTGGGATGTGCATTCGGAGCCGTAGGAGGAGGTTTAGTCGGTAGGAAGGATTGTGTCGAAAGCGTTAATCGGACTTGTTGCGTTCTCATGCCCGTAGGGCACATACAACAGTGACCCGTACTATGATATGTGTGCGGCTATGCAGGAATATGTGCAGCAGTATTTGTAGTATGAGGTGTAGCCGGAAAAGTAGTAGTAAGAGTTGCATTGCAGGTTTTTGTTCCAGGAGTTGCAGTCGTAACACACGTAATAGGAGTTGCATTCGGAGTTGATCGGGCAGCAGTAGCAATAGTTGCAGTGTGTGGTGTGTTGCAGTAGGAGTCGCAGTTGGAGCTACAGTCGGAGATGTAGTGGGATTTGAAAGGGTGGCCGTAGTAGGAGATGTATCAGGACTTGTCGTATGGTACGTATTGCTAATTGTAGCAGCAGATGAGCAGGTGTAGTACAATACGCAGAGCGGCCGCGGAGGATGGCGAAAGAGGGCATCACGCTCAGAGCATGTAGCATGTAGTATGTAGCATTTCACGCGGTGTGCAGCGGCCTCAGGCTCCAACAGGAGTCGTGCGAAGTGGCCATGAGCAGGCGGCCACTCCGAAACGCACCTGAACCAGTGCAGACCGGGTGATGGCGGGGCCTGGTCGCAGAGTCCGAGCTCGCCCTCCCCGGGCCCTGGCACAGTCAAAAATCGCCGCAGGGTCCAGGACCCGCTTCCTTCAAGGACCCTCTCTCTTCATCGTGAATCCTGACTCTGCTCGCCGCTCGCCCGCCGGTGCTAGGAGGAGATCCACTACTCCGAATTCCTGGCGGCCATGGCCGCCACCCGAATAAAGATGCACGACGATCTGATCCAGGCGGGCCCACGCGTTTACGCCTGCCCAGCTCCAGGTGCATAGTCCAAGAAGGGCCGGAGAGTGGGGTCGGAGGATCGCGCCGCCTCGTCGAAGCACCGGCGATGCAGCGCGATCAGGAGCGATGCATCGCCGGCATTCTCCATCCCGACGTCGCCGATGCATTAGCGATGCGATGCCATCCTCTGACACCATCTACTCCGGTCCCATTCGGGAGAGCCGCACTTCTGAGTGTGCACAGTGGAGGGCACCGCGTGACGAATGTTCTGCACCTTTCACCGGTGCGCACGGAGCGCGCACCATCTGAGGTCCTGCCCCCTGTGGGCCACTCTGTGCCAGGGGTCGCCTTGCCTTGCTTCAAGGGAGGAAACACCACCCGGACCAGACAACTGGCGTTGACTGAACGGCCCCGAGCGTTTACTGAAAGCCTTGCCATGCTCGGTCTCTCCTTGGAGCGCGTCTACTGACTGGCTTCGCGTGTCGGGGTGGTTATTACCCAGACCCCCGACGTCATGATTCTTTCATTACGTCAACCCCTGGAGGTCTCGACCCTTTTCCCAGGACCGGTTTTTCATGCTGAGTCGTTTTTTGACGGTCCCGAGGGCCGGCGAGGGCCCCAGAGGCCGAAAATAGCAAAAACCTTCTGTCATGACTTTTGCACTACCCGAGGGGGTCTGGGTACGGGGGCTGATTTTTTGACCTCTATAGCTTTGGGTGGCATCCGCCAGCCCGCCCAGGAAGGCCCACCTCTCGGGCGAGTGGCCTCGGGGCGTCCCGCCTCGGGGGCGCAGCGAGCCTCGGGGGGGGGGCGCTCGGCCGCCCCCGCGCCCCCGAAGAGCCCGCTCCGGAGGCCTGGCTCTGCAGGTCTCTGCGAGGGGCAACTCCCGGCCAGACCTTTTTGGGCGCGCTGACAGAGCTCCATCGGTAGTTCCCCAATCGGTGCTTGCTTTTTGTTTGGACGAGCAGGGTCGGGCGACAAGCGCTGCCGCAAGCGCCCCGAAGAGGCGCCCGATTCAGTCGGGCACCTTGGGGAGCTGCGCGATACGCCGCGCCGCCAGCGCCGCGAATTCGGATACGCTGCGCCCCGCGCAGCGCATGTCGTACAGCAGGAGCAGGGCTTGCCCCCGCGCCGGCAGCCGGGGTCCTAGCGGAAGCTGAAAGAGTTGGCGAAAGTTTCCCGCCGATTTTGGTAGCAGGCAGGGTTCCCCGGCTCCCGGTTCTGGGTTCCCGGTTATTGGGTCTGGGCCGATTTCGGTGGGTTCTGGGTTCCTGGGCTCCCCGGTTCCCAGTCGAACTCCTCAGCGAAAACCATCCACTGATTGGGGTTTTTCTCAGGTGTAATTTTTCAAGCGCTCGCAAACATGGATCAAGGGGGCGTGGATTAGCGACGGGTCTCGTTTCCATAGGAGATCGCGGATTTCCGCCGCCGAGCGAGGCGGCACCGGCCGGATTTTGGGGAGGGCACCTCCCCCGATCCATGGATTTGGCGACTGCGCGCCAAGTCCATGGATCCCTGATCCATGTTTGCGCGCCCCCGAGTTTTGTTCGACCCGTGGTTCTTCCCGCTTTCGGGCCCCGGGGCCGTCAAGCTGCGTCCGGGGCGAACAGCGGGTGGCCCCGGGGGAACGGCCGGGACCTCTGTCGGGGGCCCCCAGACAGTGTGGTGACCACACCGTGCGGTGAGTCGGGGGGCTTCGAGGTCACCGCACGGTTTTGGGGCTCGAGTCTTATGATGTTCCAACCTACTCTAGCCTTGATCATCAGAAATAATTTCGAGCGCCAGCAAAAGATACCGAAACTCGAGGGTTTTAACGTGTCGGGCCCTGGGGGACACTTGCCCGACACTGTTTCGACACTCTTTCGACACTCTTTCGATACTTTTCCAGATGCTCGAAATTATTTCTGGGATGTGGTCTTTAGTACGATGGGAGCAACATAACTCGAGTCCCTCTCCGAGAATGTCTCGGGCGACGGGGGCCTCCGCGGTCCCAAGACCGTGCGGTGATGGACCGTGCGGTGAGGTCTCGTGGGGTCCCGAGGCCACCGCGCGGGCCGTCGCCGCACCGTTGCGGGGCGCCAAATTCTGGGGCCGCGCAGTAGAGGGAGGAAGAGGAGGAGGAGGAGGAGGAGCAGGAGGAGGAGGAGGAGGGGGAGGGGGAGGGGGAGAGGAAAGGGGGGCAAGCTAGGTGTGCTCGCGTCATATCTGACATCCTACCCCTCCCACCCATCCCTCATTGCATGGCGTAGAAGAGCACCGCAAAGCGTAGTATCAACCTAGCATTGCATTGCATGCCGTGGCATGGCACAGGAAATGACGCCAGCGCCAGCGCTGCAGCGAG
Organism: Prorocentrum cordatum; assembly: GCA_963575745.1. NCBI lineage: Eukaryota > Dinophyceae > Prorocentrales > Prorocentraceae > Prorocentrum > Prorocentrum cordatum. The sequence goes on along the minus strand of CAUYUJ010022304.1, from coordinate 68,479 downwards.
GCCAGCGCTGCAGCGGGAGCACGATTCGGAACGAGCGGAAGCGCGGAAATGAGGCCAGCGCTGCAGCGGGAGCACGATTCGGAACGAGCGGGGCCCGAAAATGAGGCCGGCGCCTCAGCGAGAGCGGCATTTTGGAAAAAATGCATGCGAAAACCCAACTCCGGGGAATCCTGTGTGTAAAAAACAGTACGCGGGGGGGGGGCTAATACTTTCAAACCGTCATCAGGGGAAGAGGGAGAGTAGTATGCATATTGAGTAATTGTGAGGAGGAGGAGGAGGAGGAGAGGAGGAGGAGGAGGAGGAGGAGGAGGAGGAGGAGGAGGAGAGAGGAGGAGGGGAGGGGGAGGGGGAGGGGGAGGGGGAGGGGGAGGGGGAGGGGGAGGGGGAGGGGGAGGGGGAGGGGGAGGGGAGGGGGAGGGGGAGGAGGAGGAGGGAGGAGGAGGAGGAGGAGGAGGAGGAGGAGGAGGAGGAGGAGGAGGAGGGAGGAGGAGGAGGAGGAGGAGGGAGGAGGAGAGGAGGAGGAGGAGGAGGAGGAGGAGGAGGAGGAGGAGGAGGAGCAGGAGCAGGAGCAGGAGCAGGAGCAGGAGCAGGAGCAGGAGGAGAGGAGGAGGAGGAGGAGGAGGAGGAGGAGGAGGGGAGGGGGAGGGGGAGGAAGAGGAGGAAGGGAGGAGGAGGAGGAGGAGGAGCAGCAGGAGGAGGAGGAGAAGGAGGAGGAGGAGGAGGAGCAGGAGGGGGAGGAGCTCGTCGTCGGATGTCCGGGCCAGGCTGAGCGCAGTTTGCTGGCACCCGCCCGAGCCCGTGCCGCCGGCCGAGTGCATCTTCAGGGCGGCGTTGGCCTGGCGCCAGTCTTAAGTCGGGCCTGTCCCTCTACAGGAGGAGTGTTCGATGTTCAAAAATAGGCAGACGTAGTCTGATTCGAGTATTTTGAGTATCGAGTGCTTCGAGCATTTCCTGACCATTTCTGAATATGTGTTGACGTCTCTCTTTTCCCCCCCCCCCAAAAAAAAAAACCTGTAGGGGGACATGCCCGACCTAACGCCAGTCGGGTGTTGCCAGAGGTGTCCCCAGGATGTCCCAGGAGAGCACCAGGGCACCCAGGGCACCCCTCACAAGGCCCAGAGGGCCCCAGGCGAAGAGCTAGGGGCGCCTGGGTCAGACGGGGCCAGGACGAGAATAAGTCCGTTCCAGAGCGTTCCGGAACGCTCCCAGAGCGTTCTGAAACGCTATGAGAAGGCCACGGCGCCCGAGACATCTTCCAGAACCGCCAGACCTCATCCTCACCCGGATTTGTCCTCGTCCTGGCTTCGTCTTGCCGGGGGCTCCTCTTGGCAACCCCCGAGCTGGGATCGCCAGCGGCGCGAAGAGCTAGAAGACGACCGCAGCGCCGATCGTCCTTTCCGACATAGCACAGCTTCAAGCCGCAGATAATTATGTGTGTTTTGAATCGTCCCAACCCCCTCGTTGTGTAAGTCGCCGACATGAATCACCTGGTCACGCTATCCTGTCGACATCGGACGCTCCAAAACGGGCCTCGCCACGGAGGGGTCGGCGGAGGACGTCGGACATTTGTCCCTGGTCCTCACTATCTTCCTCATTTGTCTCCTCCATCCGCCCCTCATGTAACGTTGGGCCCCCCTCCTCGTCCCCCCTCCACCTGATTTTGGCGGCGCGCACAAGAGGGTGGAGGGAGGGGGGAGGGATTCTTAGAGGGAGGCTGCTTCTTAGAAGGCGCCGGCCACACATCTATGGATAAGGCCTGGGCCTTCTAAGAAGCAGGGGTGCTTCTAAGAAGCCCTGCCCCCTACCCCCACCCCCGACCCCCGACGTCATGAATTTTTCATTACGTCGACCCCTGGAGGTGTCGACCCAGTCCTCTGGACCGGTTTTTCATCCTGAGTCGTTCTTTGACGGTCCCGAGGGCCGGTAAGGGTCCCCAGAGGCCGAGAACAGCAAAAAACCTTCCGTCATGCTTTTTTCATTGCCCGAGGGGGTTTGGGACCCTTCTCTGCGCGTGGCTGAGGACTCCTCGCCATGGCTGTCCCCTCGGACCTGCCGACAGCACCGTGGAAGCGGCCACGCAGCGGGCGAGAGACGACAGCTTACGAGTTCCCCCGCCTCCGGAGCCGGTCTGCGGACCACGCGGTGTGGAAGGGACTGCCCATGGGAAGGCATACGTCAGGCGTGTGCTCCTGCAGGAGGAATAGCCAAAGATTGTCAAACAGCAGTCTGGGGACGATGTTGTACTATTTCTGGCGATTTGGGCATATATTGTTTCGATTGTGTTTTATGCTTCGTCCAAAATCCGCCTGTAGGGAGGACACGCCCAACTCGAGGGAAGGGGTCGAGAGGCCTGGGGGCCACGGCCTGGAGGGGCAAAGCCCCTCGGAGGCCCTGGGCCTGAAGAGCATTTCCCCCTCACGGACCGCCCCGCGCCGCGAGAAAACGTTCCACCGGTTCGACGTGGACAACAGCGGCTTCATCACCAGGGAGAACCTGAAGCAGGCGGCAACTGCTCGTCCGGCCGTGCTCGGTCAAGTCGTGCGGCCTGGGTGCCAAGAGAAGGGGCAAATCGGCCAAGTCGGCCTGGTGACGCGCAGCGCCTCTGTGTGGCCTCAGCATGCAGCCAATCCGCTTCATTACAGTGAGCAGGGCTCAGGAGGGGGAAAGCACACAGACACAATTAATTGTCGACTCCTTAGAAAACATGAAAGTCCAGAAATACTGAAAAAGGTTGGGAATCCTGTTATTTGCGTGTATTTATTTGCGTGTCCCTGGGCCCCCTCAAGTGTTCCACGGGCGCCCTTACCTCTCGGCCCATCCTGGCCCTTGGCCAGGGGCCACTGGCTTCCGACTTGGGCTGCGCGTTGGGCCTCAGAGGGCCGTGCGTCCTTACCGCGCATCCTCATGATCCGACCGCGCTGTGGGCGCCCCCACCCCCCCCCTGGGGCCTCGGGTCATGATGTTCCAACCTATTTTAGCCTTGATCACCAAAAAGAATTTCGTGCACCAAGAAAGTACCGAAACTTGATGGTTTTCACGTGTCGGGCCCTGGAAAGCGATACTCGGTCGGCATTGTTTCGATATTTTTCTGGGTGCTCGATTTTTTGGGGGGATGGTGTCCTTAAGTACGATGGGAGCAACATGAGCCTTGGGCCCGTTTCTAGTTTGAGGAGGCCGAGGGCTCGGAGGTGGCCCCTCCTGGACGCCGCGGTCTGGAACAACAGAGGGTTGTGTTGATGATTGCGTGTACTAACGCGTTGCCGATTTTGTGGCTTGGAACCGATGCAGATAGATATACAATACATTCACGCATAGATGTATCTATAGTGGCCTTGGGCCCATTCCGCCACCGTGCCTGGGTTGTGGGTCAGGGGCCTCTTGGATGTTCGTTTGGATATCGTGGGAGGCATCTCGGGGGCCTCTTGGAGGCAGTGTTGAGGCCTCTGGGGGACCGTTTGGGTGCCTCGTGGGGCATACTTTGGGGCCTCTTGGGGGGCCTCCAGGGGACCTCTTGGGCTCTCTTGGGGGCATGCCTCTCGGGGCAGACGGCTCGAATTCTCGATTCGTGCTCCCCCTCTTGGGGCCGTCTTAGGGCCCGTTTGGGCTCTTGGGCGATCTCGGGCGCCTCTTCGGCTGCTTTTGGGTGCCCTCTTGGACTGTTTTCGGGCCCTCTTGGGGGCCTCTTGGACCGTCTTGGGGCTGTCTTGGGGGCCTCTGGGGCCATCTTGGAGCGTCGGGAGCCCGAAAAGGCGAGAACGCGAAAAACATCGGAAACCATAAGTAGAATCAATGATGTTTGCCTCCTTGGGCCCTCTTGTGGGTCCTCTTGGATCGCTCTTGGTGGTTCTTTTGGGCCGTCTTGGGACCATCTTGGGCGTCTTGGAGCGCTCTTGGGCTGTCTTGGAGGCCTCTTGGACCCTCGTGGGCGCTTTCTGGGGACCTCTTGGCCCGTCTTGGGCCCCCCTGGCTTTTGGAGAAGTCACGCGAGGCAGCCCAAGAGCGCGCGGGAGCGCCCACGAAATTTGAGATGTTTGGGGCCCCTGCCTTTAGAATGCTAGAATGCCCGAGTCCTGAGGACGGGGGGCAGAGAACACATGAAGAGCCTGAGGATAATTCAACCTCGTGCCTCGAGGATACACGGTTACGGATGTACACATATAGGTAAGATCATCGGTTGTATCTATATACATACATATTCTTTTTTATGTATAGATAGATGCATCTCTATGTGTATATGTATATTATATATATACATATATATATATATATATATGTGTGTGTGTGTGCAGATGTGCAGGTATCTTTTTGATGCAAAAAAAAGGTGGCATAAGTACAAGAGCAGCAACACAAACTATAGGGGCGCGAAGGGCAGTCGCGAGTCGCGCCCCACGGCCCTGGGCGCGAAGGCGCGAGGATGATCGCCCGTCTCGGTGCCGCCTGTGTCTCGCGGAGCCTGGCCCCCATGGGGCCGACCAGACCGACGGCCCACCCCGACAGACACTCTGCTGACAGGGCCAGCTGCAACGAGGACGAGCAACTTGAAGCAGCCTGCTCGGAAGCCTCGAGCCCCCCGGGGCCGCGAGGAGGAGGAGGAAGAGGAGGAGAAGGAGGAATAGGAGGAGGAGGAGGAGGAGGAGGAAGAGGAATAGGAGGAGGAGGAGGAGGAGAAAAAAAAGAAGAGGAGGAGGAGTAGGAGGAGGAGGACCCACGGAGTCGGGCCACCCAAGGAGCCCCCTGTCGTGCCTCTCGCCCGTGTTACGCCCAGAGGTGCTCGAGGGGGGGGGGGAAGGGCCAGTGGCTGCCCACGCCTGGGCCCGCCGCACCCTCTGCACGGGCACCGCTCGCCGCCAGGTCCGGCGGCGGCTCCATACGCGCGTTGCGCGCTGTCACAGGGGAGGCCAATGGCTGTGAGGCGTGGGGCATGCGTACAGTCACCACCCACCGAACCACCCCAACCCAACCCGAAGGTCTCGATTTGCCCTCCATTTCCAGTTGGGGGCGGGGTCGGGGAACATCGAGAAAGCACATGTGGAACCCGTACCCCCCCAACCCGAAATTCGGGTCTTCGGGTTGGGTTGGGGTGGTCTGGTAGGTAGACATACAGTCGGCCCGGATTAGTAGGTCGACCTTGCCAAATCAAGGGTACCCTTGTGTCCCGTGTCTCGCGACCCGTGCTTCCTGCATTCCTGTGGCAATGTGACCCTTGGAGGGGTCTCGTGTCCTCTCGCGTGTCCTGTCCAGTCAAGTCCGACTGTAGGCGCATCTGTGTATGTGTGTGCATGCATGGCGCGCGTGGGGCGTGGGTATGCTGTGGTCCTTTGGTTCCTTATCGTTGTCATCATCCGAAGCCCATGGACCTGTCCGCCTAACCCTCTCCATTCGTGATCCCGCTTCACATACTCAGCACCCCAGGTGTTGGGCGACGTGTTCAAAGAGGAAGAGGTAGACAGCATTATGGCCGATCTTGATACATCGCACGACGGGCAAATCTCCTACGAGGACATCAGTGAGCTTCCGGGTGCATGCAATGCCCCGTTCAGCACGGAACACGCGCTGAGATGGATGCGTAGCCCACGGTGTGTTTTGTTCATGCCGATTGGTAAGTCCACCTTGTTTTTCGAAACGGATGTGGCGTTTGATGTTCGATGTGTGCATCTAAGAACGCCGTGGAAATTGATGCCGTGGCTCGCCCGCCACGGAGAGGCGCCACAGGCATGGTGCAGGAGTCTAGGAGTTGAGGAGGGCGGACGGGAGAGGGAGGAGGGAGGATGCAGGAATAGCGTTAAGCCAGGCCTGTCCTTCCACAGGAGGAATACGCAAAATAGTTAAAACAATAGTCAAGGGACGATGTGTTGAATATGTTTGGCTATGTTTGAGCATCTCTTGATTTTTCCCCAACCATCCTGTGGTGTTGGGTCCGTGTTTTGAAGAGACAGCGCGCGCGTCCTCCTTCCTTCCTTCATTCTCCTCCCGCTGCCTCCCTCCTCCCTGCGTTTCATCCACCCAGTACACCGTTTCGTGGCCCCATAGGGAGCTCCACCGAAGGCCCCAGTGGCAGGGTTCGCATGGCGGCCCCGCCCCATTTTGGCGCACCCCTCACAAGGTTCGTGGCCCCACAGGGAGCTCCACCGAAGGCCCCCGTGGCAGGGTTCGATGGCGGCCCCGCATGCCGGCGCACCCCTCACACGGTTCGTGGCGCCATAGGGAGCTCCACCGTAGGCCCCCGTGGCAGGGTTCGCATGGCGGCCCCGCTCCATTCTGGCGCACCCCTCACACGGCTCGTGGCCCCATGGGGAGCTCCACCGAAGGCCCCAGTGGCAGGGTTCGCATGGCGGCCCCGCCCCATTTTTGCGCACCCCTCACACGGTTCATGTGCCCATAAGGGGGCTCCACCGAAGGCCCCAGTGGCAGGGTTCGCATGGCGGCCCCGCCTCATTTCGGCGCACCTTTCACACGGTTCGTGGCCCCACAGGGAGCTCCACCGAAGGTCCCAGTGGCAGGGTTCGCATGGCGGCCCGGCCCCATTTTGGCGCACCCCTCACAGGGTTCGTGGCCTCATAGGGGGCTCCACCGAAGGCCCGAGGTGCAGGGTTCGCATGGTGGCCCCGCATCATTTCGGCGCACCCCTCACACGGTTCGTGGCCCCATAGGGAGCTCCACCGTAGGCCCAAGTGGCAGCGTTCGCATGGCGGCCCAGCCCCATTTTGGCACAGCCTTCACACGGTTCGTGGCCCCATAGGGAGCTCCACCGAAGGATTCAGTGGCAGGGTTCGCATGGCGGCCCCGCCCCATTTTGGCGCACCCCTCACACGGTTCATGGGCCCATAGGGGGCTCCACCGAAGGCCCCCGTGGCAGGCTTCGCATGGCGGCCCCGCCCCAGGCGCACCCCTCACACGGTTCGTGGCCCCATAGAGAGCTCCACCGAAGGCCCCAGTGGCAGGGTTCGCATGGCGGCCCAGCCCCATTTGGGCGCAGCCCTTACACGGTTCGTGGCCTCATAGGGGGCGCCACCGAAGGGCCCAGTGGCAGGATTCGCATGGCGGCCCCGCCCAATTTTGGCGCAGCTTTCACACGGTTCGTGGTCTCATAGGGAGCTCCACCGAAGGCCCCAGTGGCAGGGTTCGCATGGCGGCCCCGCCCCATTTTGGCGCACCTCTCACACGGTTCGGGGCCCCATTGGGAACTCCTTTTTTCGTCCCGCTTGCCCTGCGGTTCTCACACCTGCGTATGGTTGGGCCTTTCGCCAGGATCATTGTTTATGCCTCGGCCAAGGTCAGCCTGTAGGTGGGCACGCCCGACCTAAGTCTAGGAGTAGAGTGGGGTGGACGGGAGAGGGAGGAGGGAGGATGCAGGAATAGCGTTAAGTCGGGCCTGTCTCTGTACAGGAGGAGATTCAAAATAGTCAAAAATTAGTCCAGGGACGATGTGTTGACCATGTTTGGCTATTTTTGAGCATCCCTGGACTTTTTTTAATCCTTCGTCCAGAATCCGCCTGTAGGGGGGCACGCCCGACCTAAGTCTAGGAGTAGGGGGGGCGGACGGGAGAGGGAGGAGGGCCCAGCTCTGCCGTGCGCGCGCGATGTGGGCACGAGCCCTCCCTGGCGTGAGGAGGCCGGGCAGTCTCTCGGGCACCGTCGGCACGCGGGCTCTCGAGATTCCCCTGGGATGGCGCGCGAACGGCTTACGCCACGGCAGCCTCAGCGAAGACCGAGAGGAGCACACCCATGGCCTTGGATGGGGAAGTGGCGATCCCTGGCGAGCCCCTGCCAGTTTCTCAAGTTATGCCTCCCTCCTGGGCATGCGGAGCGGGCAAAATCAGGCCAAACCATGGCCTGAGTTTCGTGAGCCAAGGTTCTCTTATCGAAGGCCGTGGGGGCACTGGAAGTGGAAGGTAGAGGGATGAGGAAGGAGAGCTTCCGGGTCCGAGCGCAACCGTGGCAGAGCTCACGCGGAGGCGGGCGGGACGGAGGGGGGGGGGCGGGAGGGGGGACCAGTCGGTCTTGGTGTGCTCAACGGGCGCGAACCGCAGAATTCAGGGAGGGAGGGGCGTGGGTGGCGGGACGCGACACCCGGAACAGCAGAGCTCTTGGGGCATCGTGGTGCCTGGTTCGTTCTCGTGTGCTGCGCAGACCTTGTTTCAAATTGTTGCTACGAGGAGTTCTTCGAGTACATTACGCATCCCGAGGCATTGCGACGTAATTTCACCTGCGTGTCTACGTGCATCGCGATGCCTCATGTTGTGTTGGTTAGTTTTGCAGGCGCTGTGCATTTTCGCGGTGCGTGGCAACACGGATTTGGTATGCAGAGGTGTGTGCAAAGGGGCACGTTTTGACATATCACCGCACAGGTGGCGCTTACAGCAGTCTTGGGCACGGCGCGTTGGCAGCGATTGCGGCAACACCAAATGCGCAGAGGATGCGTGCGTGTTCTGGGCGCGAGTATTCGTTCCAACGAGTGTTAATGTTCCACGTGTTCTTGAATCGTCGCTCTCTTGATCAAACTGCCTGCAGCAAAGCTCGCCATCATGCCAGCGCAGCAGCAGCGCAGCAGCAGCGCAGGAGGGAAAACCAGGAGGAGTTCAAGACCCTCTCCACTTCTGCGCATTGTCTTGAGCACCACCTTCGTGTCTCAGCTTCTGTCTGTTCGTCACCCTTCCTCGTCATCTCCCTCACTCAAATATTGTATCTCGTCTATGAATTGTTATTAGTTGTGTTTTCTTTATTTCTCTCTCTCTCTCTCTCTCTCTCTCTCTCTCTCTCTCTCTCTATATATATATACACATGAATACATATGTAGGTATGTCCAGATACATGCGCCCATATCTTTACGTACATGTATAGAATCCCCAAGCAGTATTTGCACATAGGGGCTCTTCCTTGTTATTGAGGAGCTGGGCCGGTCTGTCGGTCTGGCGGCTATGTTTCAGCCGTCGCCGTCAAGACTTGGCCGCCATCGCCGCCCCGCCGTCGCCGTGTCGTCGCCCGTGCTTGGCCCGGTCTGTCAGTCTGGCGGCCATGTTGCCGCCGTCTCATCCCCGACATTGATTCCCGTTTCGAAAAGAACATTCGATCTCCCTCCCAGATGTAATCGCCCCCTTTTCGTTTTGCAATTTACATACGATTCTGCCCCATCGTCCATCGTAATTGCGAACTCATACCATCCCAGGCAGGTCAGGAACGGTTCCCCCCCCTCATCCTCTGCAGAAAATACCATGCGCGCGCTCGTCTATCCAAAAATTAGCCTGGCGAAGGACCCAACCATATGCAGTTGTGAGTGCCGCACTTGTGAGTACCGTCTTCTGTGGAGCTCCCTGTGGGGCCACGAACCTTTTGAGGGGTGCGCCGAAATGATGGTGGAACTGCATGCGAACGCTGCCGCTCGGGCCTTCGGTGGAGCTCCCTATGGGACCACGTACCTTGTGAGGTGTGCGCCGAAATGAGGGTGGAACTGCATGCGAACGCTGCCACTGGGGCCTTCCGTGGAGCTCCCTGTGGGGCCACGAACCCTGTGAAGGGTGCGCCGAAATGAAGGTGGAACTGCATGCGAACGCTGCCACTGGGGCTTTCGGTGGAGCTCCCTATCGGGCCACGAACCCTATGATGGGTGCGCCGAAATGAGGGTGGAGCTGCATGCGAACGCTGCCGCTCGGACCTTCGGTGGAGCTCCCTATGGGACCACGTACCTTGTGAGGGGTGTGCCGAAATGAGGATGGAACTGCATGCGAACGCTGCCACTGGGGCCTTCGGTGGAGCTCCCTATGGGGCCACGAACCTTGTGAGGGGTGGGCCGAAATGAGGGTGGAACTGCATGCGAACGCTGCCACTGGGGCTTTCGGTGGAGCTCCCTATGGGGCCACGAACCCTGTGAGGGGTGAGCCGAAATGAGGGTGGAACTGCATGCGAACGCTGCCACTGGTGCCTTCGATGGAGCTCCCCTTGTGGGGCCACGAACCCTGCGAGGGGTGCGCCGAAATAAGGATGGAACTGCATGCGAACGCTGCCACTGGGGCCTTCCGTGGAGCTCCCTGTGGGGCCACGAACCTTGTGAGGGGTGCGCCGAAAAAAGGGTGGAACTGCATGCGAACGCTGCCACTGGGGCCTTCGGTGGAGCTCCCCATGGGGCCAAGAATCCTGTGAGGGGTGTGCCGAAATGAGGGTGGAACTGCATGCGAACGCTGCCGCTCGGGCCTTCGGTGGAGCTCCCTATGGGGCCACGAACCCTGTGAGGGGTGCGCCGCAATGAGGGTGGAACTGCATGCGAACGCTGCCACTGGGGCCTTCGGGGGAGCTCCCTATGGGGTCACGAACCCTGTGAGGGGTTCGCCGAAATTGGATGGGCATGCGGAGAGCAGACGCAAGGATGGGAAGCAGGAGGGAGGAGGAGGAGGAGGAGGAGGAGGAGGAGGAGGCCGCAGGGACGCGGGGCGCTGTCTCTTCAAAGCGAGGACCCAACACCACAGGATGGTTGGCAACAATAAGTTTGAAGAAACCCTTGTTGAACATGGGACGAAGCTCACGCGCGCGCGACGTCGCGGGCGTTCGCCGAAATATGTCAAAAGCGTCAGCTGTCGTAGCGATTTCAAAATCCCATGTCCCGTAACATTAGACTGGCGAGGGACCCAACCATATGCAGTGGAGCTCCTTGTGGGGCTACGAACCTTTGGAGGGGTGCGCCGACAGGAGGGTGGAACTGAATGCGAACGCTGCCACTCGGGCCTTCGGTGGAGCTCCCTATGGGGCCACGAACCCTGTGAGGGGTGCGCCGAAATGAGGGTGGAACTGCATGCGAACGCTGCCACTGGTGCCTTCGATGGAGCTCCCCTTGTGGGGCCACGAACCCTGCGAGGGGTGCGCCGAAATAAGGATGGAACTGCATGCGAACGCTGCCACTGGGGCCTTCCGTGGAGCTCCCTGTGTGGCCACGAACCCTGTGAGGGGTGCGCCGAAATGAGGGTGGAACTGCATGCGAACCCTGCCACTGGGGCCTTCGGTGGAGCTCCCTATAGGGCCACGAACCCTGTGAAGGGTGCGCCGAAATGAAGGTGGAACTGCATGCGAACGCTGCCACTGGGGCCTTCGGTGGAGCTCTCTATGGTGTCACGAACCCTGTGAGGGGTGCGCCGAAATGAGGGTGGAACTGCATGCGAACGCTGCCACTGGGGCCTTCGGTGGAGCTCCCTATGGGGCCACGAACCCTGTGAGGGGTGCGCCGAAATGAGGCTGGAACTGCATGCGAACGCTGCCGCTGGGGCCTCCGGTGGAGCTCCCTGTGGGGCCACGACCCCTGTGAGGGGTGTGCCGAAATGAGGGTGGAACTGCATGCGAACGCTGCCGCTTGGGCCTTCGGTGGGGCTCCCTGTGGGGCCACGAACCCTGCGAGGGGTGAGCCGACATGAGGGTGGAACTGCATGCGAACACTGCCACTGGTGCCTTCGATGTAGCTCCCCTTGTGGGGTCACGAACCCTGCGAGGGGTGCGCCGAAATAAGGATGGAACTGCATGCGAACGCTGCCACTGGGGCCTTCCGTGGTGCTCCCTGTGGGGCCACGAACCCTGTGAGGGGTGCGCCGAAATGAGGGTGGAACTGCATGCGAACGCTGCCACTGGGGCCTTCGGTGGAGCCCCCTATGAGGCCACGAACCCTGTGAGGGGTGCGCCGAAATGAGGGTGGAACTGCATGCGAACGCTGCCACTGGGGCCTCCAGTGGAGCTCCCTATGGTTCCAAGAACCTTGTGAGGGGTGTGCCGAAATGAGGGTGGAACTGCATGCGAACGCTGCCGCTCGGGCCTTCGGTGGAGCTCCCTGTGGGGCCACGAACCCTGTGAGGGGTGCGCCGAAATGAGGGTGGAACTGCATGCGAACGCTGCCACTGGGGCCTTCGGTGGAGCTCCTACGGGGCCACGAACCCTGTAAGGGGTGCGCCGAAATGGGATGGGCATGCGGTGGGCAGAGGCCTTGACGGGAAGCAGGAGGGAGGAGGAGGAGGAGGAGGAGGAGGAGGAGGAGGAGGAGGAGGAGGAGGAGGAGGAGGAGTGGGAGGGGGAGGAGGAGGAGGAGGAGGAGGAGGAGTGGGAGGGGGAGGAGGAGGAGGAGGAGGCGGAGGCGGGAGGGACGCGGGGCGCTGTCTCTTCAAAAAGAGGACCCAACACCCCAGGATGGTTGGGAATAATCGCATGGTTTCGCAACAAGACTGTTCAACAAAAGCTGCTGGCGCCCGCGCTTTTGTGAAGTCTGAAGAGACCTCAGGTTTTTCAACCTCCTTCCAAAACCTTCGATGCTGTAGTGATTTCACAAACGGATGCCCCACAATATATGGAACAATGATTTTGCAACACCAGTCTTCAACACTGCTTGAGCTGTGTTCAAAGTTTCCGTCACATCCGGCCAAGCGAGCCTTTCGCGCCGCACGTCAAAATCGTTCGGACGCCTTTGCGCGCGTGCTGTGGGGGGCACGGTCCGTGTAAAATAACAGAGGGCGGGCCACTCTCGCGCGTCGGCCGCGCGCAAATGTCGAATTCCCTCCAAGGACCTTCATCGCCGACGCGAAGGCGTCGTCATCGTCGTCGGCGTGATCAGCATCAGCGCCGTCAGGGGCGTTGCCGTCGTCGTTGTCATCATCGTCGCAAGCATCGCTACCACCACCATCGAGTCTACCATTGTCGACATTGCCATGAGACTGCGCCCGCCCAAATCGCCGACTCGCACTGAAGTGCCCGCTGGGAATTTCCCAGCGGGCAGCGCCACCGCGGCCCGTGCCAGCGGCGCCAAACTATATGGCCGTTGCGCGCGCGAGCATGCACGGGCTCGCGCGGCCGCAGAGATGCATCAACCAATTTCGAGCATTCATTGCAATCGCCGCCGCATGGGTTTTTGCAAACCAAATTGCAGGAGGGTGGGTGGGAAGATTGCGCGAGCAGTGGAGTGGACAGTTCACGGCGAACAGACACGAGTTGCACAACATAGATTCTCCTTTCTAAAAGATTAACAGATTCTGCCCCCCTCATCCCCCCGGACTTATCGGCTCCCCCTGGGATAGTATGATTTCATATATATATATATATATATATATATATATTCTGCAAACTCGTCCATCCTAGATATGAGATCATGCATCCCAGCCAAACCGGGTTCCCCCCCCTGAGGTTCCTTTTGTAAAACAAGAACAAAAAAAGAAAAACATTATGCGGTGACATGTTTGGCTCTAACATAAGATTTGTTCGCGAAGCCCTTGGAAAAAACTTGACGAAGTGCACACGCGCGCGTCGTCGCGCGCGCATGCCGAAATCCTTCAAAACCTTCCGTTCTGGAGAGATTTCAAAATTGAATTTCCAAAAAACATACAAAAACACAGAGTTTCGCAACACTGATTTGCTAAAAAAGCTTACGCGCGAGCTCTTGCGAAATCTTAAGAAGACCATAGGGTTTTTCAAGATTCTCACAAAATGCTACCAAACGGGCTTCGCGCGCGCATGTCGAAATCTGTCGAACGCCCTTGCGCATGTGCCGTCGCGAGAATCCTCTGCAACAGATGGGACGAAGTGCAGACGCGCGCGAAGTCCCGCGCGTATGCCGAAATCCTTCAAAAACCTTCGGTTTCGGAAGGATTCCAAAATCGTGTGCCCAAAAAACTTACAAAAACACAAGGTTTCGCAACACGGGTTTTCAACAAAAGCGTGCGCGCGCGCTCTTGCGTCGTCGTCGTCGTCGTCGTCGTCTTCCCTCCTCCCTCGTCGTCGTCGTCGTCGCCGTCGTCGTCTTCTGTCTTTCCTCGTCGTCGTCGTCGTCTTGGCGTCGTCGTCGCTTCCGTCGTCGTTGTCGCCGTGGTCGTCCTTCCTCCCTCGTCGTCTTCGTCGGCGTCTCGTCGTTGTCCCTCCTATTTCGTCGCCGTCGTCGTCGTCGTCGTCGTAGTCGTCGTGGTCTTCACTCCTCCCTCGTCGTTATCCTCCTCCCTCGTCGTCGTCGTCGTCGTCGGCGTCTCGTCGTCGTCCCTCCTATTTCGTCGCCGTCGTCGTCGTCTTCGTCGTCGTCGTCGTCTTCCCTCCTCCCTCGTCGTTGTCGTCGTCGGCGTCGCCGTCCTTCCTCCTTCTTCGTCGTTCGCGTCGTCGCCGTCTTCCCTCCTCCATCGTCGTTGTCGTCGTTGTCGCCGTTGCGTTTTTTCTCCTCCCTCGTCGTCGTCTCCGTCGGCGACGTCGTCGTCGTCTTCGTCGTCGTCGTCGGCGTCGGCGTCGTCGTCGTCTTCGTCGACGTCGACGTCGGCGGTGTCGTCGTAGTCGGTGTCTGCGGCGCCGTCGTCGTCGTTGTCGCTGTCGTCGTCGGCGTCGGTGTCGTGGCCAAGTGCCATGTGGTACCTACCGTCACGGTCTTGTCTCAAGAAGTCTTGCGACCAAGTTGCGGGTGGGAGGGTGGGATGTTTGCACGAGCGGTAGAGAGGACATCTTCAAGACGGTCAAAGTGGATTGCACCACATAAATTGCACCACGTAGTCCGCACCAACGATATTACACCACGCACATCGAAGGTTGCACAACATCGATTGCACCACCTAGATTGCACCACGTATAGTGCTTCACATGGATCGCACAGCATAGATTGCACCACAAACGTTGCACCACATATATTGCACAGCATAAACTGCACAACGTGCACTGCATAACATCTAGTGCGCCACCTATAGTGCGAAACATCTATTGTGACAAGTGTGTTGCACAGCATTGGCTGCAGATTGCACCACATCTATCGCACAGCAAAGATTGCACAACATAGATTGCACGACAGATCTGCACCACCTATAGTGCACAACGTGGGTTGCACCACATGGATGGCACCACATACTGTGGCCCCCCGGAATTGCGGATCAGAGTGAGGTGGCGGCAAGGACGTGGGCAGTCTGCGAGGCTGTGAAGAAGCCCGCCGCAGGAGCCGAATTTTACATATTATGCGACGAGCTCGCCGCAGGGGCCGATTTTTCTGTTAAAGCAATGTCGGTGGGTCGCGAGTGGGTCGCGGACCTGTTCGCGGGTGGGTCGTGGGTGTGTTGCGGGAAAGTCGCGGGTGGGTCGCGGGCGGGTCGCGGGTTGGGTCGCGGGGGGGACGACGATAACAAACAAACAACAATCCGCACCGCAAAATTTCACTTCAGCCACGCGCCCACGGACATTGAATGAGGGTTCGGCCCCTTCATTATGATATATATATGACATATCTACACACACAAGTAAATTCTTCTTCGAATATTCAAATAACCCCAGGTGATCCCCCTAGATAAATTCGGCCTTGGGCGCTCCCATCGGGAAGAAATTTGGAAGCTCGGTTCAGGGAGCTCTTTCTGGCCATCCCAAGCCGCCAAAGCGGGCCCAGGATCGTTTCCCGGACGGCCCCGCGGAGCACCGACACGGCCCAAAACCGCTCCAGAACGCCCATGCTGGTCTCAGGACGGCCCAAAAGGCTTCCAAGACGCCCCATGAGAGCCCGAAGATGGCACCCAAGAGGGCCCCGAACGCCAAAATTGATTGATGTTCTTTGGTTCTTCGATCGATTTAAACGTTCTCGTTTTGTCGAGCTCCCGACCGCGCAAGACGGCCCAAGAGGCCCCAAAGATCGTTCCAAGACGGAACACATGGGTCTTAAGAGGGCCCCAAGACGGCCCAAGATGCTTCCAGAACGGCCGAAGCACAAGAAGCCCCGCAATGAGGCCCAAGAGGACCCCAAGAAGGACAACCCGAACTTAAATTTCGAGTTTTTCCCCCAGCATGGCCCCAGAGACCGCCAAGGGGCCCCCAAGATGCCCCCAGAGGCCCCCAATAGGCCCCCAAAGCCCCCAAGGCGTCTGCAACAGACGTCCCCAGGGAAGCACCAGAAATGCTCCAACGCTCAGATCTCAGGGGCCCCCAGGAGACCCCAAGAAGTCTCCCATAGAGGCCTCGGCAAGTCCCTCACGTTCCACAGGTCCCATGGGTCTCGCAGGTTTCAGTGGCCCCACGGGTCCCGCACGTCCCACAGGTCCAACAGGTCCCACAGGTCCCGCAGGTCCAACAGGTCCCACGGGTCCCAGAGGCCCCACACCACAGGTCCGACAGATGTCTAAGGTTTCGCAGGTCCCGCAAGTCCCACAGGTCCCACAGGTCCCAGAAGTCTCACAGGTCGCGCAGATCTCGCAGGTCCTATAGGTCCTACAGGTCCCATTGGTCCCACAGGCCCCACGGGTCCAATAGGTTTACAGGTCTCGCAGGACCTACGAATGCCACAGGCCTCGCATGTCCCACAAGTCGCACAGGTCCCACAGGTCCCACAAGTGGCACGTTTCGCGGGCTCCACAGGCACAACGGGTCCCACGGGTCCCACAGGCCCCCCCCGATCAACAGGTATCGCAGGTACCACAAGTATCACAGGTCCCATAGATTCCACAGGTCCTACTACAGTTGTCGCAGGTCCCGCAATTCCCACAGGTGTCGCACGTCCCATGGGTCCCACAGGTGTCGCAGGTCCGGTAAACCAGCAGGTCCCACGGGTACACCAGGTCTCATGGATCACCTTTGCTGCTATTCGATGGCTTTGCTAGGGTAATCATGCTTTCCGTGTTGTCAGAACTACTCTTTGGGAAAGAGTTTTAATTGCGCCCCGATCCAACCGTCCAGCGTTTCATGTTCTTCAAGAGGAGGAGGCAGAGGAGGAGGGGTGAGAAGGAGGAGGACGGGGAGCTGTAACAGCACTTGCAGGAGCTCCCTAGTTCCAGCTCCAGTTCCAGCTCCAGCCCAGCTCCAGCTCAAGTCCCAGATCCAGCTGCAGCCCAGCTCCGGCCCAAGTCTCATGAAACATGAACCCCAGGGAGTTCTTCGTTCCTGTTGAAGCCGATGAGACCCGTATGCCGTTCAATCTCCATGAGGCGTCTGACCGTATGACCCTCATGAGCAATACAAGCCTCGTGCGCCCTAGAACCTTCAGGAGACCTTCCAGACCTGTGGCGCCGCCCACTTCTAAAAGCTCTGGGAACGCACCGCCCCACTCCCCCATTCCCAGTTGACAGCGATGGCGGTCGCAGCGCACCTCGCTGGCGACATGCGACCAAGATTGCAACGGCGAAGCGTAGCGAGCTGGAAACATCTTGTATCTGCAGGTGTATATATATATATATATATATATATTGCACAACATAAGATGCACCACTTAGATTGCCCCAAAAAGATTGCACCACATAGGTTGCACCACGTAAATAGCACCACGTAGATTGCCAGAGCACACGGATTGGGATCCACGCTGTCTAACACAAAAAAGAACAAAAAAAAAACGCGTAATAGTAAACAAGTAACTATGATAGAGGTCCCTAAAACAGTGTTTCCATGTAAGGGCTCGCACTTCTAGTCTAAGGAACTAGGCCTGGGTGGCGGTCTGGCGGCTATGTTGTCACCGTCGCCACCCCGTCGCCGCCTCGTCGCCGCCCGTCGCCGTCCGCCGCCCCTGCTTATATGCCTGGCTGTCTGTCGCCTCGCTTGTTGTCGCTGTTGCCGCCGTCCGCGCTCGCGCTCTTGCAGAATCGTTAGAACACCGTAGGGTTTTCCACATTTTCATGACATGCTACCAAACAGACCTCTTCGCGCGCGCATGTAGAAATCGTTCGAACGCCCTTGCGCGCGTGCTGTCGGAAGAATCCTTTGCCAATGGGATGAGGTGCACGCGCGCGCGCGTCGTCACGCACGCACGCCGAAATCCTTCAGAAACATTGGATTGCGCAGAGATGCCAAAAAGGAATGCCCCGGAAACATATAAAAAAGAAATGGTTTTGCAACATCAGTTTTCAGGAGAAAAAAAAAAAAAAAAAAAAAAAAAAAAAAAAAAAAAAAAAAAACTACGCGCGCGCTCTTCCGAATCCTCAAGGAAGCAATAGTTCTTGTTACATTGTCATCACATTCTGCCAAACGGGCCGCTCGCGCCACATGTCGAACTCTTCCGAAAGCCCTTGCGCGCATGCTGGGGGGCACGGCCCGTGTCAATTTGTACCACGCCGGCCACTCGCGCGTCGGCAGCGCGCGCATGCCGAATTCTTTCCAAAACCTTCATCACCGTCGCGAGGACGCCGTCATCATTATCGGCGGGCGTGATCAGCATCGGCACCGTCAGCCTCGCCGTCGTCATCGCTACCATCGTCACCTCCATCGCTGTTCTCATCATTGTGTCTACAGTTGTCGGCGTCGCCATGATACCGCGCCCGCCGAAGGCACCGACTCGCAATGAAGTGTCCGCTGGGAAGTGCCAAGCGGTCAGCGTCACCGCGGCCGCGTCGGTCGCGCCGCACTAGCTGGCCGTTGCGCGTGCGATCATGCGCGGGCTAGCGCGGCCGCAGACATGCACCAGCCAACGCCAATCACTCCCCGCAATCGCCGTCGCATGGGTTTTGCAATCCAGTTGCGGGTGGGTGGGTGGGATGATTGCGCGAGCAGTGGAATTGACAACTCATTGCGAGCATTGGTGCATTGCACAACGTAAATGGCACCACATACACACGCGCCACTTAAATTGCACTGCTGATTTAGCTGGAATGCACTGTTTGGTGGCCACGCTGGCTAACATTTATATGTGTGGACATGTGTGTGAACATGTACATACGTGTCAAGTTGTCAGCGGCAAGTGCCGCCACCGTGTGAGGGCCCAGCACCTTCAGCACCTTGGATGGCGATTGCAAGGGGGACGCACAGGGGACCGTACACACATGGCACCTCGTATCCCGAAGCTTGGGGGACCCGCAACATGCGACGCACTGCTCCTCGTCGTGTCGGGATCCGTTTCTCGTGCTCGTCGTCGTCCACCCCGTCTTCCGTGCTCTGTTGGGTTCAGACTTCGCGCAATGGCGTTTTTCGGCGGCGAGCCAGGGAGGGGAGCGCAGCAGGGGGCTGGACTGATCACACGGCGGCGTGGTCTCTCCGAAGCCTTCGCGTCTTCCGAGAAGCCTCGCAAGCTTGCCCCGAAGCCACAGACCGTCCTTCAGAAGACGCGAGGGTTTCTGAGAAGCCCACCCGCCTTATGAGGAGGCCTGCCCCTTCTCGCTTCACCTCTGGGTTGGCCGCCGAGTTCTGCACGCCGGTTCCACCGCTGGGCCGCGCAGGCGCACAGCAACCACCACGACATCGCGGCGGCGGTCGTCGACCACCACGTGTCGCAGAGCGAGGACAGAGCGGCGACGGCCAGGCGCCTCTTATTTTGCCCTGTCGCTCCGCGCAACCTCACCAGGGTGGGGCGGTCACCAGAAAGGGCCCCTCGCCTTCGAGGGCTCGAGTGGTCGATATATCTCTCCTTCGGCGGAGGGCGGCGGGTCCACCGGCGGAAGCTGGCAGGAGTAAGCGGCGGTGGATCCGCCAGCGGAAGTAAGAGTTGCCCACTGATTGACCTCACCCGACTGACCTCCAGCTTCCAGCATCCAACCTCCGACGCGCACCACGACCTGTCGGCCTCCATCCGACCTTCAGATTTCGACATCCACCTCTCGACTTCCATCCACACTCACACCCGACGCTCACGTCCCCACGTCCTCGACTACTGAGGGCTTCGGCCCCACCGCGCTGCCCTTCTAGGGCCAGTCCCACCGGACCGACATCGCGTGTCGCCTCGCCTCGCCACCCAGGTGGTAGCATTTCTCAGGTTCAGCATGTCTGGAGCGAGCCAGATAGTTGCCGCCCGCAAGTTCCGGCAGGGACGGCCGTTTCCCGGCATGGGTCTTTTTCCTCGTTGGGAGATTCGTTGGCGATGTTTGCGGTGTGTTTGCCCGCGTCTAATATTTCCCACGACGTCTCCAGATTTATTTGGCGATATGAGGCCGTGCTTTGCGTTTTTTGATGTACATCGAATTGCATCGACTTGCCGCGACGATTTGTGTGCACCTTGCCGATTTGGTGTATCCTGAGACGTCGATCCTCGGACCAGGAATGCCCTCAGAGCCAGATAATTATACACAGTTCTGAACATGGTACGGTGCATGGAGCGGGGCCTGAAGGGAGTCAGAACATGGTACTGTGCATGCGCGTAGTTTTCGTACAGTCTAGGCGCTTGAAAAAGAACCACTTCGGGCTCCAGAGGGGCTTTGGTCGTCGAGCCGTTCCTCAGATTTGATTCGGTCAATCGTTCCGCAGCCGAGGCTCGCCGTGGCCGAACAAGCCACTTCGTTCCTCACTCAGCGATCGGCCCTTGCAGTAGCAAGATGGCTGTATATTTACCTCGGCTGATAACTTTCTCCTCGCGAATCGACTTCGAGAAGAGTCGTCAGGCAGGAGAGGAGGCCGCGGACATGCGACCGCGGCCTCACCGGAGGGCGAGCGCTCGGCGGAGAGCTGCCGGCGGGACGAGAGACGAGGCACACCGGCCGCCATGCAGCAGGCGTCGGAACAGGAATGGACACCGATACCGCAGAGGTAACCCCTCGTCGCCACGGACCCCCGGCCCCAAGGACGTATATCTGATGTGTACATGTCTTTCCTCACTGGTCTCGGTGCCCAGGCCGTCGATGCAATCGCTTCCCGTGGGTTTTTGGGCTCAAGAACTCGCAACAAGGTGGTGCGAATGGATTGCCTCCTCCCTGCTGCTACCCCCGGGCCTCAAGAACGCATTCGTGTACACTGCCCCTGGGGGTCCTGGGACGTCGGCTCCCCCAGCAGTTTGCAAGACCGGATTGGAAAGACACGCCGTCTTGCGCGCTACCAGATTTCGGAAGCCACTGCCCACCGTTCGGAAGCCGAGATTCCGATACCGCTGCTCGTCCTGGAGATTTCTCGTCACCACGGCCAGATCCGCATCGAAATCCTGGTCAGAACGCACCCTTGGAGAGACCGGGGGAGTACGGTGGGGGCGTTCGTGGAGGTATGTGCCCAGGAGGATTCAGGCACTGGAGGAGGCAGCGCCGGCAGGCTGCAGGCCCGAGGGCCACGGAGCCCACGTTCAGCGCCTGTCAGCCGCGCGCAGAAGGGGGGTGGGGGGAGGGGGGAGGGCCTCTTAGAAGCACCCCTGCTTCTTAGAAGGCGCGGGCCTTATCTATAGATGTAAGGCCGCCCAATTGCGGCGCCGAAGGCCGAGGAGGGGTGTTCGGTTTTCCTGGGGCCAGCCCGTAGTTTAGAGCGGTTATTGAAACCAGCGGATGTTTCGGTTGAGTGCCGATCGTTCCGAGTTTCGCCTAGAGCGAGCTTGGATGAGAACAGATTGAATCGTGCTCCGCCCGTAGCCCATCGCTGCTCAAAAGGAGCTGAAGAGCCGGCGCCTTCTAAGAAGCCCTCCCCCCCCTCCCTCCACCCCCTTTGCGCGCGCCGCCGGGCCTGGAGAGCGCGCCGCCCTCTCCCGCGCGCCGCAGTCTGCCCGGAAGGGGCGCAGCGTGTTCGGCGGCGCGCGCGCGAACTCTGCGCTTAAGTCGGGCCTGTCCCTCTGCAGGGGGGATATTCAAAGATGGGCAAAAAATAGTCTGGGGACCATTTCTTGAGTATTTTTGGCCATCTTTTCAGCATTTCTTGTGTCTCTGTAATTTTTCGTCCACAGTCCCGCTGTAGGGGGACAGGCCCGACCTAACTCTACGCCGTCCGAGGCGCAAGCGGGCGCATGGCAAGGGAAGCGGTTCCAGGATGCCACTGCGGCCATGTCAAGGCGGACGAGTTGCGCAGCTGGGAGCGCCGGCGGGAGTTTGACGACGAGCCCCTGGCCAGAGGAGGCCGCGGGACCCATGCACCGCGAGGAGGCGCCCAGTCTCGGCGAGCCACTCGCTGGCAGGCTGCCCGCGCCGCTGGTCGCACAGCAGGCGTTCGATCGCATCTCGGTCGAATGCAAGGCGCTGCGGGGCGTACCTGGGCACGGCCAGAAAGTGCGAACTGCTAACTGCGAGGGCACGATGGAGCTGCCAGCGGTCATGGCAGACGATGTCCTCGAGGTTGCGAAGTTGCCCCCTCACAGTACCGGCTTCGGCCGGGGCGCCTTCCACCTGAGGCTCCTCGCGCACCTCGGCCGCCCGTTCGCCGGACGCCTTGCCGAGGTCGTCACTGCGTGGAAGAGGCAGCCACGGCCGTCCGACCTTTTCACCCTCACCATTGTTTTGTTCTGGGCAAGCCCGATGGCGGGCGGCGCCCGATCGGGCTGGCGCGCATGCGACTGCGCAGCTGGGGCCGCACACGGCGACGCCACTGCTCGAGATGGGAAGCCGACCACGCGTTGCCCGCGGTCTGCGGCCAGAGCTCAGACACGCGTCGCGATCGCGCGGCCAACCTGCACGACCTCAACCTCGGGCTGTCGTGGGGGGTTGGTTTCGGCGGGGCCTCAGTCCATTTCGACATTGGCAAGTTCTACGAAAGGATAGACCACGACATCCTCAGTCGAGCCGCCGAGGCCCCTGGCGTCAGCACAGGGGTGGTGATGGTGATGAAGCTACGCTGATGGTGATAATAATCATGCTGGCAAGGAAGACGCTGGCGGTGATGATGGCGAGGGTGTGGGCGGAGTTGATGGGAAAGTGCGCGCGATGAAAAGTTCACAAGGGCGATGGCACCGACGATGTAGATCATGACGGCGGTGATGATGACAACGCTGGTTTTGGTGATGCTGGCAATGGCAATAGTGATGGTGATGATGATGATGCGTTGATGATGGTGAGGATGATGACGACGACGATGATGATGGCGGTGGCCATCATAACGATGAGACTGATGAGGATTAAGATGTCGTGCGCGCGCAGAGAGTGTAATTCGTATCGCGTTGGAAGACAACTTGCCTTCATATGCTTTGAGCCCCGCAATATTGAGACGAGTGGGAGCCCATTGCTTTGGCAGTGACTTAGACACGCGCGTGCGCCAGAACGCGCGCGACCAATGCTGATTGATGTCGGCATGCACGCACGTTTGGCTCGCATGTTGTCATTCGACAAACTACAAAACGAGTTTTTAATGTGTATCCAGCAAGTGCGCACGCTAAGAATTCTGGCATTTCGTACTGGCACGCACAACCATGTTCTTCTTGAGGTGGTGTAACATAAGTGAATCAAAAACATGATTATGGAAGAAGTTCTACATGTTCGCGCGCGTGTGACCCGCATGCTGGCACAGCTTGGGGGATGGTTGGAAATCTCACGTTTTACATTGTCGCGCGTGGGCCGCATAGCAGATGTTGCAAGGGATGGTGGGGGTGGCCAGTACTTCTCTGCTGCGCATGAATGAATGTATGTGTTGTTGGAAAACGAACGAGCGTGCAAAACGCTCGGTCTGAATGCGAACCGGCTGGCTGTTTAGGTCGGCCACGGCATGGAGGGCAGCTTTTGATCATTTCTTTGAGACAGGATTTGCTTGCGGTGGTATGTTGTCTGGTGCAGTATACAAGAATCGATGTGGTGCAGGCTGCAGGCGGCCGAGATTAGTAGGTCGACCCTGCCAGATCAGGGGTATCTTCGTGTTCTGTGTCTTGCGACCCATGCCTCCTCCACTTTTGTGGCAACGTGGCCCTCGGAAGGGTCTTGTGTCCTCTCGCGTGTCCTGTCCAATCAAGTCCGACTGTATCCGCGGATGTGCCAGGCTTCGGCCACGGGGTGGGCCCTCGCTGGGCCCCGGGGCCCATCAACAAGACGGCCCAGGATGCGCAGGAGGAGGAGGAGGAGGAGGAGGAGGAGGAGGAGGAGGAGGAGGAGGGGGAGGAGGGGGAGGAGGAGAGGACACAACGAGGTCCAGGAGCTAATTGCGCCTCTTCCTCCTCCTCCTCTTCGTCCTTCTCCTCCTCCTCCTCCCCCCTCCTCCTCCTCCCCCTCCTCCCTCCTCCTCCTCCTCCTCCTCCTCCTCCTCCTCCTCCTCCTCCTCCTCCTCCGGGCCAGAATTTAAATCGGGCGTGTCCCCCTACAGGCGGATTTTGGACGAAAAATAAAAGATACTCAGAAAAGATTCCCCAAATGGGCTGAAGTAGTCAAAAAATCGTCCCCTGATTATTTTTTGACTATTTGGGAATATTCCTCCTGTGGAGGACAGGCCCGACTTGAGCCAAAATTCGGAACGCTGGGCCAGCACACGGAGCGGCCACAGGAGGTCACCTTGCGACGACCCGAGGATCCAGAAGAAATTGCCGTGTCGGAACACGTCGCGCACTCGGTCCAGTATGGTTCTTCCCCTTGGGATGGCAGACAAAGGGGTGCAGCATGCTTGCGCACAGCCTACTGGGAGCCCACGTAGCGTCTCGGTGAGGGCCATGCCAAGAAATGCCAACTTCAGGGGAGGCCGAGGAGGAGCAGGAGACAGGGGGAGAACGGGGAGGTGCAAGGAAAAGTGGCCTTCTCTCTCTCTCTCTCTCTCTCTATATATATATATATATATATATGTGTTTCTCTTTCTCTCTCTCTCTGTCTCTTTTTCTCTCTCTCTCTCTCTCTCTCTCTCTCTATATATAGATATATATATATATATATACACCGTCGCATCGAAGACATCGAAGACAGGAGGTAGGAGATAGGAGGAGGAAGGATAGAAAAGAGAGAAGGGAGGAGGAGGGAGAAGGGTGGAAGCAGGAGGGAGGAGGGGTGAGGCAGGAAGCAGGAGGGAGGAGGCAGGAGGCAGGAGGGGAAGAGGAAGAGGAGGAGGGCATGAGGAGGGAGAGGGCTGCCCGGTTCAAGCTCGCCCCCTTCCGTCTTGGTCGCAGTCACCCGGCGGAGGTCGAAGACAAACCCCTCCGTGATCGGGTCGAAGGAGCCCCCCGTGGGCAAGAAGAAGCTAGCTTGTTGCGTGGCCCAGTGAGGTGCTCGGGGTCTCCTCCTCGCTCGCTCGCTAATCTGAGGGCCAGCCAGGATCGAAGCGCATGCGCATTGGATGTTTGGATTGCGACGCTGATGAAGCCAATGCCTGTCAGCAAATGGGGCGCTGCAGCTTGCAAAATATCACAAGTTCGGCGTACGCCTTATTTTGAATCATAAACCTGCACGGGAACCAAGAACGCAAGTTCAGTACAGTAGGAAGGGACACCCGTGACAGAGCGGACGGAACGCGTCGAACCGAAAAGCACGAGTCCAGACCCCCCCAGTCCTCACATACACCCCCACCCTCCAGAATGGCAACTGGACGGCAAACGCTGACGGCGGCTACAAATTGCTTGCTGTGCCCGTTCAAGGCACTCAAGAGGAGGGGGGGGAGGGAGGGAATTGGCATCATATTACGAAAGAGAGGGAGAAGGCTGGGACGCCGACCGAACACCTCCTACTCTCGTGACACCGGCTGAGTCCATAGTCCCCCCCTCAAACCATCCACCCCACCATCCCACCGAACTTCCCTTATCACATCAAGCGGCTAGCCAGCATCGTGTCGGCACAACCTCGACTACCGTGTCGTGGGCACTCGGCGGCTCGAGAGGGGAAATGGGAAATGGCATGGAGAGGGAGGGGATCAAGCCGAGGCGAAGGGTTAGTGCTGGGACACAAACGACATTCCTATACGGTTTTTCTTCTTCTGGGGCATATGTCAGTATCGTTTATCCGACCCCCATCCCCATCTCCATCCCCTTCGAGACCCCCACCAAATTACCACCCCAGGTGGGGACACACCCCTCGAAACCCGAAGGGAACGGCCTACATCCCCATCTAAGGGGGTAAATCGGCCAGTGGGGCCCAGGCCACGCCGCTGGGGATGGGGATCGGCTCAACGATACTCGAAAGGAGCAGGACGCCGACGCGCTTCAGGGGCAGCGGCCTGCGCCGTTCTGGGGGCCTGCTCGGAAAAATCGGCGGTCTGCGGCCTCGGCGCGCTCTGCGGCAGCTGCTGCCGCGCCGCCGAGCGGCGCCTTCGGGGGGCGCCCCTGGCTCGCCACGCGCGGCCGCCTCCGAGGTGTGGCCCCAGGATGCTGCAAGCTGGCTGTATCGTCTGCTCGCATCTGTGCTTGCGCTCGAATATCTGTTCTGCTGACTGTTCCCGTTCGGGTCGGACACAGGCCTCCAAAGAGGACTCATCGTACAGGCACGTGCAGTGGGGGCCCATGCCAAGAAACACCCCGCTTGCCTCCAGGGTGCCCTGGGTTTCCCCGGTTTCGATGGCTACGCGGTGGAGAGCGCGACGTTCCCACACCGAGAATCGATGGACGTCCTGGGGTCTCAGGGTTGGGTTTCTTTTGGAAGGTTTCTTGTGGACTGGCCTCCACTGCACGTCGGGCCTGTCCCTCTGCAGGGGGCAGATTTCCAAAAAGAGTATAAAAATAGTCTGGGGACGATGTTTCTACTACTTTTGGCAATCTTTTCTGGTATGCTTTGACCACTTGTTATTTTTCGTACAGAATCCGCCTGTAGGGTTACGTCGGGCCTGTCAAGAGTGAAACAAATAGTCTGGGGACGATGTTTCTACTATGTTTGACCATCTTTTCTAGTATACTTTGACCAGTTGTTATTTTTCGTCCAGAATCGGCCTGTAGGGTTAAGTCGGGCCTGCCCCTCTACAGGGGGAAATAAAGAAATAGCTTAAAAATAGTATGGGGACCAGTTGTGGACCATGTTTTACCATTTTGGAGCATATTGGGGGTATTGTCTTTTTCGTCAAAAATCTCCCTGTCTGGAGGACAGGCCCGACCTAACTGTAGGGTTATGATGTTCCAACCCACTTCAGCCTTGATCACCAGAAATAATTTTTGAGCACCAGAAAACCAATGAAAAACTCAAGGGTTTGCACGTGTCGGGCCCTGGGAGACACTCGCCCGACACTGTTTCGACACTCTTTCGACACTTTTCCAGGTGCTCGAAATTGTTTCTGGGATGTGGTCCTTAAGTACGATGGAAGCAACATAAATGTAGGGGGACATGCCCGACCTAGAGCAACCGAAAACGAAAATATCCTCAAGGACCCGTGGACCCGCGATCGCCCACTCCTGGCCGAGAGGGGCCGGATGTCCCACCCTGCCCGGGAGCGTGCGGTGTCGCTCTCGGGCCCCTGTCGCCGATCAATGGGCGATGCCATCGCCGACTGATCGGCGACAGATCTGCCGCGATCTGGCCATCGCCGATTCCAGCTCGACGTCCCGCCCCTGGAAGTGGTCCCCGAACGTTCCCCCTCACACCTGCTCGGCGACCATCTCCAGGCGATCCTCCCGCTCGAAGGCCGGGCGCCTCAAGATTTTGCGCGTCGTGGCGTGCCGCTCCGCCGCGGCTTGTTTGGCGGACTCGGCGGCACGCTGGCGTCGTCGCGGCGGGCTTGGCGGCCTCATCTGGGACACATTTGGCGCACTGCCGCAGTTTCTTCCGCATCGTCTTGCCCGCGCGTCCACGCGAGCGCATGGCCCGCTGACTGGCCGACGGGCCTGTGGGCCGCCACAGCTCTTCGGCGCACCTCCCCGTACCTAGTGGCCTGCTGCCGCCTGATGGTGCGGGGCGGGGATGGGTTCAGCTCAGCGCGAATGAGCGGGAGGGAACGGGAACTGGCGACGTAGGGGCACGGCTTGACACAGCATTGTTCTACAAGGCCCACGCTCTCCCGTGATCCCCTCCGGCGCCCCCCCCCAAATGGCCCGCCATCTTGGGACTTGTCCAGGTCGGCGCCCCTTCAGCAGCGTGCCCGCGTCTGTCAGGGGGGGGAGCGTTTGGGAGGTTCCGCTCTTCCTCGTCGTGCTTGCTGCTCTTCTCTTCTTCTCCTCCCCTCCTCGCTATTCCCTCTCCTCCTCCTCCTGTTGATGTGTCCTCCCGTGTCGTCCCGGTCCGTCGGTTTCCCTCCTCTGTGGCCTAGCTCCCCCCCCCCTTTTGGCTGTGGTGCCGCCCACTTTTGCAGCCCCCGGCCCCCCCGGCGAGGCTTTGCTGCTGGGATGAAGGGTCGGGGGCGGGGGCCACAGCCTCATGGAGGGAACCCAAGGTCCGCAGCCACGCCACGGGCCACGAGGGGGAGAAGAGGCGGGGAGGAAGAAGGGGGGCGGGAGGGAGGGAAAAGGAGGAGGAAGGAGCGGGAGGAGGGAGGAAGAGGGAGGAGGGAAGAGAACGAGGGAGGAGGGAGGAGCGGCGAAGAACAAGGGGGGGAGGGAGGAGGGGGGGCAGAAGGACGAGCACCGCAGCATCAGCCGCTCCCACAATGCGGGGACCGCAGCCGGTGGTGCGGCCCTGCCGTGCCCGGGCCGTCGCGTCGTAGGCGCGAGTGTTGCCTGGGCTTTCCGCTTCGCTTTTTTTGTTTCTCGTTCTCTCCTTCTCTCTCTCTCTCTCTCTCTCTATTTTGCCCTGCGGGCGTAGAGTCAGCGAAATTGCTCTGCACCTGTAAGGCGGCAGCTGTGAGCACACGCAGCCCGCGCGGCTGGGGGGAAAAATTAGAAGGCCGCCCACGCAGCGGAGAGAGGCCCACCAGCACGTTAAGCGGTTGAGGGAGAGGGAGGAGAGGGGCCCTGGCATGCGCGCGTCGTGAAAAGCAGAACGGGAGGTTCTGGCCCTCCGTCAGAAGATGGCTCGGGATGGAAGGGCTTGGGGAAGGGGCTGGGATTCCCGAGGACTCCGCGTATGTATATATATATATATATATATGCATACATACATATACACATACATATACAAATACATATACACATACACATACACATACATATATAGACATAGACATCCACACATATAAACAAACATGCATACGTACAGACATGCACGCATGCATACATATACACACATACGTACATACATGCATGCATACATACATATACATACACAAATACATGTACATGTGTATGTACAGATGTACGTATGCAGATACATTTACGCTGACGTATACATATGCACATACGTAAACATGTACATATACGTACACATGTACATATACCATACGTATGCATATGTATACATATACCTGTATAAACATATACATTCATGCACATGCACGTATACATACACATGCTTACACACGTGTATGTATATAACCTACATCGCATGTCTGGGGAGGAAGCAAGGCGGCAATGTTGAGAAGCTTGGAGGAAGGCGGACCGAGGATGCAAGAGAGTAGGAAGCGGGTGGGCAGAGGAAGGAGGGAGCAGGTGGACGAGGGCGAGGAGCCAGAAGAGCACCTGCTGAGCCCGAGCACTCGGAGGGCCAAGCAGTCGACACGAGACGCGAAACAAGGCACCGCTCGGGTTCGGGGAAGTGACCGCTGTTCCTCAGGTCCTTGCATGGTTGTTCCCCTAGCGCTCCTTCACCCGGTCACTCTGGAGGCCTAAATGATGTTTCGTTCCGTATGTTCCGTTCCATCTGGTAGTAGATTTCCGGGAGCGTGTTTTTTTTTGGGGGTCTTCCCTTGCCTTGTGTATTTGACGGAGTTTCGTTCTCTCCCTGTCTTGCCCTATCCCTCTCTGTATGTGTCTCTCTCTCTCTTTCTCTCTCTCTTCTCCTCTTTATCCCGATATTTGTGCTTACTAGGGCATTACACTTCAGCGCCAGAAAAAGTGAGTCGGACCGGGAAGGCATCCCCGTAAGCGCGTCGTCGACCGCAATTCCCATGGCAGTTTTGCAGGTTCTGTGGACGGGTCTGGTTGAGTTGTGCATCTTCCTCTTGTGTATTGCCTTTTGTTGTTGGTACTTGTTGGTGTGGATTTTGAATGCGCGAACGGTGCATCTCCGATGCTGTTGTTGGTTTTCACCCCGAAGGTGCAGCCTCAACGCCAGGAGTCGTTAAAATATTGAACAGCTTTCGGGTCGGAGGGTGCGTTGGACTACCGCGGTATGTCAAGTGCAGGACGGTATACACTATATGCACGGAAGAACCAAGTGGGCGACGATAACGATAATTTTGTGGAGCTTGTGCTGGGCCGTTTCCGAAGGTGCGTTGGGGTGTCTCGGGGAAGACTACCGGCTTGTATCTTGCATTGTGACCGATTTGTGCCAGGCCGCGCAGATGTTGCAACACATTGTTTACACCGCATAGCGCGCAACACGTTGATTGTTCCACGGAGCTTACACCACATAGCTTGCACCATTCAGCTTGCACCTCGTAGTTTGAACCACATCCCTTTCACCACGCAGTTTGCATCACGTAGATTATCCTTGATTCTCCTTTCTAAAAAGAGAAAAGACTCTACCCCCCCACCCTTGGCGTTATCCGTTCCCCTTTGGGGTATGTAAATCATATATGATTCGGACCACATGTCCATCCTAAATATGAATTTACAGTATCCCAGGGGGGCCGGGATCGGTCCCCCAGAGCTTCCCTTGTAAAAAAACAATACGCGGGGACATTTTTGGTTTAACACTGTTTCGCGAATCCCTTGCAAAAAAGTTTGCAAAGTACACACGCGCGCGTCGTCGCGCGCGCATGCCGAAATCCATTAAAAAACCTTTGGTGTCGGAAGGATTTAATCGAGTTTCCAAAAAAACATACAAAAACACAGGGTTTTGCAACATTGATTTGCTAAAAAAGCTTACGCGCGAGCTCTTGCAAAATATGCAGGAAACCATAGATTTTTCAAGATTTCACAGAAGTCTACCAAATCGGCTTCGCGCGCGCATGTCGAAATCTGTCGAACTCCTTTGCGCGTGTGCCGTCGCGAGAATGCTCTGCAACAAATGGGACGGAGTGCGGACGCGCGCGTCGCGCGCGTATGCCGAAATCTTTCAAAACCCATCGGTTTCGGAAGGATTTCGACTTCTTTACGCTTCGCGTATCCCCACCAGCCCATTTCGCAGCACCAATTCTTGCGAAGCATGTCGACAGTCGTGTTTTTCAGGCATGTATCCGCTTGGCCCCGCATATCTCACCTGTTCCTTGTTCCTCCCGCCTCCTTGTACATCCTCTTTGTGGGGGGAGCGGGAGAAGGACGAGGCGGAGGAGGAGGGAGAGAGAGCGCTCCTCGTGATTTGAGTCGTTTGGGGTTTCTCGTCCTGGTGTGAGTCGTTCGGGCTCTTCGTGGTGTGAGTCGTTCGGACTCTTCGTCCTGGTGTGAGTCGTTCGGGCTTCTCGTGGTGTGAGTTGTTCGGGCGCCTCATCCTGGTGTGAGTCGTTCGGGCCTTTCCTTGTGGTGTGACTCGTTCGGGCTCCTCGTGGTGTGAGTCGTTCGGGGCCCGCGTCGTGGTGTGAGTCGTTCGGGCTCCTCATGGTGTGAGTCGTTCGGGCGCCTCGTCCTGGTGTGAGTCGTTCGGGCCTTTCCTTGTGGTGTGAGTCGTTCGGGCTCCTCGTGGTGTGAGTCGTTGGGGTCTCTCGTCCTGGTGTGAGTCGTTCGGGCTCCTCGTGAGGACTCTTGGGGGCCTCTTGGAGCCTCTTGGGGGCCTCTTGGGGCCTCTTGAGGGCCTCTTGGAGCCTCTTGGGGCCTCTTGGGTGCCTCTTGGAGGCCTCTTGGGCGCCTCTTGGGGGGGGGCCTCTTGGGGGCCTCTTGGAGGCCTCTTGGGAGCCTCCTGGGGGCCTCTTGGGGCCATCTTGGGGCCTCTTGCGACCTCCTCAGAAGCGCAGATGAGCGCTGCCCCCTGAGAAAGACAAAATGAGCCCAAAACCTTCGTAAAATCAATGATTTTGCTATGAGGGAAGATCGCGCGGCCCCCTCAGAAGTCCAAAATGGGGCCAAAACCTTAGTAAAATCAATGCTTTTGGCTTCAAAGACGAGCTGAAGCGCCAAACTCCCTCCCTTCCCCGGGGCCAGAATCCTTGTGAGGGTCGTCGTTTTTTGGCCCTCCCAAGAGTCGAAAAAGACCCCTCCAACCACCCGCGGCGCGCCCTCTCCAGGTCCAGGGGGAGGGGGTAGGGGGAGGGGTAAACCCCTCCCCGAAGGGGAAGAAAGGGGGGTTGAGGACAGAGAGAGCTCGCTAAACCACTCACGCCCAAAGGGCTGGTGGGATTCGTGTGTCCAAAAACCTACCAAAACATAAGGTTTCGCAACACGGATGTCCAACAAAAGCGTGCGCGCGTTCTTTTGCGTCGTCGTCGTCGTCGTCGCCGTCCTCCCTCCTCCCGCGTCGTCGTCGTCGCCTACGTCGTCCTTTGTCGTTCCTCGTGTTCGTCGTCGTCCTCCTCTTTGGCGTCGTGGTCGTTTCCGTCGTCGTTGTCGCCGTGGTCGTCCTTCCTCCTCCTCCCTCGTCGTCGTCGTCGTCGTCCGTCGTCGGCGTCTCGTCGTCGTCCCTCCTATTTCGTCGCCGTTGTCGTCGTCGTCGTCCCTCCTCCCTCGTCGTTGCCGTCGTCGGCGTCGCCGTCCTTCCTCCTTCTTCGTCGTTCGAGTCGTCGCCGTTTTCCCTCCTCCCACGTCGTTGTCGTCGTTGTCGCCGTCATCGTTGTCGCCGTCGTCGTCCTCCCTTCTCCCTCGTCGTCGTCTTCGTTGGTGACGTCGTCGTCGTCTTCGTCGTCGTCGGCGTCTGCGTCGTCGTCGTCGTCTTCGTCATCGCCGTCGTCGTCGTCGTCGGCGTCGGCGTCGTTGACGTCGTCGTCGTCGTCGGTGTCGTCGTCGTCGTCGTCGTCGTCGTCGTCGTCGTCGGCGTCGGCGGCGTCGTCGTCGTCGTCGGTGTCGTCGTCGTCGTCGTCGTTGTCGGCGTCGTCGAAGTCGTTGGAGACGTCGTCGGTGTCGTCGTAGTCAATGTCGGCGGCGTCGTCGTCGTTGTCGCTGTCGTCGTCGGCGTCGCTGTCGTTGCCAACTGCCATTTGGTACCCACCGTCACGGTCTTAAGAGATTTTGCAAACCAAGTTGCGGGGGGGTGGGTGGGATGTTTGCGCGAGCAGTGGAGTGGACAACTCATTGCGAACAGAAAGTATTAAAAAGAGAATAGACTTTACCCCCCCCCGGCCCGGCGTTACGTAGATCATATATGACTATGACCAAATGTCCATCCTAAATATGAATTTACACTATCCCAGGGAGTCCGGGATCGGTCCCCCAGAGGTTCCTTCTGTAACAAACAATACGCGGGACATTTTTTGTTCTCACATAGCATTTGTTCCCAAATCCCTTGCAAAACAAAGGACGATGTGCACACGCGCGCGTCGTCGCGCGCGCATGCCGAAATCCGTAAAAAAAACCTTCGGTGTCGGAAGGATTTCGCAATCGAGTTTCCAAAAAAACATACAAAAACACAGGGTTTCGCAACACTGATGTGCTAAAAAAGCTTACGCGCGAGCTTTGCGAAATCTTAAGTAAGCCATAGGTTTTTCAAGATTTTCACAAAATTCTACCAAACAGACTTCGCGCGCGCATGTCGAAATCTGTCGAACGCCCTTGCGCGTGTGCCGTCGCGAGAATCCTTCTTGCAAAAAATGGGACGGAGTGCAGACGCGCGCGTCGTCGCGCGCGTATGCCGAAATCCTTCAGACCCATCGGTTTCGGAAGGATTTCAAAATCGTGCGTCCAAAGAAACTACAAAACACAAGGTTTCGCAACACGGATGTCCAACAAAAGCGTGCGCGCGCGCTCTTGCGTCGTCGTCGGCTTCGTCGTCGCCGTCCACCCTCCTCCCGCGTCGTCGTCGTCGTCGTCGCCTACGTCGTCCTTTGTCGTTCCTCGTGTTCGTCGTCGTCCTCCTCTTTGGCGTCGTGGTCGTTTCCGTCGTCGTTGTCGCCGTGGTCGTCCTTCCTTTTCCTCCCTCGTCGTCGTCGTCGTCGTCAGTCGTCGGCGTCTCGTCGTCGTCCCTCCTATTTCGTCGACGTCGTCGTCGCCGTCGTTGTCGTCGTCGTCGTCTTCCCTCCTCCCTCGTCGTTGTCGTCGTCGGCGTCGCCGTCCTTCCTCCTTCTTCGTCGTTCGCGTCGTCGCAGTCCTCCCTCCTCGCCTCGTCGTCGTGTCGTCGTTGTCGTCGTTGTCGCCGTCCGTCCTCCCTCCTCCCTCGTAGTCGTCGTCGACGTCGTCGTCGTCTTCGTCGTCGTCGTCGGCGTCGTTGTCTTCGTCGTCGTCGACGACGGCGTCGTCGTCGTCGCCGCCGTCGTCGTCGTCGTCGTCGTCGTCGGCGTCGTTGACGTCGTCGTCGTCGGTGTCGTCGTTGTCGTCGTCGTCGGCGTCGGCATCGTCGTCGTCGTTGTCATCGTCGTCGTCGTCGGCGTCGGCGTCGTAGTTGTCGGTGTCGTCGTCGTCGTCGTCATTGTCGGCGTCGTCGAAGTCGTTGGAGACGTCGCTGGTGTCGTCGTAGTCGATGTCGGCGGTGTCGTCGTCGTCGTTGTCACTGTCGTCGTCGGCGCCGCTGTCGTTGCCAACTGCCATTTGGTACCCACCGTCACGGTCTTAAGAGATTTTGCAAGCCAAGTTGCGGGTGGGTGGGTGGGATGTTTGCGCGAGCAGTGGAGTGGACAGTTCATTGCGAACCGAAATTTTTTGCACCACATAGTTTACATCACATTGTTTGCACCACATAGCATTCACATCCACAGAGAAACAGCTTACATCTTATGAAATGTTGGTTGGGCCAGTCGAGAATTTTTCGCGATGCGGCCCGTGGCCGCCTCGTGGCGGCCTCGTGCATTGGGCGTGTCTGGCGAGAGATCGCCATGTGCTGCCCGTGGACGCCTCGTTCGTTCGTGGCCGCCCCGCGCGTTGGGTGGGTGCAGCGAGGTTTCGCCACATTGCCGCCCGTGCACACTTCTACCGTGCACCACGTATACTGCACCGCATACCGCACCGTGTCTCCGCCCATGGACGCCTCGCATCGTTGCCGCCTCGTGGCGACACCGCATAGCGTACACAACCTAGCTGTCTAGTTTGCACCACACAGCTCACACAGTATAGCTTACCGCATAGAGATCACGCCACGCACATGATACTGCATAGTTCATCACACATATTGCATGGGTTAGCTTTCACGTTAAAGCTTGCACCACATTGCTCTCGTAACATCGGCCACCTCATACCACAAAGCTGACACAACATAATTAGCACACCATTAGCTTACACAACATAGCTCACAATTCGTGGCCAAAACCAGTTAGTTCACACCACATAGCATGCGCAGCATTGCTTGCGCCACTTGGCTTAGACTGCGTAGCTTGCAGCACGTAGCTTGCGCCACATAGCGTACACCGCATGCCTTGTCGTCATAGCTATTGCTCAGCTGTCGCACAACGTAGCGCTGACCGCATAGTTTGCACCACATAGCTTGCATCATGCCACATCATTTACACAACATAGCTTGCACCACATGGATTGCACGACGTAGCTTGCACATCATAGTTCGCAGCCCCTTGCCCACATCACGTACTTCACATAACATGGTTTACACACGTAGCTTGCAGCACATCATAGCCTGCGCCACGCAGAGCACACCGCGAAGCTTACACAGCATTGCGTACACTACATAGTTTTCACAACACATGGTTTACCTTGGCGCTGTAATAACTCAATGCTCTTGGTTCGCACTGGCTAACATTCCGAACATTCCCCAAAATGCACATGATTTGCTTGCCCGCACGTCTTGCTGGATGCTCGGGTTCGCGCGCGCTTCCTGCTCCTTGCAGGTGTTTGACACTACGGGTTCTCATTGGGGTGCGTGCACATGAATGAGTCTGGTGGGTTTGAAGCGTCGGTTTCCTGAATCCTCACCGTGTCACTCAGCAGGCATCTTGGTTCCAGAGTGCGTCGACGTAGTCTTTGCTCTGTGTGTTTCTCGGCCACGCTCACCCTTATCTTGAGGAAACAGCCTGGCCCTGGTTTGCAGGGGGCGCCGACTCGACAGACGACGGGATCCGCGGCGAGGCCCAAGTCGCCATCGCGCGGCCACGGGCCGCGGGCCAGGAACGCCGGGGGTTTCGAGGCGCCGGGCACGGGATCCACTTCCGCGCGGGGAAATCGCCGTGACGACCTCGGACGCGCTGGTGCATCGCCACGATGGCTCCTTGCGCGCCCGCGTCGTGGACGAATTCGGCATGCGTCGAGTTCGTCTGCGGCCCCAACGGCCGCCACGCGAGTCGGCCTGCTTTGCATGGCGATGAACAAATGTGATATTATTTCACGATTTTTTCGCATTGTCGCAGCCCGTCTCTTCCCCGTGTATCCTCCGCAAATGCGTGCGATAGTGTTTCGTGGCTTTTGTTTTCGCAGCGTCCCAACCCCACTCTCGTTGTCAGCGTCTGCGCCCACGGCCGAGTTTGTTTACACTAGCGAGCTTACTAGGCGCAATGCCACCCGTCAGCACCCGCGCCCATGGCCAATTGCGTGCACGGGGCCAGAACACAAGCCCAATGCGTCGAATGCTGCCACCGCGCGCCTCGCAGAACCTGCACCTACGTGGGGTTTGGGGAAAAACGACACATCCAATTGCAAGCGTCAGCTGGACTATGCGTGAGAGTTCATCACAAAAACAAGAAATATCAGGTTTCCACAGACACCCACGCTCGATTATCGCAGACTAAAATAATTGGCTTTCATCACAAGTCCACGCAGCGCGCTTGGAGGCAGTGGGCGAAGATTTTTTTGCCGCCGCGGCACAAGCAGCAGATACGCGGACAAGAGCGAGCCAGGCGAAGCAAATTGCACTATCATTGTTCCCATCTCTGCCGCTCCCATCTCTGCCGCCCGCACCTGCCGCGACTAATGCGATGTAAGAATCTGTAAGAAGGTCCTCTGCCGTGCGCAGCAGCGGCGAACGGCGCGGCGCGTTTTCTTTTGATCGGTGCAGCGGCAGCGAGAGTATTGAGTTCCGTCGGCGGCGGCCGGGCTCCACGTTCGCCAAGCACGGCAATGCGATTTGCAGCGCTTTGTGTTGCTACAGGCGCGGCCTGCATTGTCGCGTCTCGCTCCGCCGCGGACCCCATGCGCGCGTTCCCGCGCGAACCGGCCGGTATGGTTGAGCCCATCGTCGAACCCACGAGCCCGCGCACGCATAGACCGGTCATGGAGAGTCCTCCACGCGGGGAAGCACCCCTCCTCCACCCCCATCAGTCAACTTGCGCGGCGCAAGATCGCGCGCCTCACTTCGAGAAAAGTCAGTTTGCCCCATCCGGGCATGTGCTAGTCCATCGATAATCCCTGCACGGCAGGCATCCATCCGCCGCGCCCATTGGGTCCGACAAATTGCAACAGTGGTCCATAGAACGGCGTATCTAAAAGCATTGCGCGCCTTTGTCGACGCAGCCTATGTGGTTGTGTCAAGTATTCAAAGTATTCACGTTGTGCCGATGGGCGGAAAGAGAATCTCCATGAAGCGCGAAGGTGGCCAACATTCATGGAGCGCAGCTTCTAGACATAATTATCCCCATCCTTCGGCTTCACCAACCGCAGTCATTACGCGCAAACTTTGCGTGCCCTACCGGCCACGGCGGAGCCGGCGCTGGGATTCGCGGGCAGCTCGCCCCCCGCAGATGAACTGGCGGCGCCCGCGCCCTCGTTCTCTCGGGCCCGGTCGCCCCCCGCAGCTGAAGTGGCGGATTTCCTGTCGTCCGCTTCACATTGAGAACAACGCACGATCACCATCACCATCACCATCAAATCATTGTTGGTGACGGCTGCTGCACTACCAATTGAGGGAAAAAAATGCCCGCCCTCGCTGCCGACGTACGTGTCGACAAGCACGAAAACCATGGGCACACCGCGCCGTGCCCTGGGTGAGTGCGAGATCCACACCCAAACGACAACGAGCGTGTTCACAGCCGTGATTACGCATCCCTTCGCGGAACCGGCCTTCCACGGTGCGTCGGCCTACGGGACCCGTTTGCTTTCCCGGGCGGGGTTTCAATGCGATGGCGCTCGATGCGCGTGCGCCGATTTTCCGGCATTTTGCAATATTTGTTTTGGGCGTCCCCGCGCGCAATTTCTGCTTGGTCTTCAAAACTGCGGCGTCAATGGCGCAGGGTAAACCCATTTACTTTTCCGAGCATTCGCAATATCACCAATGAACAGCAGATGTTGTGATCCATTATGTATCCGAATGGCATGCGATGGGCCCTCCCCTTGGATTCTTCGGTACTATGGTCTGAATTTGGAAGTGATCAAAGGTTCTGAGAACCGAATTTACGGAACGTCCCTGCGAAATCTCGACGCAAACATGTTTTTCTAAGTTTTCACATTTGGCTTACGCAAGGAAGTTTTCTAAGTTTTGACATATTTGCCTTCGCGCGGCGGCAGATTACCACGGGGTCCAATAGATATGTTAGGGCGCGTCACTGGAGGATTCAATAAGGAGGA
The DNA here is from genome assembly GCA_963575745.1 of Prorocentrum cordatum. Classification (NCBI taxonomy): domain Eukaryota; class Dinophyceae; order Prorocentrales; family Prorocentraceae; genus Prorocentrum; species Prorocentrum cordatum. The sequence goes on along the minus strand of CAUYUJ010022304.1, from coordinate 30,492 downwards.
CCGCTCTTGTGTTCTGAAGCGACTAAGCATTCCACGCTTTGCGATGGGATGCAAACGCACACATTGCGATGTGAATGGAGCTCACACGATGAAATCGATCACGTAAGGACGAACGCCGCGCATGCAGAAACCGTCAGCGAAAAAAGCGGCATGACGGACTTTCGCAATGAGCGTGGACGACGACGAGACATGCTCGCGCGCCTACCCCCGGTTGGGCGAAAAAGAGGGCGTGCCGAAATGAGTTCTGCCGTTTTGTCGGCGAACCCGACATCATTATCGCCAGCAAATTCACCAACGTACACGGCAAAAATACAAATTTCCTCCCACGCATCACGACGTCGATAACGAAGAACAATATTAAAAACCGCTGATAATAGAGAACAATGACCGGAGTGAAACCGCCCTGGTCGCGTAGAACGCAAGGCCACTTATTGGAATAAGTAGCGCAATTGAGGGAAAAAACAGAAACCAAAGAAAAAAAGAGGGGATCCTCACCATTATCCGACCTCCAGGTTAGCAAACGCCGGGGCAGGTTTCAATTACTTGGAGATCTGCCACATCTCGTATGTGTGATGCAATACTGAGAATCCCCCCCCCCCCTAAGCTGTAAACCAACGGCAAAGCCGCGCCAATGTGCCGGGGCAATTCCATGCATGTTCGATGCGATACAGGCACACCTTAAATGCGATACGAACGTTGCAAAACGCTTCCGCATTGCGAATAGAAGCTGTGGCGATGGCTCCGGAACGGTAAGTCGCAACTGGAATGGGAATGTTGATTTTCCCGCGTCTTTCAACGCATCACCATATCGCGCCCTCACATCCGCCGCGAACCCGCACACCAATCGATTGCAACATTATATTTACGCGTGCAAATAGACACGGGTCGGGCGAAAAACGGACGCCCTCAGCCCATGCCCAAAACGCAATCGATTTCCAAGCGGGGTCCCCGCCGCCTATCGTTCCACGATTTCTCCGCCAGCGCTCCCTCCCCCTCTCTCAGCTCTCTTTCCTCACGTCGACGTTAGTGTTTGCGGGGTTAAATTGCCCCCCAACTGCTCCTCACGCACTGCGGGACAAAGCAAGGGGAACCGGGCGGCCGGCATGGCAAATCCGCGCGCCTAAGGCGCATGAAGATCTGTTTTTGCAGTGCCCATGTGACTGCGAACCTCGAACGACTGGAAGAGATTTGTTCCGAATTATGCAGGTGGAACATAATCCCCCTCAGCAGCACGTGTGTGTACATGACCAAAGGCAAAGGCAATACAAACGGGTTAATTTCCAACCGCGCAGCACTACAGTTCAACGGCCGGATGACTAGCGCCCGAGATCGAGAACCCAAACGGCGCCAGTATCAGACCTCGTGCCAGACCAGCCACCTTTAAATAGCTAGTACCACATCGTGGAACCCAAATTCCACAGGCACTCGGGGTACAATAGTAAGATAGACCGCATCACGGCAATAAAACAAATCAGATGGCCAAAGTCAGAGGCCACCGATAGCTCCACCACCTCCTTCCCGCCCAACGCCCGACTACAACAGGGGCTCTATAGGGGCGAGCTCATGAAGCGCTTACGCAGCGGATGCAAGCGCGATCAGCTCCTCACCGAGCTGGACACGGAGCTGCACACGGAGGTGGAGGCGGTGGAGCGGGAGAGGTGGGTCTGCACGACGCCAGACGAGATGGGGCAACACGACGCGAAGAGTAGCAAACGCGACGAGGTCGATCAGCTGGCCCAGAGAGAGAAGAAACGACGATGAATGATACTTGCGCAGCGCAAAGATTCAGGGCACCGCTCACGACCGACAAGCACGCCGACGACTACGACCCATCCCAAACAGAGCCGTCAAACAATTCGTGATCATTCAAGCAGGCCCGAGAGAGCGCCGGGAAACAGCGAAGGCCCGCTCCTGTGCCAGCGCAATCGACGGGGGGCAAAAAAGCGGTACAATCAGTCACCGCGCACGCACTGGCCAAGCGAGCGCTGGTATCGAGAGCTTGCCCGCCCCGCACCCAATAAAGAGCCAGCGCCAATCGATCGGGCCCGCGCGCGAGAGGAACGCACCGAACATGCCTTCGCCAACATAGACCGACCACCGTTCGACCACGACTTCTTTCTCCAGGTCGAAGCGGGCGATGCTGAAATACGGCCAGTACGCCAGCGAACTCAGGGCTCGGGCGTCTTGGGGCACCCCCACGGATCTTACGCGGTCAACGCTCGGCCCCGCCCTCCACCCCACGACCCAATTGAATTCAGCAAGCGCGTCGAGGAACGACGAGTTGCCGAGGCAGAGAAATCAGGCGGCGAGGGAGACCGAGCCCATTACAGGACATTGGGAACATTGGGTTAGACAAACGGCATGCGATTGGAAAATACATCGACGGCGACAAACGGGACGAAACGGGCAACATACCAGCACATACCTCACGCAGTCGGCAAGGGACGGCACGCAAGCCTAGGCGCAGACAGAATCGCTGACCACTTCTTGGGCCACTGGCACTACCTTGACCAGTTCATAGTTCATACCTCAGCGTCGTACCTGCATCCTCCACGTATACGACGCATTCAGTATGGCATAGTATTCACGGGCCCCCCCACGCCGCTGTTGGGAAAACGCCGCGCGACGCGCCCAGTCTCCTCAATGGTCAGCGGCGCAAGTAGGTGCCAGCACGGCCACGACCAAACACGACGCCACAAACGCATTCACAGCAACCAACCGCGCACTTCTTCGCGCAGTGGCCTTCAAGAACGCAGAGGAGCAAAACCAACGATTCGCCCAGCGGCGATTGACAACTCCACCTTGAGTGTGGACGCAGCCGACGCGGGACCGTCGAGGCTGGAAGCACCATAGGTGTTCACGTGGGTTTCACCTCCGGTTCGAGGTAGTTTAACGAAGTACACAACCTATACATTACAGTTTGGTGGGAGCAAGAACGCACCGACCCCGATCAAACCATCCACGACACGGTCAACCTTGTATCGGGCTACACTCACGACTTATCGCCCAACACCTTCATGGACGATATCATCCAAAACACACGATATACAACAGCAGCAGAACACCAGTACAGCACGCCGATCCACAACAATCGAAGCAAGAGGACGGGGGCTAAACCACGGCAAAATCAACCACCTCCTCGAAACGTCCTGCCACTAAATTATTGGACACGCCGACACAAATCGTGTGCACGCGGTGTATGTGGAGCCAAGCAACTCGGTCAAACCCGGATCGCCCCGTCGCCCCATGCACAAAAAGCGTAAAACAAGCACATCGGTACAGTATCGGTACAGTATAATGGAGGCAAATCTACAAAAAAACCTTCCATGAGAAACCCAACCCTGAGACCCCAAGGCATTCGTGGGTATTTGGTGTGGGGACATCGCGCTTTCCACAGCAACAAGAAATCCACGGCACCCTGGAGGCAAGCAAGGCATTTTCATTGATCCCCATTGTGTATCAAAAAACGGAAATTCAAAGCAACGACGTGATCGGCCAACAGGGGAAGGGGAGAATTCCCACAGGGCACCCGATGCTGCTCATACGCTCGTGCGCGGGTTCGCTGCCTCGGCCCCTGGAAGTCATGCGTCGGAGGTTTTCCAAGGGAAGCGAATGCGGCGCCCACAGCAACGCCCATGGGATATTATTCCAGAAAACCACTTCATACCTAACATGACACGTGATTTCCTCATGCACCTCGATCGAGAGGTTGCGTATCACCCAGCATATCTCACATGCCTGTAGCATGGCGTGATCTTGACTGACGCTCTTCGCACCTGCGCGCAGGCCCACAGACGTTATCTTGGGGGTTCTGCTTCGGCCCCCACGGACGTTATCTTGGTCGCCCAGGTCGCCCAGGTCGCCCGCGTCGCCCATGTCGTCCAGCGCGCGTGCGCGCGCAGCCTGCGCGCACCCCTACAGACGTTATCTTAAGGGAAGCGAATGCGGCGCCCACGGCGCCCTGGGGGGGGGGGCGCAAATAACGATGTCCTTCCGAGGTCCGATCACTTTTGGAAAGCCATACGGCATACGCCGCCCACTATTAGAACATAATACACTTACGACGTTGTTGTTCTAAGAACTACTTCGCTCCGTCGCGCGAAAGCTCTCCCGCAAAGACACTGCAACTGCTGATGCAGAGTCCTCTGGCTCAGCTGTGAGGCTTTTCGAGGACGGCCATTCACGCCACGCCTCATTTCCCAAACGACTTCCCGTTGTTATGTGCGGGCGGCGAGTTCGGCGTTCAACAACAATAAACAAGCACAACGCCGTTCTAAACGCGACGCTTCCCAGTTCTCACACCGCAGCTAATCAAAAGAAACACATTTAGTTATTCTAGACAGGCTCCTCCCAAACCCGTGCTGCATAGTTCTAGGTTTGGGAACGGTTCAATATACTCTTTGCTCTGCCGGCCCTTTTTTCACCACACGCGAAGTGAACGCATACCACTGGCTAGGCCTACTTCTCCCCACCTTGGGGGTGTGTGATGAAAGCGATGGTGGCCGTGGCAGCTTCTGATCCCGCTGGGTAGCCAACAAAACGCGCAGACCCCGAGGCCTGACACGCAGACAATAACACGTTCATTCCATTTCGAGGCCACTGGACGTCCCAAACTTCCGAAAACGCTGCTGGCAGAGACAGGAACGCCGCTGCGCTGCTCATACTCGTCCTCGGACCTTCTTCCCTTCAGCGCGCGCATGATACTGTGAAAACTCCACGCCCTCTTCGCAAGTACTCCCTGCCCCAAGGTGGTCCAGAACTGACTGCGGCACACCACGCTGATAAAGCAGCCTATGGATAGGCGGCCGAGGGTGAAACTACTTGCATGCACTCTGCATTGGCCGCGGTCATCTGGCCTCCCCATGCCCGCCGCATGTTGACACTCTGCCCGACGAATCTTCGGCACAATGTTCGCCTTACAATGTAGGCGGAATGATCCACTCAAGGTCTCAACGCAAGGTAGAGAGCAAGGCAAAAGTTGCGACACAGAGAGGAAGGCTCAATCGCGAGCACGCAACAGATGAGCCACTGCTTCCCCCCTCTGTTCTTTTCCACTCCTCCCCCCAAAAGGGCCCCTGAGAGGACTCCAACCAAGGACCCAAGGCACAACTTGTCCAATTTCGTACGAGGCTACAAGATGGTCCAAGCGGCTCCGAACATAGGCAAAAGGCGGCCCGAGGAGGTCCAGGGCCCCAAGATTGCCCATGGTGGTCCCAAGAGAGGCGCAGAAAGATCCCAATATGGGGAACACGACCTGACATTTCGAGCTCTGCGGCCAAAGATGACCCCCGAACCGCCGGCACGCTCGAGACACGCATTCATAAGACCCGCAGAGGCCCGACGAGACATTCAAGAGGGTCCCAGGAGGCCCCAAGAGGCTCCCAAGAGGCCCCCGAGAGCTCTCCAAGAGGCCTCCGAGAGGCATCCCAAGAGACCCTCAGATGCATCCAAGAGGCCTCTGGTTTACGACCCTGGGCCAGAAGCCGCTGGATAGAGGTGGCACGGTGTCTTATCTCTCTCTCTCTCTCTTCTCCAGTCTCGAGGTGCTCTTCAAGTCTTTCTGGGGTAGTCGTCGGGTTACCTTCGTGCGCTTCTCGGATCACTCGCGGCCTTCCTGGGGCCTGGTGATCCCCCTTTAGGGTCGACAAGACCAGCCGTGAGGAATCTCCAACAATAATGCAGGCAATGCAGTACCACATGGTGCATGCCTGTAGTCGAGTAGAACTCAATGGCGAGAGTAAAGTAGTCTATCTTAAAGCCGTGGAAAGAAAGAGCAGCAGGGTAGGGGACGGCAGGAATATAGCAGGGGCTGGGAAGAAGAAAGCAGAGTGGTTGAGAGGCAACGGCGTACAGAGTACAGGGAAAGATGAAACGACATAGTAGACCATACCAGGCAAGCATATCAGGATTTGGTGGCACTGACCCGAGCAACGCACAGCAGCGTAGGGCTTAGTATGGTACAGCATTGGCACACACACGCGCACATGTAACGAGACTTGCTACTTCTGGTGACCAAACATTTGCGATGCGTGACGGGATGCGTTCGTTACTGCACGCAAGTCCACGGAACCTGGGGGATCATGCATTCAAACTCATGGCATGTGTGCCCCTGATATCAACTTCGCCGTGACCCTGCGCTTCGGAACGATCCCTCTGTCCATGCGAACCCCACTCTGGTCTCGAGGCCGGGCTCGTAGCCCCATGTCCATCCAGCTGATCTCCTCCTGGGCCGCAGCCGAACCGAGGGGCCCGGAAAAGGCACGTCGATGGCACCGTTTTGGTCGCCCTGGCCACCACACTCGCATCTTTCGGAACTGGGCGAATTGAGACAATGGCGGCTCAAAATCGGTCCCCAGTCCCCTCCCAGGGCCCAAACACACTAGTTTTCCGAGCTGCGTCCAGCCATGGCAACGAGGGCCCCCCCGACTGCCCACTACCGTTGTCTCTGGCCCTCCTTTGAATTTTCCCGCCTGGGCAATTCCAGAAACTGCGCGCGGGCAATACCAAAGGCAGGACAACGAGGCGGCGTGGGTGGAGCTCTGACAACGGGGCGGCTCGGTGTGCCCCGCCCTGGGCGGCGCGCAGACGGAACTGGGGCAATGGGGCGGCCTCTGGGGAAAGCCATCCCGTCCCCCGGGAAGCCTCGGAAGTCTTCAGGCTCATCTGTGGAGACCCCCCTCCTGTTCGGCGGTTGCTGAAGGTGCCCCTGGCCCAAAGTGTCCCCAACTGGGCCCCCTGGGCGTCGTGATGGGGTGCTCTGGAGGCCGTGGGGCACTCCTTGGGAATCCTGGGGGGCACCTTGGGCCAGGGACACTTCTGCAAACACCAGGCCCTGCCTTCTCGGAGGCTCCTCCTCCTCCTCCTCCTCCTCCTCCTCCTCCTCCTCCTCCTCCTCCCCCTCCCCTCCTCCTCCCCTCCTCCACTCCCCTCCTCCTCCTCCTCCTCCTCCTCCTCCTCCTTCCTCTCCTCCTCCTCCTCCTCCTCCTCCTCCTCCTCCTCCTCCTCTCCTCCTCCTCCTCCCCCCTTCTTCTTCCTCTTCTTCTTCCCTTCCTCCTCCTCCTCCTCCTCCTCCTCCTCCTCCTCCTCCTCCTCCCCCTCCTCCTCCTCCCTCCTCCGCCCTCCTCCTCCTCCTCCTCCTCCTCCTCCTCCTCCTCCTCCCTCCTCCTCCTCTCCTCCTCCTCCCCCCTCCTCCTCCCCCCTCCCCTCCCTCCTCCCTCCTCCTCCTCCTCCTCCTCCTCCTCCCTCCTCCTCCGTCTCCTCCTCCTCCTCCAGCTCCTCCTCCTCTTCCTCCTCTTCCTCCTCTTCCTCCTCTTCCTCCTCCTCCTCCTCCTCCTCGTCCCCCCCCCCTGTTGCCGCTTGGCGGGCCCACGCTTCTCGCACACCCAGCTCGCGCCGCGCCCGTGCTGGCAGCGACCATCGTGCTACCACTTGTGGCGTCCATCGCCTGGACAGCCGAGCAGCCAACGCGGGCAACCCAGACCGCCCGAAAACCTCTAGAAGACGCTCGCAGGGAAGCTGCAAAAGGATGCCCGAGAAGCCTGCGAGCTCGAGAGCAGCAGTCTCGCAGGAACTCAGGAAACGCTCTCGCGCCGCGCCCGTGCTGGAAGCCGGCAGCAGCCATCGTGCTACCATGAGGAGCGCTGGCTCGGGAGCGAGGGGGCGTCTCTGACCCCCGCGAGCCGCGGCCACGAAGAGGCAAAGAGGCTCCCCGAGCCCAGACCTGAAGGACCGGCCCGAAAGCCAGAGCCCCGCCCCGCATCCCTGTGAGGAAAACAATCATCGTCAAGTTTCCCACCCATAAAATTGCATACAATTTTAAGGGTTGAGAAATGCTCCCTGCTGTCTCTGCAGGAGACGCGCGATCGAAACGTGCGTAGGGAAAACACAGGGCACGACTGTGCAATGCGCACCTTCAACATGGCGCCGTGATATTGATGACCTGACCATGCTTCCCAGCCCCATCCCCCCCAGCCCGAGAGTTGAGCGACGATCAAAAACGAGTCTTGCGCGAGATGACACAGCGACCTTACGCCGCAGCTTACGCGGGCTGCCAACACGGCGCGCTGCATTGGAGACGAGGGGGCGTGCGCGCGATTTTACGCGGGCAGCTTACGTGCCAATGTCGGCAAAGGCGACCCCGTTTTCTTGCGTCGCCCGATTGTTTTTCTGCCCCAAGTGGTCCGCATGTCAGCGCCCTGGCCGCAGCGAGGCCCGCTCGCCCCGGGGGGGGGGGCAAGAAGGTCTGGGGAGGTTGTGCCTGCCTCTCCGACGGCGGGACAATGTGCACTCTCGCCGACATCACCTCTGGAGGTGGCCCCCAGCAGCGGGGCCCAATTTGGGTTAGGTGGCAAATCGTGGGCGCCTATTTTCGCACTTGTGGTCGTCGCTTTGTGCTAATCAGTGCGGTCTAGTGCTGCTCGGCCCGACGTGCGGTCCACACACTGGCGGCTCACGTTGCAGCAACGCGCGAGTATCGAGGCGGGCCCGTCGCTGACACACTTCGTCGATGGCCCACGTACGGTACCCAAAATATTCTCTCTGAGGGGTGCGTTTGGTGATTATCTGATATCCTCCGACCACCCTCGGCGGCCAGCATCGCTCTTCCTCGCTCTCCGATGGCACCACACAAATCCTCCGACTCCTCCTCCTTCTCCTCCTCCTCCTCCTCCCCCTCGTCCTCCTTCTCCTCCGCCTCCTCCCCCTCCTCCTCCACCCTCCCCTCCTCCTCCTCTTCCCCCTCCTCCGCCCCCTTTCCTCCTCCTTCTCCTCTTCCCAGTCCTCCGCCCCCTTTCCTCCCTGTCCCCCTCCTCCTCCAACTCCCCCCCTTGTCTGCCTCCCCCTCCTTCATCTCCGTTTCCTCTTCCTCTTCCTATTATTCTTCGTCCTCCTCCTCCTCCTCCTCCTCCTCCTCCTCCATTCCTTGTTTTTCTAAATAACTCCTCTCCATCGCCGCCCGAGGCCGGTCGGTGGGGCAGGCCGGGCGTTTCGCCTGAGACTTCCCCACCATCTATGATCCTGAAATTGACGCATAAAAAAAAACTTGACGAATGGAGGGCGGGTCGCTTTCAGGATGTGCCTCTCGCCTTAACGCAGCGCGCATTCGTTTCAAAGGTTGGCAACAGCTTCACGGATTGAAGGCGGGTGGTGTTCGAAATGATGCTCTCACGCGTTTGCGCCGCGCACAATATCTTGATCCTTTGGAACTGTTTCACGAATCTAAAGCGGACCGTTTGCATCATTCACTTTTTGCTTGAACGCCGCGCACAACCGTCTGCAACAACTACAAGAGCTTTGCGGGTAAAGGGCGGGTGGTTTTCAACATGTCGCCCTCGGGCGGCTCCATTCGCAGATGCGGTCCTCGCCATATAAAGCCTCGCGCGTCCTTTTCTAAACGCCAGGTGAACTTTCACGGATCCCCATGGTCAACGCACAAAACAAATAGTCTGCAGCGATGTAGGACTGCCAGGGCGCAGCAATTACGCGGATTCGCGGTATAGTAATACCAGGAATGGTGTCCTGGTGCGGATTAGGACTGTCAAGGCGCAACATAAAAAAAGGTTGATTGGTTCTCCCGCGCGGTTCAAGACTTTCAGACGGTTGTCTCATGGCGGGGCATTTCCCTTAATAGAAATGAGCCTTTGTAGCGGCCTGCGCGGAGGGAGCTTGGAGGGAAAATTTATGCAACATCGTTGATGGGTCTTGGATTTGCGTGAGGTCCTCCTCCTTTTCCGGCTCCCCTTTTTCCTCCTCGTCCTCCTCCTCCACCTCCTCGTCGCCATCCTCCACCTCCTCCTCCTCCTCTTCCTCCTCCTCCTCCTCCTCCTCCTCTCCCTTCTCCTCTTCCTCCCCCTCCTCCTCCTCATCCTCCTCCTCTTCTTCCTCCTCCTCCTCTTCCTCCTACTCCTCTTCCTCCTCCTCCTCCTCCTTCTCTTCTCCCCCTTTCTCTTCAGCACCCCGCCCCCGTCGCCGCCCCCGCACCCGCCCCACTCCCCGCCCGCCCCGAGCCCCCATCCAATCGTGATGATACCAACGTTCGTTCTAACATCTGGCGCCCCCCCCCCCCCCACGCGCAAGCCCGCGAGCGCGCGCGCTTCCCCGCCCGCCCGCCCACCCACCGACTCGCGCGTTCCCCCCCCCCCCTCGATCCACCGCCACCGCCACCTTTACCCACCGCCAGCGCATCCACCCCACTTACTTAACTTACCCCACCCACCGCGCCCCGCCCCACCCCATCCACCCACTCGCACACCCGCCCACCCACCCGCCCCGCCATCGCCGCCACCGTCGCCAACGCCGCCGCCCCTGGGCCCCGCCCTGCCCCGCCCCCGCCGCGCCGCCACCACAGCCCTGAAGGCGGCGGGAGGTGGCGGCCACGATGTGCCATTGGCCCCGAAACATGTCTCAATAGCCCCACGGCCGGCCCCTCCCGCCGAGACGCCGCGCAGCAGCCGATGCCCCGGCAAGGTCGCGCTGATGCGGCGGAACCCCGGATCCAATGCGCAGGAACGATGGAAATTCACCGTCTGGCCGGCGAGGATAGCGACTTCCCCGCCTTGCCTCCGAAGCACGCCGCAAAGTCGAGGGCCGCAGAGCGCGCGACATCGCCGCGAAGCGACACTTGAGGGAGCAACAGCGGCAAAGTGCGAGAGGTGCGCCAGGCCAGCGACCGGCCCGCGGATGCAGCGTTGCCGCGCGCCGTCGCTGCGCCGTGGCCCCTCGAGACTGCGCGGAGCTATCCAGCACAAATATCACGTGGTTCAGATCCACGCCGAGCGCAGGAATGCCGCGCTGCCCATATGCATTGTCGACGCAAGGCGCGGCTGCGCCCTCGCCGCTACCCCTGAACGACACCGCGCGGCCACCTCCGACGGCGACGCGGGTGCAGGTCATTTCCGCGACGCGCGCGGGAAGGTCGCGCCGGCCTCCTGCGTTCTCGCCGCAGGCCGCCGCCGCGCCATCGCTCTCGAGCGAAACTGCGCGGCCGATCGCAGCATAAACATTCGAGCGAGTAAAGCTGACAGCTGCCGCGGGGAGGTCGCGCCGACCGCGGCCGCTGCGGTCGCGAGCCGCGGCCGCGCCATCGCGCCTGAGGAAGCGGCGTTCACGCAGATGCGACTTGCACGTGGGGCCCGACCTGGGACCAGCGCCAGGAAATCGAATTGTTCGCGCCCTGCGAGAACCCTGGCTGCTGCCGCGCCCCCGCCCCCGCGCGAGACTGCGCGCCCCGCCCCCACGGGGGCCTGGGCGCGGGTCGCGCGCGCGACCAGCGCAGGCGCGTGATTGCTCTGGGTTTGACCATTGCTTCTGCGGGCCGCGGCCGAGCGTCGCCCAGGGGTCGGGACATCGCTGCGCGGGCGAATCCATGAAGCACGGGCGCGAGCGGCGGGGGCGGGGCCCGCGCGCGGCCGGGTAAGAGCAAGATCTCGCGGCGCCCCGCAGCCTCGGAAACATCGCCGCGCATCGCCTCGCGCGCCCGCGCGGCGGCGGGCGGCCGGCCGCGCGCCCGCGGCGGGGCCGACCGCCAGCAGCCAGATGGCGCGACGTGGCGCGAAGGCAAATCACGCGGCCAAGAAAGACTAACATCTCGCGGCGACGCCCTGCGGCCCGGCAAATGGCATCGCGCGCCGCACGACGCCAGGCGCGCTCGCTCGGTGGAGGGCCTCTTGACCGGCGCGCCCGACGCGGCCGGCCGCCAGCCCGAATAGAAAACTGGCGCGCTTGTCGCGCGAGCCACCGCGCAATGCGAAACAACCTGCGCGCCTGATGTCGGCGGGCCGCCGCTGGCGCCTCCGCGCCGAAGGCCGCGCCTGGCGCCCCCCTGGGCTCCTTGGCGGCGCTCTCCGCGGGGGCTTCGGGGGGCGCGCGTTCGCCGGCAGTGCTGCGGCGGCCTCCAAGCGCGAGGCCCCCGCGAAGACTTCCTCGTCCTCGGCGTTAACTCTGCGCGGGGGCGGGCCCGCCTCGCCCGTCTGCCGACGCCCCCAGGGCGCGCGCCGGGGCGCGAGGCGGCCGCTCGAGGATGGCCGCCGAACGACATTCTGCGACGACCCCCCCCGCCGCCGCCGCCCCCTCGCGCCGCCCGGCCCTCGCCCGCCCGCCCGCCCCCGCGCGCCCGCCCCGCTCGGCTGCGCGAGTCGCGCTAAATCGCACTAAATCGTATTTGGTGAATCTAAATCTAGTAGTCAATCTAGCATTGAATCGGGCTAAAGGACGTGGGATCGCATTAAAATGGCGCCGCGATGCCACTTCAAGTCGTTTAGTGCCATTTAGTGCGGGCGGGCAAGGCTGGCCCGCCCCTGCCCAAAGTTGTCGCCGAGGACGTGGAAGCCTTCGTGGGGGCGTCGCGCTTGGAGGCCACCGCAGCACTACTGGCGAACGCTCGCCCCCCAGAGGCCCCCGCGGAGAGCGCCACCACGGGGCCCGGGGAGGGCGCCTGGCAGGGCTGTTCGGCGCGGAGGCGCCAGCGGCGGCCCGCCGACATCAGGCGCGCAGGTTGTTTCGCACTGCGCGGTGGTTCGCGGGGCAAGCTCGCCTGTTTTCCATTAGGGCTGGCGGCTGGCCCCGCGAACATCCAATAGGCTCCGCGCCCGCGACCCAGGCGCCGCGGCGGGGTGGGCCGAAGGCCAGTAGATGCGTAGCGGGAGCGCTGAACAGGTCCGCGGTCGCCTTCAAACTCGAACGCCCGGCGAACGTCGAGCGTCGTCGGCCCCCCCTTGGCCTCGCGCAAGGGCCGCGGGTCGGCGGGCGCGGCGTCGGCCTGTTGAATCTGACTGAATGGTAATGAATAAAGTTAGATGGGGCAGAATCTAGCCTAAAGAACGATAGACAGCACGAGATCTGATCGAGTGGCACAAAGCGGCGGGCCCGGGCGAGCGGGGGGTGCGATGGGGGGTTCGCCGTGGGCCCTCCCTCCTCAAAACTCCGCCCGCCCAGCGCTTTCCGCCGGCGCTCTGCGAGGGCGGATTGGCTGGAATGGGATGACCGGCCCCGCGACAAGGCGGCGCTTCCCCTTCTGGGGTGCCGGCGGAGAGGGCGGAAGGGGCGGGCGGTGAGTGCGCGCGGGCAACTGCGGACGTGACTGCGTGGGCGCGCGTGCGTCTGGGCGTCCGGTTGCGCGATCGCGCGGGCGCGCGCGGCCGTGGGCGCGCGCGTGCGCGCGTGTGTGTGTGTGTGTGTGTGTGTGTGTGTGTGTGTGTGTGTGTGTGTGGTGTGTGTGTGTGGTGTGTGTGTGTGTGTGTGTGTGTGTGTGTGTGTGTGTGTGTGTGGTGTGTGTGTGTGTGTGTGTGTGGCGGGCGGGCGGGCGGGCGGGCGGGCGTGTGTGTGTGTGTGTGTGTGTGTGTGTGTGTGTTGTGTGTGTGCACGTGCGTGTGTGTTCGCGCGTCTGTGCGCGCGTGCGTCTCCGTGGGCGCGCGCGGCGGCGGCGGGGGGCGCGCGCGGGCGTCGGTGAGTGCGAGCGCGGACGGACGCGAGCGCGAGCGAGTGCGCGCGAGTGCCCTGGCGCCCGCGGGCGAGGCGGACGTTGGCCTTGGGCGCGGTCTAGACTCGGGCGCCAACCTGCGCGGCGGAGTCGCGCGGCGACGCGGGGGGCAGGAACCAAAGCGCCGCGAAGGCCGCGCAGACGCGATCGGCGGAGGGGCCCGCCGAAGAGAGGGGGGCCGGAACATCGCGCAGGGAAGTTAAACGCGAACAGCAGCTAGCCCGAAGTCAAAGCGGCGCAACTACCGAGGCCCCTTGCCCCGATGACGCCGACGCCGTTCAAGTGGCCGACGCGAGCAAGGCGCGAACGCGACTGTGCATTTCGGCGCGAAGGCCTCCAGGGAGAAGGCCATGGAGTCACGGGAGGAATTGCGCCATCGCGGGGCCCAGGCTCATCGCGAAGAAGGCCCCGCGCGAATGGCGCCCTGGGCGGGTTCGCGACGGGGCGCCTGCAAGAGGGCCCCTTGATCGCGAGCCGGGCGGGGTCGGGCGCGGGCAACCACCCGGCGCGCAGTCCGCCGAGACGCACCGCGAAAGACAGGGCGCCCAGGAAGCGACAAACACCGGGAAACAAGTTTTCGGCGGGCTCTCCACGTACATCATCAGGAGGTTTGCGACGAGTCACTTAGACAATAAAAGACATGCGCAGGAAGAACTGCGCGACCGCTGGGATCTGTCGCGACGAGACAGGGACCTAAGCGATCGACTCCCAGAACCAGCTCATGAACGCGTTCCTGCAGCGCCCCGTGGTCTCGACGCGTCACAGGGAGGGCTGGGCTTCCAGGAGTTCAGGAGGGCTCGCCGCGAGCACCGCCAGCGGTAGCTGGATCGCGACAACGGACTTCATTGCGAACTCCAGCACCACGGTTCCGTCCGCAATCGCCATAGTCCTACTAAGCATCGTGTTCGCCCCGATGAGCATCGCGCGCGTCAGCGACGCCCCTCGCCGAAGCTGCTAGAAAACGAGGCGCCTTCTCCTCGCGCGCGGCCCCGCGCAGCCAGGCGCGGAACTCCTCCGCCACCGAGACTTCTGCGGCGCGATGAGCGGCGGGCATGGGCGGCAGACTTGGAGGTGCCTGCTGCTTCGCGCAATCGCCGCTGCCCAGCCTCGGCAACCTCGTCGAGCGGGGTGGGCCCATCAGCTGCGGGGCCCTCAGGGCGCCCCCCCGCGCTGGGCCAGCGGCCGCCTGGCTGGTTGCTCATGCCCCAGCGCGCCGCATCAGCGGCTTTGGACATCTTGCGCCTGACAGCGAGAGCGCGCGCGCGGTTCTCGCCGACCCGCAGCCTCGCCCTCTGCCGCAGTCGCCGCGAGAGCGCGCGGGCGGAGGCCGCCGCCCGCGGGCGGCCCGGCGGCGCCAAGGCGGCCGCGCGCGCGCACTTGCGCCCATCGAGGCGCGCCCGCGAGGTCCTACGAAGCGCGGCCCCCTTGAACCAAAGTTGCCGCAGAGGGTGGTGCGCGGGCAGGGCGGGGCGGGCAGGGGGCGGGGGGTGTTTGCGAGCGCGCGTGCGCGTGCATTTGCGCGCTCGAGGTGCGCGCGCGCGTGCGTGCGCGGGCGGGCGCGCGCTTGCGTTTTTCGCGCGCGTGGAACATGCGCGCTCCTGTGGATGGCGCGAGCGGGCGCGCGCGCGCTCGTGCGAGCGGGCGTCGGCGTGATCGCGCGGGCGTGAACGCGCGCTAGGGCGTGGGCTTGGGCGCGGGCGTTGGCGCGGGGTCTTGGCGCGCGCCGTCGGGCGGGCGCGTCGGGGGCCGCTCGCCCCGTCTTGCGCGCGTGCTTTGCAGCGCCCTCGCGCGGGAACGTGCGCGTTGGGCGGGGCGTTCGAACCGCATGGCCAGCCGGGTTTTGAGCGCCGCGAGCGGCGGGCGGCGGGCGGCGGCGCGCGCGGGCCGCCCAGCGGGCGCCGCCTAGCGCGCGGCGCGGGCGAAAACCCCGGGCATGCGCGAGCCCGCCCACGCCCGACTGGCCAGGTAGTGAGCGATCGCTAACTGCCCACGAAACCCGCTGCAAACACATGCGCGCCAATGCGCGGCACCTTGACTGAAAACAAACGTCGCTTCTGAGGCTAGGTCAACGGCCCACCTTCTGATTTGGACCCTGTAAGCTTCAAGAAGCCACCCGGAAATGTGCGCCCCCGGAACCGCCCTGGGCGCGCTTGGAGTCCGCGCGCGGCGCGTAGCTCGCAGGCGTCTGAAAAACTGTGTTGGGGCGCGCGGGGGAAGCTGTCGAGCGACCTTGCTTGTGCCTTCCTTAGTGGCGCAAGCGCTGGGCACGCGAGCTTGGGGGCGCTGACTAGGCGCTTGGGCGAGTTTGCCAAGGGCTGAGTGCGTTCCTATGCGCTGCGCGCGCAGGCATGGAAGCGCTGCCTGGGCGCGACGCCCCCCGACGCTTTGCGCGCGCGCGCTGGGGGCGCCTGCGAGACGCGCTGCGAGGGTAAAGAAATTCCCGCGGCGCCGCCTAAGCGGCGAGCGTAGGCAGCGGCGGCGCGCGCTGCCGCCCTGCATCTTCTCTGAAGCTCTTCTGCTGCGAGCCGCGATGAACCGCCCCGGGCGCCGCGCGAAGACGCCGCGACGGGGCGGGCCCGAGATCCGGCGTGAGCGGGGAAGTCGTGCTAGGGGCGCCCAGCCGCCCCTTGGGGGAGTTCGAAAGCGAGCAGGCCGGGGCCGCAGATTCTCCGCCCCAACGCAGCGACCTGTCACGCGGGAAGGGGCGTCGCTAGGAATCGCGCGCTGGCAGCGTGGGCCTGGATATGGAAAGGAAGACGAGGGGGGGGGGGTCGCGGGTCGGGCGGGGGAAGAGCAGGGAGTGGAAGGGCGGGGGGGGGGGGGAAGACGCGCGCCCCGCTTGCGCGCGCCAAGCGATGCTAAGCGCCACTATATTGGAGCCGGGATCCGGCAGGGCGCCTGACAGACAGGCCCCCGCGATTCGCAGCCTGGTTAGGGCAGGCGGGAAGCGGCGGCCGACGGGGGCGCGGGCGGGGGGGCGGCGGGCCCAGGCGAGAAGGAAGGGGGGGGGGGGGGCGAAGCACAGAAGGGTCGGGGGAGCATGGACTGACCTGCCTCCAAAGAGGCAGGTCCGAGAGGAGAGGGGGTGAAGCAAGCGGCGCGTGCAGCGGGCATGTAAGGAGGGCGAGCGCGCAGACGAATGCACCCGAGCGTGAAACGCGCCGGCAATGCCGCCAATCCGCCCAAACCAGGCCGAGTACGCAGCAACGCCGCGTGTCCCTGTCCCCCCGTCGCCAACGTAGACATGGCGACGACGTCGACGCAACGCATTCAACATAATCACCCATAGTGTCTTTATCGATCTCCACGGGGACGGCGCGCGCCACGGGCGTTAAAGGTGCGGGGCCAAGGCTGAACAGGGGCCCACTGCGGCATATCCTTAAGTTTACTGAACATCCTGAGGGTGGCGGGAGCTACCGGGCACAGCGAGATTTTTCGCTTCCGGTAAAGTCCGCCCAGCGGGCGCCTGAGACGATCATGGCCTGTGGCAGAGGCCGTCTGACATGCGCAGCGGGCCGCGAGGCCCGCTAACTTTCTGGGCAAGAACGAACCACGTACCTTACATCATGTGTACATGCTTGTCTTGAAAGCCACGCGCCCCGTGCCGCGGCGGCCGTCGCGGGGGTCACTCGCCAAAACAACAAGTCCATGGCGACTGGGCGGCCAGCGCGCCGCGCGATGGACACGCTGGGCGCCCCGGTCGCAGAGCAGCTCGCGCGACGCACCACGAGGAGCGAATGCCAGGGGGGACAAAGAGGGAGGGAGGGGGTGCCAGGCGGGGGGCGCCCTCGAACATCTCGAGGGCTCCGGCGGCCATGCGAGCCACGAGCATGTCCGCGTATGCGCCGCTGCTCTACGGGAGAGGGCCCAACTCTCCATGGCGGCCGCATCTACGGGATGCAGCCGCGCCCCGCGGCGAGCGCGCACGTCAGCGCGCGTCGCCCTTGCGGTCGCCCGCGCTGCCTGAGCGGGCGACGCGGCGTCGAGATGGGCGTTTGCTTTGCGCGCGCCAGCGACAGCGTGGCCGATGCCGAGGCCGTTGCATGGATGCGCCTCCGAATGTCGGCGTGGGGGCCCACCCAGAAGTCGGGCGGGCCTCGGGGGTGGGCCATGCAACAATCGCCCATTGACTATCACCGCGATGCTCGCGGCGCCCGCGCTGATCAAGGACAGCATGAAACAGGACAAAGCATAGCGCGAGATAATCTGATTCAAGAGCGCGCTGATGTAGTCCGGCGTAGGTTCCGCAAGCGGCCACGCGAGCATATCCACTGAGGCTCGCTGGCGCGGCCGCGCATTCACATCGAAGGGCGCGCAGTGACGGCCAATGGAGACCAGGTCCATCGCCGAACGCGGGCGATCGTGACGCGGGCTGATCGGGGCCGCCAAGGAAACCCCATTATACCTCGAAGCACTGAAGGGGGTGTGGGAGAAGACGCTCAAGGTCAGGCACCATGGTTGAGTGCCGCCAGGAATCCGCTAAGAACCCCTCTCGCGACCTCGTTTTACATGCGGCGGCAATCCATGTGCGCGCCAATCCTCCCACGAGACCGGCCAGCTCCAGATCAGATGTCGTAGAGCTGGCGTCCCATCCGATGACGCATGCCCGCGATCGGGGCGTTCCACAGACATGTGGAGCGACCCTATCAACTCCGCGTGCAAGCAGGTACTCCTACCGGCCCAGATGCTCAGCGAGCTTCCTCAGCGGCGGCACGTGCGGGGGGCCGTCCAAGTGAGCAGATGGAAGACGATAGGAGCACGGTCTGACGTCGATCCGATTCATTTGCATCCACAGATACGACAAGAACAACGCCCCGAAGGGAGGCGCGCTCCACGTCGACTACGTTACTCGCCGGGGCCACCCCCGCGGGCGTCGGCTAGCAGCGCCGGCCGGGGCGCGGCAGCGCGGGGGGCAAGGGCAGATGCGACGCCTCGAGGGTCATCCCAATGAGTATCCAACGAGACATCAGGCATGGCCCAAATCAGGGCCTCGACCAAACGCGCCGCGGGAGCAGCCCGCATCAGCGAGGAGTCATCCACGTCATCGCCGCATCAAGATGGCACGGAACAGCGGGATTCACTACCTTGTCAAGCGCAAGGTTCAAAGTGATGCAACGATGGGACTGGCATAATCCGGTGACTCGATAGAAAGACCCAAGCTCTTTGATTTTGGGTGTGATCAAGCGGAGAACAGACGCACCATCGGTAGAGTGGGCGCGATTTGTATAAGGCCCGCAGATAGCTGGTCTGGCACAAGACCGCGATGCGGAGTTCGCGCGCACCCCCTGGGGGCGCGATATCTGCGCGCCACCCCCGCGAACAAGCTGGTCGGACACAAGGTGCGCGGGTAGAGGCTGCAACCGTAAATCGGCCCCCGAAGTAGCGGCAGACGTGAGGCCCCGACGAATCAGTCGACCGCCCGCGGCGCGCGCGCCGACCGACGCCGCGCAGCGCGCCTGGCCCTCTTGGGCACATCTTCAAAGCTCATGTTCCGGACTCTGCGAATCCGCCCGCGCCGAGGCACCGGCGCGAAATGAACTCCAAGGGTGCGCGCCACCGCCAGGAGCGTCTTCGGCGACAAACGCGTAGACGAGGGCGCAGCCTCGACAACCGCCCGCGCCACGGCAGGGTCGGATCACTCCGCTCGTTTCCAGGGGCAGCCGGAAGCAGGCGTTCTCGGACAAGGACCGCATTCACGAGGGGCCGCGATCGGCCCCTGGTCCATCAACATGCGCGCAGTGCCGATCAACGCGGACTGACCACCATCAGCAACAACGCCGCCCTGAGCAAACATATGAAGCACACTCTCAACATCCGACCCTGGTGCGACCTTGGACTTCATCGACAAATCCGCCCACGCCCGCGCAGAGATGAACCTGGGTTCCGCTCTCAGCATCAGGAGAAACCTGGGGGGCCAGGCGTTGAATCCAAAAACCGCGGCCATCGGAACCAACGCGGTGGATCACGTGCGCAAGCGCATTCGCAACATCAAACCATAAAGGTAAACTGGCCCAGCCGCGAGCGCGAGCCGCCTCAGCCATCGCGGGCTCTCCCCGGACGCGCGCCAAACTGGGCTTGCCCGCAGTGCTGAACAAGTGCCCCTGATAAGTGGGTCCGACGAACCGCTGCCCCTCAGCGCCGAAACCATCGCGCAAGTATGCGGGCCGCGGAAGTAATGCGGGCGACGGGGCAATCACTGGCGCCCTCGTGGCGCGACCAAGTGGCCCGCCTGAGTTGGCGGGCGGCCAGCGCGCAACATCGCGCGCCATATTTCGATAACACCAGACAGAACGCATTCCGAGAGCTGGGCCGCGGGCGCGGATGGAGCCAATCGCGTCCGACGCCTGTCCTGACCTTGGATCGCGAAGCGAGCCTGCCGATTTGACGAGTCGACGGCGCCCCCAAGGGCTCCGAGCCAGCCTCCTCCTCCTCGTTGATTTAAAGGGGGCTTCCAAGACTTCGAAATTGCGAGCTCGTGCTCTTGGGAAGCGCCGTTGCCGTCCTATTCCTCGTGAGTGCGAATTCTCTCCATGCTGGAATTGGCGGTTGGAGCGCGCGCAGCGCCTTCCGCCCTTCACCCCTGCCTGGCCCCCTTGAATTGCGAGCCCAGGTTGATGAGCTGGCGTCGGCGTCGGAAGTTCGAGCTGCTTCTAAACGTCACTAGTCATCGAAGGAATGGGCTACCACTGAGGCGACGGGCGGCGATGCGTCTGCCCTTCGGTTTCTCCGCCGCCCCGATGCTTGACTGGATTTCAAGCTGGGCCCAGATTTGGTTGATGGGCCTCTTTGGGCCCCGATGCATCGTGCGAGGCATCGCCCTAATTTCCGGCACCCCGTCTGGGGCGTGGATGTCGTTTACCAGGTGCCCGAGTTCCCCCCGCTCGCGAAAGCAGCAGACGATGGAGAAGATTGATGGGGGCCAGGAGGGCGACGAGGATGAGGGGGGGAGGGCGACGGGGAGGGGCAGGGAAACTCGGACGACGAGGAAGACGCAATGGAGGGGGGGCGGGACATGGTAAAGATGGGCGAGGTGAAAAGGGCGGAGCGGGATGGGGACTGAAGCAGAGGGGGGGCATGGGGGCGCCGACGAGCCATTTTGCGCCGCGAGAACTCCACCTGCAACTGGCATCCACGAGTCGCTCCAAAATGCCGTGGCCAAGATCCGCCGACGCGCCGCTGCCCGCGAGCGCCGCGCGCTCGCTCTCTGCGTCGCGGCCCTCGCCCCCCCCCCGCTCCTCGGCGAGGGGGGCGCCGACGAGCGCGGGGAGGGGTGGGGCCGCGGCGCGGGGGGCGCGCGCAGAGCCCGCGCGCGCCGCTGCTCGCGGCCGAGGACGAGCCAGTGAAAGCTGCTTCGGCCCCTGCTGCATGCGCGCCGACGGGCGGCCCCAGCGCGCGCGGAGGGCGGCGCCGCCGGGCCCTCGCTTCCGTCGCCAGCTGTTGCATGAAGGCGCTCGCGCGGCCCATCGCCTCCTCGATTGCCCCGCGCGCAAATCTGCCACTTTGCGCCGCGGGCCCTGGGGGCTAGAAAAAAAACGAACTGCAAACAGAGGTCCGGGCGGATTTCTTGGATCCGCGCTGGCCCCCCCCCCCCTAGCGCGCGGGGCGCGCCGGGGGCGGCGCCGGGGGGCCCGGGCGACGATCCGCGAAATCAGCGCGGAGCTCTGACTGCGCATGTTCACGCAGTTATGCGTCTTTCTTCTTCGAGAGAAAGCTCGCCCAATAATCGCCCCCAAACCGTGGTCAGCGGATGCGGCTTAAGGGGAATCGGCCCCGCGTGGCTACCAAACCCGGGTCAGCCAGAGGGGGTCGGCCGATCCCGTTCGCGCCGGCCCCCGTTGCATGCGCCCCGATGCTGGTCATGGAGAAGGCCTGCCCAGCATTATCCTCGATCCAGACCTCCCGGCCGCCGTTGCAGTCGCGGCGGGGCTCGCCTCGGCGTGCGCCGAAAGGACCGCGGCGCCGCTGATTAGGACCAAATTGCCACGTGCCTCTTGTCATGCAGTGAGCGCGTTGCGTTGGAGATTGGGATCAAACCAAATCCGACCGTTTCAGGAACAGCGTGGGCTCTGCGAGTTCCAAATGGCATGGTTGCCCCGAATCGAAGCGTGGGGGCCAGGCGCTGCAATTCGCTTCCCAAATGCCCGACACCTGTCTGAAGCGCCATTCATTGTTCTTCTAATGGGAGGGGGGAATCCTCGAAGCTGGAGCGCATGGCGCTGCAATCGATGTCAGAGCGGGTGGCCTAGGCAAGTCCCAACTCGGATTGAATAGGGAGCAGCGGGCATCCCGAAGTAGCGTCGCCGACCAGCTCCCTCACCGTGTCGACACTGTGCGTTTGGGCCTCTGCTGGCGGTCGCGCAGGGTGCGTGGCGCGGCTCCCCGTGCGGACTTTGGTGCGGGACTCTTGCCACGTGAAGTGTACATGGGCATGTCGTTGCCGCCCGAGTGCGCGTGTGCCGCGCGGGCAAGCGGCTAGGGCACGGGGGCCCGCCACCTCCCCACCACGCAGGGCCCGCAAACAGATGCGTCGCGCAGGGGCGTCCCACCTTCCGCTGCAAAAGCTCAGCCACTCCAACAATTTCTAGGACTGGTCGGGCTGGAACGCCTCAACCAGCAAAAGCTTGGGGGACGTCGAGATTCGCTTGCTTTAACAGCATGACCGGAGGGTTATTGTGACCAATTATGTGTGGCAGTGGCGTTGGACATGCAACTCGTGACTGAGGGGTCTGGTCATGCTGCCAGGAGGTCGTCGGTGGTGTGTGGTGGGGGAGACGAGTATCCATATCCTGCGTGGCCATCGAATTTACTTCACAGGACCAATCGAAACACCGCTTGACGTGGAAGCACGCCGCTCCTCCTCGTTGTAGCGCCGCCAAGGGCATCCCGCCTCCTGCCATCCGTGGCGCCGCCTGGAAGCCCTGCGGCTCCTGGTGGCGGCTGTTTCGGTCCTCGCCGCTCCTGCTCGGACTGGAGGGCTCCAGCCCGCTTTTACCCAACGCGTGCACGGTAGACGCATGCAATAAGAACCCTTGCTATCAGAAACCTCGGGCCTAGGGGCATACATATGTGTCGTCGAGCTCTGAGCACCCCGAGTTTCCCTGGGGTTTCTGTGGGCCCCCAATGCCATCAGGGGGCCTGCTGGCAAGCCGATTTCTTACTCTACTCGATGTGCCCACTGTGCTGAGGCGGCCTCCGCTGACGCGTCAATGCTGCTCTCCACTGCGGGCCGCCAGGCCCCTGGCCCTGCGCGGGGCTCGGAGAGGTGAGGGGAAGATCGCGCCGCGGGGAGGGCGCGCGCCCGAGCTGCAATCCACGCGAAAGGGCCCACATCATCGCGGCGAGACGCATGCGCCCGACTGGACGACACAAAACACGCGCTTGCCTTGGATCGGGGGGCGGCGCGAGTCTCGGCAGCGCTCCTCGTCTTAAATCCTTCGCCGCCCCAGTATCTTGTTGGGTCGAAGTAATATGGGCAAGAAGATAGAGGAGGGACAACATGCGGGGCACCCACCAGCTCGGGCGCTGCCAGCACCGACTCCTCTCTCCCTCCCCCCTCCCCCGCCTCCTTGTCCTTCTCATCCATTTCCCCCCCCCCACCCATGTCTTCATTACTCCCTCACCCCTCTCCCTAACGCCTCTTCTCCTCCTCCTGTTCGCTTGTCCGCCCCATCCTACTCTTCCTCCTCCTCCTCTTCCTCCTCCTCATCCTCCTAGATGTCCTCCTCTCCCAGCTTCCTTTGTGTGGACTTCTGCAGTCGTGTCACTGGTGCTTCTCCCTCTCTCTCTCTCTCAATCTCTCGCTCTCTCTCTCTCTCTCTCCCGACAACTGGAGCAGGAGGCAAGTCGAACAACGAAGCGAGACATAATAGGTGATCAAACCATGAAAGGTGAAGCGGCATACGCAAACTCTGGGGGGAGAGCTCGTCGCGCACTGCAGCGTAGAACCATACGGGGTGATTCTTGGAGATCTCGCTAGTTCCGAAGATGGCAAAAACGAGCAACAGACAAACACGTGAAACAAGTGCACGTGCTGGTCAGGGGCGGAGGGCTGGGGGAGGATTAAAGAAGGACAGAAAGAGGCGGGAATGAGGGAAGACGGAAGGCGATCCTCGTCCTGACCGGGGAATGCCTCAGAGGCGTCACCGTCCAGGACGTCGGTGTGGTCTCTGGCGAACCGGCAGCCTGCCACTTCCCCTCTCCCCTCCTCTCACCTCTGCCTGCCCCTCAACAAGTTGAACAGAGGGGGCGTAATTCTGAGGTCCGCGCGGATGTCTTGGATCGGCGCTGGCCCCCCCCTCCTTGACGCGCTGAGCGCGCCAAGGGTGGCGTCGCCATGGGGCGTCCAGCGCCGATCCAAGAAATCCACGCGGACCTCCGACTCTCTCTCTCTCTCTCTTTCTTTCTTTCTTTCTTTCTTTCTCTCTCTCTATATATATATATATATCCGCACACTAATACCATCGCGCGCTTCGCGCGCGCTTAGGTTCTAGCTGATCGAGTGCTGACCGCATTGAGACAACAAGGCGGTCATGAATAATGAGGTCAACATTCTCTGTTTCCTCCTGCCTCTTCCTCATTCCTCCTCCTCCGCTCTCATCCGGTCGACCAGTGATCTTTCGCAAAGCTTCTTGTCCCCCTCCTGGGGGTCTCCCAGGGTGAAGATCTCGGGTTCTCGGTCCATGTTCCCGATAGTGGCCTTCGGCCCATCCCGCCACCGTGCCTGGGTTGTGGGTCAGAGGCCTCTTGGAAGTTCGTTTGGGATTCGTGGGAGGCTTCCCAGGGGCCTATTGAGGGCAGTTTGGGAGGCCTTTTGGGGGCCGTTAGGGGTGCTCGTGGGGCGTCTTTTTGGGCCCCTTTGGGGCCTCGTGGGGCCTCTAATGGAGGCCTCTTGGGCTCTGTTGTGGGCTTCTTGGGACCTCCTAGAGGCCCTTTGGGGCGGAAGGCTCACATTGTCGGTTCGTGTTCCCCCTCTTAGGGCCGTCTTGGCGCCCTCGTGGGCGATCTTGGGCGCCTCTTTGGCCGTCTTGGGGCACTCTTGGGCCGTCGTGAGGCTCTCTTGTGCCGTCGTGGCGCCCTCTTTGGGTGCCTCTTGGGCCGTGTTGAAATGATTTCTGGGGCCTCGTGGGCTGTCTTGGATCGTCGGAAGCACGAGACAGCGAGAGCACGAAAAACCTGCAAAAACCATAGACGAACCGATGTTTGTTCACCTCCTGAGTGCCTCGTGGGAATCCTTTCGAGGGCATCCTGGCCGTCTTGAAGCCCTCTTGGACTGTCTTCAAGCCATGTTGGAGCAATTTTGAACGCTCTTGTGCGGTCTTGGGCTCTCTTGGAGCGCTCTTGTGCCATCTTGGCGCACTCTTGGACGTCTCTCGGCCCCATTTGACGCTTATTTGGCGCCCCCCACTGGGCCCGAAACGGCCGGAAGACGAATCGATACATACATACACACACACATATATATATATATATATATATATATATATATATATATGTTTTGTTATGGGCTGTCGGGTTTATCTATCTCTCTCCCTATTTGTATATATATATATAGAGAGAGAGAGAGAGAGAGAGAGAGAGAGAGAGATCCCAACCCTCATGTGTGTGGGGTCCTCGTTTTGCATCCGCAGCGCGGCTTGTCTCCTTCCTGCTCCTTTACCTCCCCCTCCTCCTCCTCCTCCTCCTCCACCCCCTCCCTCCACTATCTCCTCCTCCTCTCCTCCTCCCTTCTCTTCCTCCTCTTCCCTCCTCCCACCGCTGCCGCTCCTGCTGCTTTCGCTGCACTCATTTCGGCACGCCCCTCCCACGGCTCCTGCCTCCATAGGAAGCTGAACATATGGCCCCAATGGGCGTGCTCGCATAATGTCCCCGCCCCCATTCCGGCACACCCCTCAACCTTTTCGTGGCCAACAGGGAGCTCTACCCATGGCCCAAATGGGCGTGCTCGCGCGCTCATTTCGGCATACCCCTCACAAGTTCCGTGGCCCTCAGGGAGCTCTACCCATGGCCCTGATGTGCGTG